>CM053599.1:22853595-22878719 GCA_028646575.1 Pseudocheirus occidentalis | reverse complement strand
TGCCACGCAGGAGAGTAGGGGACATGCGGCGGGGGAGGGCAGGGTCTGGGGGAGGGTTGCTGGAAGCACACACTTTAGTAAAGGGACAGGGATAGGGTAGAGAACAGAACAAGGGGGGGATAGGAAGGAGGGACATATGATCAGACTGTCACAATATGTCCACTGTGAAGATGTCCTGTGTAATTACACATTCACAGCCTGTATTTAATTGCTTGTCCTTCCAATGAGGGTGGGTGACAAGGGAGGAACCGAAAGAATCTAGAATTTAAAGCTCTGCAATACATGCAACTAGGAATTAAGATATACAGGGTCTGGGGTAGGGAGACCCTCCCTGCTCTATCAGAAAGTTAGAGGGGTGTTGGAGGAGGGTACAAAAGATAGCAGATCTGGGGAGGTGCTTTAGAGTGGGATCGCTGTTTTGGGGTTGGGGTAGGGGAAAGATGGGGAGAAAATTTGTAACTCAAAAATCTCATGGAAATGAATTATGTAAACAAGAAAACAAATAAAAATTTGTATTAAAAAAAAGCACTTAGCTTAGTGCCTGAAACATTATAGGTGCTAAAGAAATGCTTGTGTCCTTGCTTTCTCCCTACTTCCTTGTAGAAATACTTTATTTTACCCATTAAGAAAGCTATGCTTTGACCAATGCAATTACAAAGGCTTCCCCTGTCCTCTAATCAGCTAAAGAAATACATGTGTAAATCTCTAAAGTTCTCACTTACTTGGCAGCATTCTTCACATATTTCTGGTGGGCCCCCATCTTACATAAGGTTTGCCAATGCTATAGGGGCCTAGGCTGTATGCCAAGGGACCATCCCAGAAACAAGATTATGACTGACTTAAAAGCTAAAGAATCTTGAAGCAAATGTCTAGAATATGAGAAATGAAGCACTTGAATACAGCAGAATCAGTGCTTGTATCCCCAGCCACTTTGATACAGAGACGGAGAAATGAGATTCAGAGATAGTGGAGTATAAAGTAGCAGAACTGGGCCATTTCACCCAGGTTCCCTCCATTCATAGCTCCGGTGTCACACTTCAGCATGCAACTCTACCCATTCTGGAGACACGCAAAGGATCTGACATGTACTTGGAGACAATGGCAACCATATTTCCATCTTACTTGGATTGATTGGTTATGGAAACTGTACATTCTTTCAGGTTTCCCATTCCATATGTTCCTTCACCATATCTTTAAAACGACAGTATTGAATTCTGCTAGGACTCAAAGTGAAACTTACGGGCCTCTGGTTTGCAGATGCATTTTTTTAAAACTGGGCCATTTGTCCTTCACTAGTCCTGCAGCACCATTTTAATTTTCCACCATCTTTCAAAGATCATTGTCAACGAGTCCAAGATCAGATCTACCCATTCTCTCAGTACTGGTAGTATTGAACAGATGCTTTCAGCAATTCATGATATCATTTTATATGGGTTTGGTGACCTAAACCCCTCAAGGGCACCTGGGTACTCTCAGTGGCCCTGCTCATCTCCAAATAGCAACACTCCATTTGTCATTTCGGCAACGTTCTTCCCAGTCCTGTGATCATATTCCCTGACAGAGGAAAGAAGGCAAAGAGGAGGTGAACCCTGCTGTCTTTTCTTCATTGTCCATTATCATTGTTTCATTCATCCCAAGCAATCATCCTCTGCTTACTTTAAGATGCTTCTTTTCCTGAGTGTTGCTAAAAAAAAAAAAAACCCGCAAAACTTCACTAAAATAAACCACCATCCTCTTGTGCGGCCAAATCTGAGCATAACATTGTGGACACTGTTCTTCCAGGATGCCAATATGCTTTTTTATCCATTCTCCATTTCTATTCTTTGCTTCCATCTTCCACACACATCTTTTAAAGTTTTCACTGGAGGATGACTTGCCTGTATGTCTCCATCTATTTCTCTGTACAAAGTCTTTTCTTTCTCATCAGAATTGTTTCCCTTGAGTCTTCAGAATTTCCTTCTAGAGAGATCCTCAATCCTCCTGGGCTGGATTCCTATGTAGAATTGTAATCCATGGTTCTAACCTATCTTTCCTCTGAACCTCTCAAAATCTTCTTTCCCAAAGTCTAGAGCGCATGTCAGGTTATTTTTGACTTTCCTCTTTTTCTCTATTATAAATTCCAAGGTGGATTAATGACTTGTGTCCCTCCTTCTACCCTAATAAGCAGTTCTTTGTTGCTGGGAATAGGATCCGGAATAGAAGTTTCCTTTGGTTCTCTTGTATTTTGAAGCACGAAATATCATTAAGGTAAGTCAAGAATTATTAGCAGCTTTGATATGAAGTGGGAGGAGGGAGAAAAGGAGAGAGGGAGAGAGAGAGATTCTAGAATGTATATAGATAAATTAGGTTCCTAACACTGCTACATCATGTCTCTACATTGGGTTGGGATATATTTCTTGAACTCCTCATATGTTTCCTCTTTTTGTCCAGGTGGTCTATGGTGTACCTCAATGACAATATTTGGTTTCGTCATTGATTGCCACCCAAATGCTCTCTGCTATTCTTCTCCCTTCTGGCTTCTGGATTTGCTAACAAGAGATATCAATGCTACTACGCTCCCTCTGCCCTGTGTTCTATACCTGTGTTGCTCCTTTTGAATATGATAAGCCCAACCAGAACGTATTCTAGTCATAAGCTATTTTACCAAGTTTCATGAGGTCAAATTTGTCTTCATGGCTTAGGGTCTTTACCGTCCCTCTTCCACAGACTTGCTGCAGTTCTCTGTAGATCTCTGAGCTCATAGTTTTATTACTGACTGCTTTCTTGGATTGTGGGTACTGTGAATTTCTGGGTATCTCTACATCTATTTTTCTTCCTATGTTAGGTTGGCAGATATGTCTAAACAATTTTCTTCTGCTCTCGCTCCCTTTTGTAGTTGAGGTATTCCAGTCTTTTTACTAATATACTGATGCTCTGACATAATACCATTTGCTCCTTTTGGACTTCTGGGCCAAGATGAAGACTGTAAATGGGATGTATGGGGTATAATGGCACCATGGCTATGCTTGTTCCTCACCGCCCCCTTCTCATTGTCAGCATTCTATTTGTGATAGCCAAATAATGTCACATGGGTGTCAACCTTTAGCGACACTTGAATTTTGCCCTTTGTTTCAGGGTGTACAGTTTTTTGTTTCTGTGCTAGACATTGTGGGGACCAACATAGGCATGAGGAGAACATGGTAGACAAAGAAATCTTGGGACCCCGAGAAATGCTCTTGTATTTCCGAATCCCCATGCTGCTACAACCGTGAGAATCACTGAAAGCTTCCACGGTACTCTCAAATCACAAGTTAGATAATTAGTTGTGAGTAAACTGCATGTGTCTGGCTTCCTTTCATGAGGAGACAGGAAGTCTAAAATAAGACACTGAACTTCCAGACTAGCTCTCAACCCCTATCTGGTGTTGCGTCTGGGAAATGAGGAGATAAACTCTAGCCTAAAAGAGTTTGTGTCTTTAGGATGGTCTGGGTCCATGGAATGTATGATCAGTTCATGCAAATAATGTTTCTGCTTTTAATGACTTTTATTCCATCCTCAAAATACTTATTGAGATGATAATGCTTGCATAAATGATACTCTGTGAAGGGAAGGAAAGGGCAGCCAGTAGGTGAGGATTAAACCAAACACTGAGTATCAGGATCTGGGAGAGTGAATGCCAGGGGTGGAGCCAATGGGTGATTGACACCGGCATGTACCTGGGCCCTAGGCATGGCTTGAGAGGGCTGGGCGGCTGGTTGTACACCACCCCACCCCCTCCAAGAATCATCTGGCTACAATTCTCACTTTAAAGTCCTTTTGATTCTGTTTACAACCAGCAAATAAATTCCCATCTATCCCTGTTGGGTGTACTCCATCCCTGGCCAGTGCTCCATCATTGCTACATTGTAATTCAGAATCCAGCTGTCTCAATCATATTCTCAGGCATCATATCTTCTACTAGTTGTCCACTTCTCAAACCTGCCTTCTCTTCCAAACCTTTGTCTTTGTTTGGCTGCAGTGATGAGAATGTCACGTGTTCTCTGCGTGTCTTCAGTGTCCTGACCAAGACTCTCTAATCTGTAGCATGTTTCCTGGATTCCCTCTGGCAGTTTTATCTATGCCCATGCAAATCCCCAGAACTGGGTGGTACTCATCCAGTTTGCCAAAACTTGGGAAGTTCTGTCAGATCTTGGATGCATTCCCAGAGAAGATAGCAGAGTTCTATTATTATTAAAAGGCTGACAAAGAATGGCCTCTATACTCCTCAGTAGGGAACCACTAACCACCACTACTTGTCTCTCCCATCTGATCATCCAGTAATTTGCATTATCTCTCAGCTGACCACATCTGTGGCTCTGCATCGACATCCCTTGTATAGGAAACAGAAATGAGAAATGAACCTAAATAATGTTTCACATTTTCTGTTATTATGTCTGTTTCATAAAGTTTGATAATAAGAGTACCACCAACCATCTCCACATTCCTCTTCTTGGTATCACAAAGTCTAAACAAGGATTTGTGAACTTTAAAAAATAATTTGATGATAGAATTTCAATAGATTTCTTTTGCAATCTTGTGTGTTTTATTTTACATAATGAAAAAACATTTTGAAAAAGGGTACATAGGCTTCATCAGACTGCCCAGTGGGTGCATGAAAGCAAAAATGGTTCAGACTCCCTGCTCAGAGGTGAGATGATCCCTTTCTTCTTGGTCAGCTCTTGTTTTCAAAGAAGAGCAATGACATGGCAGGCGATGTCTTGACTTGCTCCTGGACTGGATTTAAGGGAGACAGAGCTGCACAAAGGCAGCGGCTTCCTTCTCTCTCCCAGAGTCATTGAAATCCAATGACAAAAGTCAGAATGACTTTGATGCCTGGCCCAGCACTGAGCAGCCCACAGCCAGTTTCTGCTGCTTTCATGGTCGTTGGTACAATTGCTCTCATTTGCCCAATTTGTCAGAGGAAGTTTTCATGTGCTTGCGTTAGACATTCCTCCTAACTCAACAATAGGTTTGAGGCCTCTTGGTTACTGGTTTAGCCTATCTACTGAGACCAGGATGTATGGGGTGTTCATGGAGGACCAGCACCTCTGGAGTGAGGACTTGCTGAGATCTTTTCAAGGCAGCTTCTCCACCTTTGATGTCTACCTTTCATCCAACTCTCACCTGTGGCTCCAAGAAGGTCACTTTCTACAGTGACGTGTCAGCTGCTGAGGCTGTGGCAGGGTTGGCATGGTCTGAAGTTAAGGCAGTAAGGGCATTGAAATGCCCCATGACTCCACTGACTTTTAACTACCACACCAGCATCTTCTTCCTAGAGGGCACTCGTATCCCTGGCTAACAACCCGGCCAAACTGGCACCATCATGATGGAGTCTAGACCACATTCCAACCCTCCATGAGGAGAAGACCCAAGCTACTGTCAACCAGGGAGCTGAGATGGTCTTCCTGTAGATTACTGGAGGAAGATTAGGGCGTGGCAGAGGAGTTAGGAAGTTGGATCCAGCCTCTTTTCTTTCCCCCCCCCCCCCCGCCCCGGGGGAGACTGGTCTGGATTGGGACCTTGCAACATGTCCTTCAGGGAGAGGAACCAGAAGGCCCAGGAGGCTCAGTGAAGAGAGTGAAGGATATGGGGAGGAAAGAGGTTGGGTTTTCTGTAGTACTCCGCTCTTTCAAATCTCAGCTCATGTACTTACTGTCTGTGTGACCTTGGGGAAGGCATTCAAACCCACCAGGCCTCAGTTTCTCCTCTGAAATGAGGAAGTCAGCAAGGAGAATGATTCATGCAGTGGCAATAAAATTCAAAGAGAAACAGCTTTGAAGAAATGCTAGAACTCTGATCAACCCGAGGACAGGAACAATGAAATCTAAAGTCTAAAGATGAAAAATGCCATCACCGTCTGCCAATACAACAATGAATTCAAAAATGCAAAAATGACATCCTGTTTTGGATGGGATCAGTGCGGGAATTTGTTTTGCTGGACTATGCATGTTTGTAAGGAGAGTTTTCCTTTTCTTTCTTTGTTTTTTTCTTTCAACATATGGGGAATATTAGAGTCATTTTATAAATATTGAAGGGGAAGAAATGAGTAGATGTATTAATAAAAAATAAAGGGCAGCTAGGTGGTACAGTAGATAGAGCACCATACCTGGAGTGAGGAAGACCTGAGTTCAAATCTGGTCTCAGACACTTACTAGCAGTGTGACCCTGGGCAGGTCACTTAACACTGTTTGCCTCAGTTTCCTTATCTGTAAAGTAAGAAAAGGAAATGGCAAACCACTCTGGTATCTTTGCCAAGAAAACCCCAAATGGGGTTGCAAGGAGACAGACATGACTGAAACAACTGAAATAACATTAAAAGTACATGAAAGTAATACATTAAAAATAACATGAGGAGAACAAACCTCTAGGACCCTTCCATCCTTAAATCTATGCTTCCAGCACCCCAAGGTCCCCATAACTTCTGCTTTGCATGCCTGGTAAGGCTGGCACTATGGAAAGAGCCATGGATTTGAAAACAGAGGACTGGATTCAAATTCTAGTTTTTCCACTTACTACATGACCTTGGACAAATTACTTCCCCTCTGCGAGGCTCGATGCTCTCAGTTGTGAAATGATTGGTTAAGACTAAATGCCTTCTCAGGTCCTTTGCAGGTATGTCTATACTCCTGTTTTCTTCCTTACTGGTTAGCCAAGTCCTGATTAGTAGCAATTCCCCTTGTTTTGTTTCCAAGTTAAGACTGATGAATAGTCAGTTAATCAATATGCATTTATTAGGCACCATGTGCCAGGTATGGTGCTAAGTGCTGAGGATATAAAAAAAAAGATGATGAAGGAGAAGAAAAAGAAGAAAGAGGAGGAGAAGGAGGAGGAGGAGAAGGAAGGAAGGAAGGAGGGAAGGAAGGAAGGAAGGAAGGAAGGAAGGAAGGAAGGAAGGAAGGAAGGAAGGAAGGAAGGAAGGAAGGAAGGAAGGAAGAAGCAGCCCCTGCCCTTAAGAAGTTCAAATTCAAATTGAGAAGACAGCATGATAATGACTTGGTATGTACACACTATAGAAGAGTAGATGAAGGGCAATCTTGAGAATGCATTGGCATCTAAGGGGCCAGGAATGGGCTCCTGAAGTATTTGAATTGAGTCTTACAGGAAGCCAGAGAAACTAAAAGATGAGGTGAGTCGGTGAGGCATTTAGGAACTGATGGTGCAGAGGCACAGAGGTGGGAGATGGCACAGCATACTGGAGGAATTACAAGAGGACAGTGTTTATTTTTAGATTATTTGGATTATTCCATCAATTCACAATTTCACTAGGCATGCAGAAAGAAAGAAAGGCTTTTCTCTTGCATTTGTACATTTCTCTCCCAACCTGTTCTTTTGTTCTCTCTTCCATCCTTAATTAGAAATCAATCTTGTTGTCCCACAAACACAAAGCTGGCTTTCTTTATTGATACTTTCCACATTTCTGATGTGCAAATCTATTGCACTTCCTTTGAAGCAAACTCTAGGGTTTGGGTTTTTTTTGTTGTTGTTGTTGGTTTTGTTTTTTTCTCTTTAGATAAAGCTGAGAATTTTAAAGGCCTTCTCTTCCACTTGAATCACAGAGCTTTCCTATTATATACTGTTATCTGTCTGTCCTCCTATCTGTCATTCTCTGTTAATTTTATCTACCAGAGCTGGGCTCCAGAATAGCCATGAACTCTTAACACAGCTAAGAATGCATGATCTGTATCTTGCAGTAATCCTTCCTATCATTTTATCCAAGCTCGGTGCTGCATGCTAATGCACTCAGGGTCTTTCCTCCAGGCATTTTTAATAATCTTCATCATAGTAATCATAACGTTTACATAACATCTTTCATCCTTGGAACTAAAATGGAGTATTTTGCATGAGCCGAAACAATTTACAATTTAGCCCGAAATACCTTTCACCGTGGGATATTACTTGATTGCATTATATTATTACTATTATTATTATCAATAGAATTTCCCAAGCACCTTAAGGTTTGCAAAGTATTTTACATGTGCTATGTCCTTTGGTACTCAGAATAACCCTCTGAAGTAGGTGTTATAACTATCTGCATTGGATAGATTAGGAAACTGAATCCCAACAAGACTAGGTAATAACAACAGCAGAAGCCAGCACACCTTCTCACTTAGAGATATTTTGTTTTGCATCCCCTGCTTTTAACACGGTTTCTGGCATGTAGTATGCTGTAATAACTATTAATTAATGACATTATATAGAATTAATTATATATAAAACATATAATTAATAACTTAATAACTATTGACTCTCCAGCTATAGAGGGACATGCAAAATGAAGTATGGAATTTATAGTAGAGACTATCAGAAATAAATAATTTCCCTCAACCGCCTAGATATTTAAGCAAAATGGGGTTTTTATCTTGATTAACTAAATAGCTTTATCTGGTTTATGTCATTATTTGGAGAATTGGTCATCTAGAGTATAGACCAAGATGCTCTTTGAATTTTGCCTGAAACTTCATCAGTGTAGGGATTTCTTGGGGGAAATTCCCTCTACTAAAGCAAGTGGGTATCTCATTTACCACTTATAATCTTAAGAGAGTTGCCTGGGAGCACTGAGAAGTTAAGTGACTTAGCCAGAGTCTCATGGCCAGTGCATGGTAGAGGCTGGAGCTGACCTAATCCTGAGGAAGGCTGTCTACATTCAGTTCCTCCCTTCTCCTCCCTTCTCACTCTCTTAGTATCAAATCTCTAATACCCCTTCTATCCCTAAATCAATGTTCCTACGACCCCAAAGTCCCCATAATTCTATGCAGTCTGGCTTCTGATTTCACCATTCAACTTCTCCAAAGTTACCGGTGATCTCTTAATTGATACATCTAATGACTTTTTCTTGATCCTCCCCCTTCTCGGTTTCTCTGCAGCTTCTGACACTGTGGATGTCTCCCTTCTCCTTTGGGACAACGATCTCTTTGAGTTCTCCTATGTGGCTGATTGATCCTTCTTGGTCTGTTTTTCTGGTTCTTCATCCCGGTTACTCCTGTTTATGGTAGGTGTCTCCCAAGGCTCTGCCCTGACCCTTCTTCTTTTCTCCTTCTGTACCATTTCACTTGGTCTTCTCATCAGCTCCCATGAATTCAGCTGTCTGTGCAGATTATTCTCAGATCTGTTTCTTTAGTTTTTAGTATCTTCCATGACCCCATTTGGGGTTTTTGTGCCAAAGATCCTGGAGCAGTTTGCCATTTCCTTCTCTAGCTCATTCTATAGACGACGAAACTCAGGCAAATCGGGTTAAATGACTTGCCCAGGGTCACACAGCTAGTAAGTGTCTGAGGTCAGATTTGGACTCAGGAAGATGAGTATTCCTGACTCTAGGCTTGGCACTATGGTGCCACCTAGCTTCTCCCTCTTTCATCTACAATTGCTGGAGGTGGATATATTCATAGACATCTTAAATTCAACATCTCCAAGACTGACCTCATTCTATTTCTCCCCAAACCTCCCCTTCTTCCTTATTATCATTGAGGCCACCACCACCTTTCCAGACACTTGACCTACAACCAAAGTGTCATTCTTAACTCTTCTTCACTCTCTCTCCCTCCTTACATCCAGCTTGTATTGTTAAATCCTCTTCTTTCTCCCTACCTTGGAGTACACCCCTTTCTCCTGACACTGCAGTCACCCTGGTTCAGGTTCTCGTCACCTCACACCCTGGACCACTACGACAGCCTGCTAGCTGGTTTCCTTGTCCGAAGTCTCTCCCTATGCCAGCCCAGGCTCCACTCAGCTATCCACTTAATCTTCCTAAAGTGCCAGCCTGACCATATCACACACTCCCCTATTCAGCCAGGGCTTCCCTGTTTCCTCCCAGATCCACCACAAAAGCTCTCATTTCTCTTTTAAAGGTCTTCATAAGCCAGCCCCTTCCTCACTTCCCAGTGTTCTTACATGTTACTTCTCCTCCCCCAGGGCACTCTGGGATGCAATGACACTGGCCTCCTTACTATTCCTCACACAATTCAATTCAACAAACATTAAGCAACTATTCTTTTCCAGGTGCTGTACTAGATACTCCATCCCCTGACTCAGTTTCCTCACTAACTCCCCTCTCTCCCACCCCCGCCCCACTCTGTCCTCAGCCTGATTCCTGTGATTCCTGGCTTCCTTCAAGTCTCAGCTAAAGGTCTACCTTCTACAAGATGTCTCTACCAGTCCTCCTTAATTTTAATGACTTTCCTCTGAGATTATCTCCAATTTATCCCCTATGTATCCTGTCAATGCCTAATTTTTGCACTTTTCTGTTCAACTGTGAGTTCCTTTTGAGCAAACACCAATTTCTTGTTTGTTTTGGGTTTTGACCTTTCTTTGTAGTACCTGACACATACTATGTAGTTAATGCTGCTTATTGATTTGAACCCGAGACTGCTTTCCGCCACAACGTACCGTCTATATAACTGCTCTTTTCATCTTTCCCGTGTTTTCCTTTTAGTCTTGCCTTTCATTAAAAAAATCAATTTTCTCTTCTGATCTTTTTTTATACATTCTATAACATATGTAAGGTGAATCCCAAAGAAATATTTTCTCTGGCCTCCATTAAAACCAGTGAACTTGAAGAAAACAGACTCTTAAATATATAGTAAATGCTTCCTATAAATCTTAAAAGTTCAGCCTGTGAAGGAGAAACAATGGACAGTTAGTAGCAAATGAAAATCGTAACCCATTCCAATAACATAGTAACTCACAACAGACTCATTTCTGTAAGGCTAGAACAAGTTCTGAGGGAAATGTCTGAGGATATTCCTGGAAATCCATAATTTCTGACTCTTAATTATGGCTCTAATACTGAATCTTTTCTTTAGTGGGTCAAATGGCTTAGTCTCCAGCAAGCCAGTGAGTTTAGAAACCAGAAAGAGGGAATTTACATAATAGAAGCAGAAATGAGTCTTTCCAAAAATAATAGTCATATGAGGATTAAAAAAAAAAACCAAAACCTTACCTTTTCCTATAGGTTTTTGTAAAAAAAAACAAAACCTTTCTCTATTGTTTTATAAAGACTTTGCTTCTTTTGAATGATAAATTCCTCTGCCACAAAGATCATGACATTTGGGGGGATTATTCTACTCATAATCCTTAGGATTGTACCTCACAAATGTGAGCCCTGATTCATTATTTGATGACAATAGTTGTTCTTTTAACATTTTAAGGAAACAAAGGATGATATATATCCTTTCTGTCACCAGGGCTGTCAAATCATAGCCACAGATTATTCATTTAAACTCTCAGAAACACAAATACTTTCCTAAAATCGCTCAGGAGTTGGAGGAGATGAGCAGAGTACACGTAATTCTCATCACGTCCTCCACCCTCACATCCATCGCTGATTCATAAAGGACAGGAAATATTGCTTTCATGCAATTACACTAAGTAATTCTTTAGACCTACACTGGCCATTCAAACAATGGCCATGACCAATAACTGAATATTTCATTTATTTGGGGAAGTAGGAATTGGTTCTTTTGCTCCTTACTTAACTGGAAGTTGATGAATATGTGATCATTTCACTGATTTATTTGTGTAAACATTTCCACTTTATAAGAGTTGCTTTTTGACTTTAGATCTGCCATGGGAAATAGCTAGTAACCATATGTTCCTTTTTAACATTTTGTTACATATTTTGTTTTTATATCACCTTCATTTCTTAATGTACCTTTTCTCTGTCCCTATGCAGAAAAACCCTTGTAACAAAGAATAGGAAAAAGAGAAAGCAAAAACAAAACAAAACAAAACAGTTTACCAAACTATCCAACATGTTAATCAAGTCTGACAGGGTATACAATGTTCTGTATCCACAGTCCTCCACCTTGACAATGAGGGAGGAAGAGAATCACATTTTCTCATCTTTTACGCTAAGCTTGGTCATGGGATCATTGATTCAGATCTGGAAGGGACCTCATCTAGTCTAACCTACTTATTTTACAGATGAGGACTGTGAGGAAAGGAAGGTTAAATGTCCAAGTGGTGATGGTTGGGATTTGAACCCAAGTCCCCAGAATCCAGATTGAACATTCTTTCTTCTGTACCAAGCCACATAATTACACACCTTTAAATGTCTTTTGTTGCTGTTCTTCCAATGTATGTCATTAGAATCTTGTGTATTGTCTTCCTGGTTCTGCTCACTTCATTTTGCTTCATATAAATCTTCCCATATATCTCTGAATTCTTCATATTCATCATTCTTCATGTCATAGTAACATTCCATTCTATTCCCATATCACAATCTGTTTGGCCCTAATTAACTTTGATTTACCTAGGAATTTTATTTCTGTTTTCTGCTTCCTCGGGGTACATAACAGTGACTCCTCAGGGCCCAAATCACCTTTTTTTTAAAAACAGAATTCCAAAGTGCTTTCTAGAAATGCTTACCCAATTCATAGCTCTACCAAGAGGTTTTGGTTTGCCTGTCTTCTTTAGCTCTTTCCACATTAATTATTCCCATCTTCCATCACCTTTGCCAGTTTTATGGGTATGAGCTGTTTTGATGTGTATTTCTCTCATTATTTAGGGAACTGGACCATTCTTTCACATGGCAACCCTATTGTCCATTTGGCCACATAATGATGCCACCCACCATTGGCATTCCCAAGATCAGGAGAGCCTATTTACAATCCTAGAAAACACTTCCTCCCTGTGAAACTCTTTTTATTCAAGGAAAGGGAGTTGGCAGCATGGGTGAAAGATGGGGAGGAAAGACCTTTGTTCTAGGACTTACATTTGGAACAATAGGTTACCAACCTCTACAGAGGACTTAATGGAGGACCCAGACCAGAACTACAGTCTGAGAAGGCACACGTGGCTGAGTATCCACACCAGTTAGATCACATACCTAAAAAAATGGTAGCAATTTAACAAGTGTCTATAATCATGGATTGTTAAAGTGGGAAGGGACCACAGAGGTCATGCAGATTGACCCTTCAATCAGTGCAGTGATCCTCTTTACAGCACCCCAAACAGAATCACAGGATTTGAGGGTCATGAGAGCCCCTAGTGGGCATCTAGTCCAGCCCATACAGGAAAGGAATTCCCAAGGTAACATACCTGATGAGTGTAATCCAGCTGCCACTTACAGATCTCTAAGAAGGAATAACCTACCACCTCTCAGGGCAACCCATTTCCCTTGTGGAAAGGTAGCAAATGGTCATCTTCAATACCTTCTGTGATGAAGAACATACCATCTTATGGAATAGCCATTCCATTTCTGGGAACAGCACAGATCATTCTTCTCCATTATAGCCCTTCCTGTATTTAGACCATGCATTATCACCCCTTCCTCACTTCTTCAGGCTCAGCACCTCCATTCCTTCCCTCTAGGGTCACAGAATCAAGAATGAAGTGAAAGGAGATGAGTATATAGGCTCCCCATGGCTGCCACAACAGGAGACCAGACAGTAAGCCAAGCCTTCATTTCATCAATGCCCACTGTTTACTTTTGGCACTTGTTCTCCCTTAATTAGATCTGGTTTCGAGGACTTGGGACTGTATTTAGAAGCTGTTTTCTCTGACCTGGTCCAGATAGATATTCCATTTGGTTTTGGATCTAGATCTCTTTCCCTTGAAAAGTCTGTTCCCTCACACCCTGTAAAGTAGCCATAGTCACTAGTAAATACCCTAGAAGACACGGGATCCAAC
The DNA here is from genome assembly GCA_028646575.1 of Pseudocheirus occidentalis. Taxonomy (NCBI): domain Eukaryota; kingdom Metazoa; phylum Chordata; class Mammalia; order Diprotodontia; family Pseudocheiridae; genus Pseudocheirus; species Pseudocheirus occidentalis. The sequence continues at coordinate 22,865,075 of CM053599.1, read as the reverse complement.
ACTCTTGTTTCAGCCCCCAACCCAAACACAAACCAGTCCCCAATGCTCTGCTCATACAATGGCTGAGACATTTGCTGTCTTGCAAGTCCTTCAGATAGATGGGGAATGGAGGGGGGCGGGGGTAGGGAGTTAGAGCAAAGATGGGATCAGGCCTGTTCCCCTGGGAAACTTTGAAAGCCTCTCTGGAAGCAAATGATCGACACTGAGAGCAGATGGAGTCAGCTGCACAGTCTGTCATCGCCTCTCAGTCCCACAGATGCAAGACCTGATCACGTCATTCCCCCACTCAATAATCTCCACTGGCTTTCGATTACTTTTAGGAGCCAATATAAACTCTGGCATTTAAAAGCCTTTATAGTCTCATCCCAACCCCCATTTCTAACCTAAGTTTACATTCCTCTCCTTTTTCTATAGTCTAGTCAATCTACCCTACTTAGAGTCACACTCCACTTACTGTCTGTGCCCTGGCTGTTCCCCATGCCCAAAACATAATCATCTTCCTAATTATGCTAAAGTATGAAGGACACATATTTGGTTGTGTGTCTGCATCAGGTCCTTCTGTTTTGACACAATAGCAGAATTCTTCTGGCCCATCCTCAAGTCACTGGCCATGGGACCAGGAAGAGTTTTGGACGCCCTGAGGATAGTAGGCCTGAGCTACTCATGCTGCTCATGACCTAAGCACATCTGAAGAGCAAGGTCATCCTGAGACCAGTGACCAGAGTCCAGTTATCCCAAGTAAGATGAATGAGAAGAGGGTGTTTTCTCTCACTCATCCCCAGGGTGATTCATCCTTTCAGCTCACCCATCTGGTCCATGCTTTCAAAATCAAAACTCCCAAACCACTAGATATTCTGGTTTTCCATTTCCAAAGACTTAAGGACATCTGTGAACTTTGTGGGCTTCCTCCTTACCTGGTAAAATTGACTAGACCTGCAACTTTCTGTGTTTCCATTAATATCTGAGATCATGACACTTTGTTTGTTTGGAAGTCTGCTATACAAACACCAAGCCCCTTTGGTCCTAAATGGAGGGAGAGTCACTGAGAAGCACTCAGCTTCAGTTTAACTCATGGTCCCCTTTTCTCAGTGACACCGGTGTGACTTAACCCCAGCATTTCATGGAACTCAACTCAGCATTTCTTAAAGAAGACATATCATATCCAGCTATGCCCTCTTTCACACTTCAAGCCCAAGCTTCCTCCCTAGGACTATCAGGATTTTTCACATAAACACAAGAATAGACTTGTGATTTTGTTGACATGGGGAACTTCCAAAGGAGGAAATTCTCTTTAGCAACGCAGTGCCTTTTCTCCAATTTATAGCCTATTAAAGTGTCTTGATTAGGTTTACACAGGTAGTAGGTTTGCATGCTATCTCCCCCATTAGATTGTAAGCTTCTTGAGATCAAGGACTGTCTTTTGCCTCTTTTTGTATCCTTAGAACTTAGCACAGTACCTGGCACGTAGTTGGTATTTAATCAATGTCTACTAATGGACTGATTGATAGTATGTGTCAGAAACAGGTCTTCCTGTGACCAAGGTCAGCTCTCTATATCTAATAGGCTGCTCAGTTGTTCAGTTAACCTCATTCCAGGAGCATAATATCCAGGCAGCCATATCTCCTTTAACCAGGTCAAAGACTGGAGCTCCTCAGGAGTTTCTGAAAAAGAACAGGCAGAAGGACTTTGAACCTTTCTTGGTGATGTTTGTCATAGAGAGTGGGGAATTAGGCCTCTAGCACAAGCACAGAACCCTGAATGCCACCACCATCTAGAACCAATTCCATCTGCCATCATTAGTGGTCCTTCTGGACCAGTTTAGGAGGGACTGAGATGATCACTTAAATTGGACCTCTGTAGTTCACATCATCTGAGTCCTTGGGCAAAGACAACTTTCCAGACCTGGGATCGGTCTAGATGAAGACTGGGCCTCGTCTTTCTGTTTGCCCAATAGCACCGCAGGTTTTATTTAGTTCATTAATTCACAGTTTCAATACCCTGACCAAGATATTGCCCTTCCTACACAAAACTGGGCCTAGCTCACATTTCCTCTTCTCTCTCCACCTAATCAAGAGCCTTAAGTGGTGGCAGTACTCTAAAGGCAGTACACTACAGGTAGTGGAGGTAGCCACAAAAGCTCACGACTGGGGGATTCTGTTGGAAATGCGCTTAATTCTTGGTTTGTCACCTTTTATCATTCAGAGTCCAACGGTCAGAAAGAATGTACCAAACGAGACCCTTGCATGGAGGTATTGGAACTCCTTCTTGGCCCACTGTGGCTTTCTGTTAGAATTAGGGAGTTTTCCTATCTGCCTCAAACCCTCCCTTTTACACCATCTATGATTTCCATCTTTGGTTTATCTGTTAATTCCCCTGTGCAAACCAACTCGACTCAACTCAACTCAACTCAACTCAATTCAGTCAATATTTATTTAACATTTTCAATGTGCCAGGCATTAAACTAGACCTTAAGGATGCAAAAGCAAAAATAAAAAGTTGTCTCTGCCCTCAATCAGCCAATAAATCAATGTGCAAAGACAATGGAGATAAAAAGGCAAACATGAAATAGTCCTGTCCCTCAAGGAGCTGATATCTTATTAGGGGGAAACAAGTACACAAGTCAACAAATGTAAAATAATTGGAAAGGAGAGAAACTAGGACTTGTCTGAGGCTGGATTTGAACTCAGGTCTTCCTGACCCCAGGCACAGCATTCTCTCCACTGAGCTACAACATAGCCTATGGACTGAGACTTTGACCACTGCCACCTGCCCAGAGAGCCTCTAGGTGAGGGAATTTGGATCTGGCTGATCTCCAGAAATCTGCTTTGGCAAGACCTTGAAACTTCATGTACAGAGTGAGCTTCGTGACTTGTAACCCATGTAATCTACTGGCTTTCATTTCACTGGGCTCACGTATAATTCAAACTACGTCTACCAAATCCTAATAATGAATGGGAAAGGGAACTATATTGTTCCAGCATTCCCAGAGTCATGGAAACTATGGATGACCCCTCTAGTAGCTAGTTGCCTATAGAATTCAAGGAGGAAATGTGGAAATTAACATGCAAGGAGAATGCCCCCAAATTGGAAGGAGCCTTCTATAGTTCTGCCCCACCAAGCCACCATCTTGAGTCCTGGCAGGTGAGGTAAGGGGACGGCCCAAGACTAACCAATCAACAAGCATTTATTAAGTGTCTCCTGTATGCCAGGTCATATACTAAAGTGCTAAGGAGAAAAAAGCAAAAATGAAACAAGCCTGGTTCTCAAGGAGCGTCTGATGTTCAAAGGAAGACAAGGTCAAAGCACCAAAGAGAAGCATTTTGGTCAGCAGGCAGACAAGTCACATGAGGCTGGGAGGCCATTCATTCTGACTTCCTCAAACCTCAACTATTGCTATGAGCTTCAGTCTTTATTCCTGCCATGGTCTTGGCAATGAGGGGCAATGGTATGGGCCTGTACCCAGGAAGACCTGAATTCCAATTCTGCCTCCAACACTTCTTAGCTGCGTGGCCCTGGGCAGTTAGACTCACCCCTTTCTCCTTCAGTTTCTTTATCTGTAAAGTGAGGGTAACACTTCCTACCTCCTGGGTGGGGATCAAGACAAATAACGTTTATAAACCTTAATAAAACATTACAAACCTGAAAATGCTACTCTAATAATAAATAAATGTCAGCTATTATAATTAACCATTTATTTATGTTTACAGGTAGCACTTTTGAAGGGTATAATAATGCTTAAAGTGATATATTTAATAATAATAAATAAATGGTAACTATTATGATAATAAACCATTTATTTATGTTTAAAGACAGCACTTTAAAGGGGTATAATAATAATTAAAGTGATATATTTAATAATAATAAATAGATGTGAGCTATTATTATTATAATACATTTTCCCCATGGTGGGGTTCTCTCTCTCCAGATCTGTTCATTGGTACTCTTGTAGAAGCCCCAGCTTTCTCTCTTCCTGCACCTTCCCCCTCTCACCCCACCCCCTACCAACCACAATGATCAACACTTCAAATAATCTTTGTGTGAATTAATTTCCCAACTCTTTGCCATCCTTACCCAGCTCCACTGGATGCTTTCCAATCAGTCCCTGTTAAAACTTACTGCCCAGAACTGAGAACAAAATGAGCCCAAATATTCCCAGTGTTTGGAAACAGAGAGACTATGGACACTGCCCCGCCTTCTCCAGACACCTGAGTCTATGGGTAGATTTCAGGGTTCTGTGCATTCAGATGAGAAAAAAAATAACCACTTCTTCATTTGCACTAAACTTTGGGTTCCTTTGTAGTGTTCTGTATTCTATCATATGCATTTAAAACCATTATTCTGAGTCACCAGATTGCAAAGGGACCTTTGACTCAGAAGGTTAAGGATCTCTGTCTTAGAGAGTTTGTCTGGAGTCTTAGGAATAGTTAATAAAATTCCAAATGCTGGCTGCTCAAAAAGCTTGCAATAATATGTTGAGTGCTGCCTGGTGCTGGCCTGTTTTTTCTTGAATCCTCTAAATTCTGGAGCCCCATCATTTTCTCTCCACCTGAGTTATGACCAGGGGCAACTGCTGGTTCTGGGCCAGCTTCCCCTTGGGTTCAGGAAGCAGCCTAGCACATTTGAAGCTGAGCAGGTCCAGCTGGCTTCTGTCTGGATCAATGTGTGGGCACTGCATTGGACTGGGGGATGCATTCAGCGGAGAACAGCTTATTGTTAGAAAACTGCCATGGTTTTGAAAAGGAGTCCAAGGAAATAATTGGGGAGCCACAGAGGAAAAGGGACTGGAGTGGAAAAATGCTGGGTATCAGATGGGCCAGGAAGATCTCTGCTGGAGGAACACCTCAATGCACACAGACTTTGAGAGCCATTGTAGGTAGGGTGGGTACGAGTGGTTTGGATTTGGGGAAATATCCAGGTAGGATTGAATGATCACTGGACACTACCTTTCAAGGCATGCTGTACTCTGTAGTCTGACAGACTAGTCTATCTTATCCAGGAGTTCTTAACCCTTTTGTGCCCTAGATCCCTCCGCAGAAAGAAGGAGAAAGAGAGCAAGCTTTCTTTGTTTTTGGCTGCCTAATATATGACAGGCACTGTGCTAAGAGTTTTACTAACATTACCTCATTTTATCCTCACAACAACCCTGTGAAGGAGAAGCTATTTTCTCCATTTTACCATTGAGGAAACTCAGGCAGAGAGAGGTTAAGTGACTTGCCCAGAATCACACAGCTAGTAGATGCGAGAGGCAGGATTTGAACTCATGTCTTCTAGCTCCACCCACAGTGCCAACTAGTTGCCTTCTGAAGTTTGGTGAAGCCTGAGGGTCCCTTCTCAGAATAAGGTTTCAAAATGAGTAAAGCAAAATTTGTAGCATTACAAAGGAAGCCAATTATATTGCAATAGTTACCAAATATTTTGAAAAGTTCACAAAGCTCTGGTTGAGAATCCTTCATCTAGGTAACAAGAGAGCACAGCATTTCCAGAGAGGGTGAGAGTATGACAGAAGGCTGAGGGCCACTTAGTATCAATAGATATCTATTGGACTGGGGGTTGTGCTGGTGAACATCATCCGTCAGGGTGATAAGCTATCCAGGCTCTGGGTGTGGTGTACGGAGAGTGAGAAATGGAAAGAACCAGTACGGCGTGTCTGGTGAGTGACTCCCCATCCTGAGCCCCTGGTTCCTGAAGCTTGCTTGTTCCATAATGTTTCCTCCCTGAGAGTGGAGATGAATAAACCCTATATTTTTGGAAAGGAAAACCTGGAGAGGAGAAAAGCAAGAGGGTGAGCCCACATCACCTAAAAACTGAGACTGTACTGGAGTCTCAGGCTCTGGGCTTGCTGTCCCAACTGTCTCATGGCTAGTGACTGAGGTCCCTGGAGCACAGCTTGCCCCTGCTCCCCGCAAGGCTCTAGGGGATGACCTTGAGGGCTGGCTTCCACTCTCATCACTCTACTGTCATCTAACCAATTAGCGTCATTTAGCTTTTACAAAGAAATATTACCGAGAAGGTATAGCAAGGACTGAAATCCGTCCAAAGGGAGCACACTCTCCTCTCTATGAGCCTTCATCCCTAGGGAGAATGGGTTCAAACTTAACATGGTTAGCATATAGTAGTAATAGTAACAATAGCATGTGCATATATATGTATATATATAATTTTATTTGATACTGACAACAACCTTCTGAGACAGGTATTATTATGCTGACTGTTTTATGTATGAGGACACTGAGGCAGACAGCATTTAAGTGACTTACCCAGGGTCACACAGCTAATGAATGTCTGAGATAGGCTATGAACTTAGTCTTCTTTATGCCAAGACTAGTGCTCTCTCTATTAGGCTACCTGAACACCAAAAAGATCCCCCCGCTTCAAGTTTACCTCTTGTATGGAGCAGACAATGGACTGGTCTCTCCCTTGCTTGCAGGGCATGTTATCTTGACTGTTGGGTCAATTCACTGCTTGACTGAAGGGAACACTTTACTCCTCAGGGCTGGCTCCTCCACAGCCTTGGCTGTGGCTGGTGTAGACTTCATTATAGACTCTACTTGTTGGTCATCTGATGCCCCTTTTCAGTCTCTCAAAGATCACAAATTCAGAACCTCTTCTGTTCCATTTCTGCTTCTGATTCACCTAAAATCAGAAAAAAACAAACCCAACAGAAACAAAAGAAATGCACCCACCATGTGTTCAAGGACCCACGGTGACCGAGTAGGGAGTTAAGACAACCTGCAGCTCTCAGCGGCAGCAACTTCTTCTCCTGCTAATGCCTCCCTTTCCTCCCTCCTCAGTCTCTGGAAGTTCTTGCCTCATTGACCACTGGAGGGAAGAGAGAATTTGAGCCTCTTGTAGGCACTCTCAGTTCAGGCTTAGCACCCCTTTGAGTGACTATTCATGACTGCTGAGCTAAACCGACAAGAAACAGTGGATATTGGGGCAGGCTGGGAATCGTGCATATATGGAAGCAGGCTCCCCAAGCCTCCATGCAGGTATTAAACGTAGCACTTAGGGGAATGCTAACTCTGCTTCCCTTAATTGTGGGAATCAGAAGGGGAGAGAGAATAAAACCAGTACACACAGGAGAGAGTGTGAGTGAAGACTTGTGTAGCTCAGGCTGGCAGTCCCTTGAAGCTTTGTGGGTAAGCCTTGATTTATGGGAACATGGCCACTACAGGTACTAAAAAGCCCCACTGATGCTCCATGCCCTGAGATCTGTGTGGCTCTGGGTCCAGTGCCTTCCTACACAATAACAGCAATATTTGGGAAGAAGTAATGAAGACCCCTGTGTCTAAATAGCTGAAGTCTGAGCCACAGAATGGGGAAGGGGGCCAGAAAGGGGTTTGGTGCAAGGGGAACTGGGCTGAGTCCCACTGAGGTCAGTGTGACTTTGCTGAGTTGAGGGTTACAGGAAGAAATGAGAAAAGGAAGGAGAAAATTGTGCCCATGGTGCTTTGAGGTTGGCCATCCGGTCCTGTCTGACCTTTCGAAAGAGACAATAATCCTACAGACTGAGGAATGTCTTCTGCTAAGGCAGGCAGAGGGAGGGGCCCATTCCTGCTCTGCCTAAAGCCAGAAGAGACCTCAAACATTTCTGCTGGGCTGCCGAACAGCTGGTAACTCCTATATGAATCTAATTAAGCATCTTCCTGGCTGCGAACACTTCAAGTTCTATTTTTAAGATTACGAATGTTTTCCCAAAATGAATCTTGGAAAAGACAGTCTTCAGACAGCCTAGCCCCAATCCACCATTTTGTGGGTCTCACTGCCATGAAATCACATCGCTGAAATTGTTTCGACTCCACATCTGGCCCAGTCAATAATATTGACGGATGCGCCCAAGATATCCTCTGTGTCACGTATCGGAGCCGGACGAGGGCCTCAGACGAGACGCATCGTTCCTTAGCCTTGTGTATCTTAGCCAAGCTGAAAGGGAGGAAGAAAACGCAAACAGACTGTGTTTGCCGGGGTCTAATAAAGCCAAACACAGTTTTTCTTCAGTCTGCCGCGTTAGAGGGAGTTACTTTTGTCGCTGGGAGCAGCTCCATCCCTGCTGCGCTGCTGGCGGGTTATTCTTCATAAAGCAGTTACTTATATCATCCCTGGGCCCCTCCCTCGCTCCCCACACCCTACCCTCATTTCCTGAAGCCCGGTTGTTGCACACTTCTCTTTGCCTAAAAACAGACCTTGCTGTAGCCTACATTTTGAAAATGGAACACCTGGAAAAGGAGAGAAAACTTCACCCAAGATAGACCACCATGCCCTAAGGACCCATGTCTGATATGTAAGCCTCAGCCTATTCCTAGAGAGGCCTAAATCACGAGATCCCAAATTTAGAGCTAGACAGAATCTGAGAGAGCATCTAGCCCAACCATTTTACAGATAGGGAAACAGGCTGAAAGAGGTTAAGTGATGTTTGAAGGTCACATAGCTGGTAGGTGGGATTTGAACCCAGGTTCTTGAGAGTAGGGATTTTTGAGGGGGGGAGCTATCCCAGCACCTAGCACAGTCCCTAGCCCTAGCACACATATCAGGTGTCTAATAAATGTTTTTAATTGATCACTCTAGGTCATGCAGGAAGCAGGTGACCAAGGTAGGATTTGAACCCAGGTTCTCCAACTCCAAACCTAGGATTCATCTACAGAGCCTTTCTTTCCTCTGCTACCTCTTACTGATTTGAGCTGCAAGGCCCCATCAAGGCTAGGGAGAAGGGCCACCTTAGTGCCTTGAGTTCTCTGTCCTCAGAAAGAGAGAGAAACAAGCACAAACCCAGAGAAGGAGATTCTGATTAGAATCCGGAAGCTCCCAGCTCCGTCTCTCCTAAAGCCTAGGAAGGGAGCAGCTGCAGCCCAAAGCCCATTGCCAGCCCAGGAGGGGTGGGCAGCGGTGGAGCCTGGGCAGGGGGAGGAAGGGAACTGTCACCGCAGAAACAGGAGCAGAGGAGAATGCAAATCCAAGGCACTGAGCCAGACGAAAAGAAAGGGGGCAGAAATAAAAGAGCATGATATTTTTTTTCAAGAATTCTCCACCCTTCCCCTCACCCCCACCCCACAAGGACAGCAGAGCCAGGATTTCCTGTAATTATCCAGTAACAGGGGAAAGGATGGATTTGGGAGCAGTGGCTTGCACTGTGGGAGGGAGAGGAAGGGTAGCATCGAGATCACTCACTTCCTGGTCATCCTCCACCGGCCCCCTCTCCTATCCACTGACCCCATACTGGTGGGGGTCAGGGCTGGCTTTGGTAACCATTTCATAGATTCATTCATATATTTCTTCATTGCATTCATGCTTGCTTTTAAGTGTAAAAATGATCTCTGATTTCACTCAGCTTCCTAATTCCCCATTTTACTAGAGAGTCCTCAGAGGACACCCAGCTCTAGGTGCTCATTTAAAAGACAGGAACTTGAAGCCAGAAAAGTGGGGGCATTGGAACTCAGCTTCCTTGACTCCAAACTCAGAGACTTCCTACTTGGTCATACAGACTCCTGAGGTAGTGTAGGAATCGCAGGAGAGCCCAACCAATGCATCATCATTTATCAAGAGCTTAGCACAAAAAATACCAGGAAAAAGCAGAAAAGTCCCTGCTCTCACAGAGCTGCTGAATATTGTTTATTTAATACTAGTCCAGCCTCTTCATTTTAGAGATGAGGAAGCAGTGCCCGAGATGTTGAACCAACCATCTACATTTTAGAAGTTAGCTGCATCTGCACCTTTTGGGGGCCAAACTCTGGATCCAGGGCCTTGATCGTTCTCAAGCCAGAAAGCTTGGTGTAGGATGCTTCAATGTTTGGCCACTCTTGAAGCTGAAACAGACAAAATTAGATTGACCAGCAGAATCCAGTCTTTTTACTTTGGTGCTGATGGTGAAGCAACAACAAATATGGAAGCCGTAACAGAAAGAATACAAAACTGGAGAAAGTTTGCAAAGGCTTGACAAAAAGTCAAAACATAAGGAAAATAAAATTTGTAAAGAAAAGGGAGTTGGGTGGAAGGTGGAGGGAAGGCTCAGCAGTAACCAGGGAGAGGAGGAGGAGGAGGGGATCACTGAACTTCCCTCCCCAACCTTTCACCAACTCACACCATGTCAGACCCTAATAGAGCCATTTCAATCATATGATAGAAACCAGACCAGGTTTCCTTGGTGTGAATAGGGTTAATACTGGTTTTACAGCCTAAATAAATTGGATTTCTGAGCGCACAGAATGTTGATACAATGTGCTAATGTTACATTTGTCAGCACAGGCCTTTTCTGAGCCAGGATATTTCTGAGAAAAAAAAAATTAACCGATTTCATTTCTTTCACCTTTGATTCCCACCCTTCTAGTGGGAGACGGTCCTCTTGGACTGATCTTTCCTAATGTTGTTAAATGGAAAACAAAAGTAGATAATGGGCCGTTCTCAAATTGGATGCACTCTATAACTCAGGCCTTCAAAAACCCTGTGATCTTGCCCGGGTGAGCGATCCCTGCTCTGAGGCAGATGGTGGTCATTATGGGCCTCAGTACACAGGCCTCATCGGTTCTTGTGGCCAAGGAAAATTCATCACCCAATGGGCAGGCTTTTGATGAGGAGCTTTAAATCTCTCTAGGATAGTCTGACAAAAACACAAACCTAGTTAGTCTCTCCCTGAAGCCCCTCCCGTCTGGCAAGATCTGAAGAGTTTGTACTTCACTGGGGAACCAGGGGTCATTTCCATGGTACAGGGAGAGAGTCAGTCAGGACCCTAAGTCCTAGCCAATGGTCTGTCTTTCGGTTCTCCTTAGGCAGTATGAGCCCCTTTTCAAAACAATGTTTGAAAATACAGGATATCCTAAAATTCTCAGTGCAGTTTTAAGGCTTTAATAGCAACTACACAGAGGCTTTTGGGACATCCTGTAATCGAAGGAAATGCAGTTTCCGTTAAAGGTTGATGAGAATAAAGATGTAATTTTTCTCCCCATCCAAGTTTACAGACCCCTAAAACCTATATTTGGGCTCTTGTGGATTCCAAGTTAAGAAACCTTGATCGTCACTGTAATTTTCACCACAGCTTCATGAAAGTAAATAACCTAATGAGAGGCCTAGCATTAAGGACCATGGGGCGCTCACCCTTTGGAGGCATTAACCTCTTTCCATCCTTATTCTAGGCCAATTTTCCTTCTGGTGGGAGAATTTATGGTGCTACACAAAATTCCATCAGAAAAGGTTTGCCTACCTAATTTGGATGATAAAATTAATAGATTTGACAGCAACCAATCAATCAGCAAGCATCTCCTAAGCTTGTGGGGTCCTGTGTGCTGTGCAAAAGCAAAACAATCCCTGTCCTCAGGGAGCTTAGATTCTATCAGTGGAGAGAGCTAGCATGCACATGATTGGTAGTTTCAAAGCAGAACATGGTGATGGGGTTGGGGGGGGGGAAGAGAGAGGGGGAAGCCGTAGCAGCCTAGGGATCAGGAAAGGCCTCATGTCAAGGAGGGACTTGGGCTGAATTTGAAAGGAAACCA
>CM053599.1:22821658-22853495 GCA_028646575.1 Pseudocheirus occidentalis | reverse complement strand
TTTTTTTTTAGAACAGTGAGACTAGTCTGGCTGCAGAGAGGGCTTTTCCTCCTGTCCAGGTGCTTCCTGCAATCCAGAAGCTACTTGGGTGATATTTGTGCCCAGACGAGATACAGCCTAGATAAGCAGCTAGGTGGTACAGTGGTTAGAGCACCTGGTCTGGCCTCATTTGCTTACTGGCTGTTGACCTTGGGCAAATCATTTAACTTCTGTTTGCCTGGGTTTCCTTGACCTCCATTCCTCAACCTCACCCCTCAAAATGAGGACATTAACAGTACCTGCCTCTCAGGGTTGTTATGACAATTAAATGAGGTAATAATCACAAAAGATCTGACACACCCTGAGCGATATAGAAATGTTAGCTGTTATTACATTTGGGCATATCAAGAAATGTAACCTCTTTTCTTCTTCTAAGTGCATCAGCATAATACAAAGATATTTGAATAATCAAGTTTTTGCTAACTCTTTCATATTATTTAAGTATTTTTCCCAGTGAGTTTAAACCATTAGAGGGCAGAACATCCCCCCAAAATTACACAGGATATTACAGAGATGATTGAGGCCGTCACACAGGAGCTTCCCCACTTCCCTTCTCCATTCTTCCTAAGTCAGCATCGCCGTCCCTCTGGGCTTCTTCCCTCAAGTGAAGAGGTAGCTCTACTATTCACAGAGGACATTTTCTCTGCCTGCACCCTGATACAGCCTGCTGGGGCTGTGCCCCGGTTCTCTCATGTTGCTTGCTGACTCCCTTCTCTGCTGGTTCCTTCGCACATGCCTATAAAGATGCTCAGGTCTCCCAGTCTTACAAAAGCCTTCACTTAACCGTAGGTCACCCAGCTAGTCTACATCAAAGACAGGTCTTCCTAACTCCAGGATCAACCTTTTACTTACTGTGCTTTGCTACCTCTTAGGTACATTTAGATATTCTCCAGTGAAGTTCTGCTCCTAATGTCTCAGTATATTGGGGAGGTAACAACGGACTTTCAAAGACTATTACAGAACGGCACTAGCTCTAGCCATCTTTACCAAACTGAAAAAAAAAACTTTGAGTTTGGCTAGAAAATATACTGATTATTGTTCAATATCAACCCTAGGTAAGTTTTGAGTGACTCATCACTAGTTTGGAAACAGAGTGAAGTTTTTGGTCACAACTCTTTTCAAAGACCATCAACTTGACTGTACAAAAGCAGAGGGAAATATACCCTGAAGTCTTGGTGTAGAATTGGCTTTAAATGTACTTAGCCAATATCTTGAAATATTGATGCTCTCTCAAAATGGAGAGAGGCAGCCTGGCAGGGGGATAACTTCCTGTGGTCTGAGGGGCCTTTCACCTCTGGCGTTCTGTATTCTAGGATCCGTCTTGCTCTCATAGTCTGTGTTCTAACATTCTGAGTTCTAATGTTCCAGTTGAGAGGCAGTGTGGTATAAGTAAGGATAGATAGCTGGTCTCAGAATCAGGAGTATTTGGGATCAAGGTTCACCTTGGTCACATACTGGCCCTGTGACTTCAGGCGAATCTTTTAACCTCTTAGTGCCCCAGATTATTCTCTAAGGCCAAGGATGTCACTGTGCAGATGCTGAGAGGGAATTCATTGGGAATCCATCACATTGGGAATCCAAAACAAGAGCCTGCATATAATTCTCTTTTTAAATAAAACAATAAAAATGTATCTCATCTTATCCTTTTTAAAGGGGACAGACCTGCTTTGAGATGACAGCATCAACTGTAGACACTAAGAAGCTATGCTCAATTCTTTCACTTTTTCATATGAGGAAACTGAGGCACCTACCTTTTAAACACTTTCGTCAAAGTGGCATTGATAGTAAGTGCCAGAACTAGGAATTATGTCCAAATCCTCTTTTTCCAGCCCCAGTGATTTTAATTACAATAAACATTTAATTATAATACGCTTTTCTTGCCCAAAGATGACTAAGTTATAAAATACTGGAGACCTTGAATTTACATTTTAAAGCAAGAATCTTGAATTTCTTTTCGTGGCCACTTCCTCTATTCCCCTGGTCTATAGAGGAACCAAAATTTAATAACCCTTTTGAGGAAGAGGCATACGTAATACAGAGTTACAGTGAAAACAACATAGTCTCAGCTTCAGCTGATGGCCCACTAGCAATATTCAAGAACCTGATAACAATAATAATAATAATAATAACAACAGTAATAGTAATAATAGGTAGCATTTATATAGCACTTTAAGGATTCCAAAGTGCTTTACCTATTTTACCTCATTGAATTCTCACCACAACCCAAGGAGATGGTTGCTATTATTATAATACTCATTTCTTTTTTTTTTTTTTTTTGGCTGTTTTGGAGAGGGAAAGCAGGACAATTGGGGTCAAGTGACTTGCCCAAGGTCACACAGCTAGTAAGTGTTGAGTATCTAAGGTCGGATTTGAATTCAGGTCCTCCTGACTCCAGGGCTGGTGCTCTATTCACTGCACCACTGAACAGCCTATATTATATTCATTTTGACTTAATTAGAGAGTGGGTAGGTGACTTGCCCAGGGTCACATAACAAGTAGGTGTCCATAGCTGGATTGGATCCCAGGCCTTGCTGACTCCTGCTATAGTATTTCCTCCATTATTTCACCTAGGTGTTTGAATTGCTATTGACTGTTTTACATTTAGTCTCTATAAACACTCACACTAATTCCGATACAGTCAAGATTGAGCATCCCCACTGCTCTGGGCTCCTCTGGGCTCCTCTGCTTCATAGGATCATGGATTTCATGCAGTCACAAAGACTTCAATGTCATCTAGTCTAATCCCGTTTTACAAATGAGGAGACTGAGACCCAGAGAGGTTTATTCTTGTCTGTGGTCACACAGGGACACAGTTTGGGGCAGGGGTGGGGATGTGAACCCGGATGCTCCTGTTCCCAAGCCCAGCCCTCTCTACCCCATGCCATCGGAACGGATATCGGCTTGCATAAAATGGCAAACGCCGGCCTCTGTTTTCTGCTTCTATATTGATACACATGCGCACGCAGGTATGACTTCAGACAACACCATTTTCATGACTCCCCAGATCACCATGGTAACCTGAGCAGAAGCAAAGCTCCCAGCCCCTCCTGACTGATCGGCGGGGCGGCGGTTTCATAACGCACACCCACCGGGAGAATGCCAGATCTTGTTTCTGTTTCCCGTGGTCACCCTCACACAACAGAGGATTCAGGACAGCTACCAAGGAGCTGTGTTTGCGCTCTGGCTGCCTCATCTCCCCTCTCCTCCCTGTTATTTCAATCAATCGCTTTTCAGAGCTCAAGTTCTTTTCACTGGCATCCCAATGGGCGTCTCTCAAAAATGCGTTTACCGAAGGGTTCTTTAGTCTGCACTAAAGGTCTACTTTTCCCATCTTTGTGACATTGATGCAGAAATCACTCAAATAATGGTTTACCAAATTGGATTCTAATCCTGGGTCCTGGCTTTATAAAACACCACGGGTTAAAAAAACAAATAAGCTCAGATCCACCCACTTTTCCAGCAATCTATGTAAATCTTCATGAAAGTCATATGGCCAGGATTTTTGCCCTATGGCCTTTAAATACTAAGCCAAAGATCAGCTTTTTATTGGAAAGGGTTAAGGGAGACTGCTCACTCAGTTGTTTAAAAGAAAAAAAATCAATAGAACCTTTCTGACTTTTCTTTGGGGAGTTAGAGTGTTCATTCATTTGTGAAATTCATTTTCTGTAACTCCTGAGAGGTTTTGAATTTTCCAATTGCACGTTCTGGGAAAAACTGACTGTCACTCTCTTGATGGAATGTTGTTCTACTTGGTTGTGGTAACAGAATGGCTCTTTTTCATGAGCAATATGCAGTTATAATTCAAAGGCTTCTATTGTGGAAGACACGTACATACATATACACATGTTGTTCATCCTTAGGTTTGGAAGAGCATCATGGGGTGATGTCTTGACTTTCCAGTCAATTGGATTGAAGCAAGGCAGAGCTGAACAAAGTCGTCAGCTTCATTCCCTATTCCAGGGTCATGGGAGTCCAGTGGCAGCACAAAAGTCAGAATGACTGGTGATGGCCTGGGGCGCAGTGGCTGATCTCGATGTCTTCAGGGTCGAACCAAGCTCTAAGTGCTCCACAGCACCCACTTCAGTTGCCTTCTTGGTGGTCATTGGAACAAATTGTTCTCATGTGCCCATTCCACAGAGAGCAAGTCTTCATATGTTTGGGGTAGACAACCCTCTAACTCACCAATGGGGCTGAGGCCTGTTGCTTGGTCTCAACCTTGTTTAGCCTATCTGCTGAGACAGATTTACTCAGGTATCAATGCTGCTCATACCGCAGCTTCTTGGAGACATGGGTATACATATAGGGCATACATATATGTGTGTATATCTATATATACATATATGTATGTGTGTATATATGTATATATTTAGTCTTATTTGACTTAAGTCTTATGTGACTTTTCATAACAAAGCCCTTAAAGAATTTCACAGTTCAAGAGATTCCAGGCTTACGGGCACTTTGTGATTTTTCTCCCTCCTCCCCACCCCAAATGACTATGGCATCCATTAATATAGTGGAAAACACACCAGTTAGAAAGAGATCATTATTTGAGGGAGGATGAAACTTCGAGGAATAGGATTCCAGGCAGCAAAGCAGAGAAGGCAGCTGGGAAGACATCCTGGAGACTCAGATGAAGAAGCAGCCCAGCAGAGATGTGAAACCTGAGGAGGGCTACATAAGGACTCTCCAAAGAGAGGCAGGGCCCCCAGGTACTGGAGTAGCAGAAGGCATACGCTGCCTTTGAAACACATGTGCCTGTCTCTCTGTTTCCTGAGTCTGAGACCAAAGCATACCCTAAATTTATGGGGTAGGTGATTTGTAATTACTACTTTTACTAGGTCGTCTTAGTAAACACCTTTACTATCTATTGGTTTATTATCAAGGGCAGCTAGGTGGTACAGTAAACAGAGCATCAGGTCTGGAGTCAAGAAGACTCACCTTCCTGAGTTCAAATCTGGCCTCGGACACTTGCTAGTTATGTGACCCTGAGCAAGTCACTTACCCCTGTTTGCCTCAGTTTCCTCCCCTGTAAAATGAGTTAGAAAAGGAAATGGCAAACTACTTCAGTATATTTTCCAAGAAAACCCCAAATGGGATTATGAAGAGTTGGATACGACTGAACAACAACAGAGTCAATAGGGAATTATAGAAATGTATTAAATAGAAGAATGATGAGTTCAAATACGGGATCTGGTATGCTCATCTTGGCAGCTGTCCGGAGGGAGAAGGTCGAACAACATGTCACATGGTGCAGAGAAATCAAGAAGGCTAAGTATGGGAAAAGGCCGCTAGACTTAGCGAAGGGGCCATAGTTCACCGAGGGCTTGGAGGAAGCGTAGTACGGAGGCAGGTCCAGACAGGGAACTCGTAATTCAACCATGTCCTACCATTCTTGCTCCTGTGTGACAGGCACAAGATGGACTAGCTCTTCCTTCTTCTTTCTCCCAGAATTTTCCCCCATGACAAAAAGTTCTGCATCGCCAAAACTGGCTAATTCTGGGAAAGAGCATCCTTACCATAACCATTTTTGGAGCCTGGTATTAATACATCAGTGCATTCTGAGGAGTAGCCTGGGAGCTGTGCTAAACATGTTTTATATCATACTTACTGTCCTCCTATTTCCTCTAACAGATCGATAGATTCTTGAGGTCAAAGAATAGGCATTTTTCATCCTTGTATGCCCAGTACCTGGCCCTGGGCCTTGCATATGTGGGACATTGAAGAAATATTCATTGCAATGGACTGAATAGCCATCGGTCAATAAACATTTATTAAGTGCCTACTTAATTAAACATGTATCATGCGCCAGGCTCTCTGCTAATCACCAGATTTAAAAAGAGCCAAAAGACAGTTCCCTCTCTCAAGGAGCTCACAGCCTAACGGGGGAGACGACAAGCAAACAAATATGTACAGACAAACTATGTACCAGATAAACAGGAAATGATCAACAGAAGGCAGGTGTCAGAATTGAGAGGGGTGGGGAAAATCTTTAGGGATTTTAGTGGGTTCTTAGAGGAATCCAGGGAAGGCAGTGGTGGGAACTGAGGCATGGGGAGCAGCCAGAGAAAATGCCCAGAAATGAGAGATGAAGTGGAACATTGAGGAGGCCAATGTCATTGGACCAAAGAGAATGTGGCAGGGAGGAAGGTGTAAAAAGACTGGAAAGGTGGGAGGAAGCTAGGTTATGAAGGGGTTTGAAAGCCAAACAGAGGATTTTGTATTGGATCTTGGAGGCCATAGTCAATGGAAGTTATTGAGTAGGGGTGGGTGAGATGCATGGTCTGACCCATACTTTAGGAAAACCGCTTTGGTGGCTGAATGGAAGGTGGAGAGTCTTGGGACAGGCAGGACCCCCTCCCCCAGGAGACTATTGCAATAGTCCAGGTCAGAGGTGATGATGGTCAGCACCTGGGTGAGGGCAGGGTCAAAGGAGAGGGGGTCATATCTGAAAGATTTTGTGGAGGTGAAACTGGCAGGCCTTGTCAACAAATTGGATACGGCGGGGCTAGGAGTGGTGAGAGAGAATAAAGAGTCCTAGGTTTAGAGCCTCGGGGACTGGGAGAATGGTCATTGCCCTTGACAGGAACAGAGGAGTGAGGAGGGGAAAAGATACCAAATTCAATTTTGGACGTGCTGAGTTTAAGATGTCTACTGGACATCTAGTCTGAGATGTCTGAAAGGCAGTTGGAGACGTGAGACTGGAGGTCAACAGAGAGAATGGGGCAGGAAAGGTAGATTTGGAAATCGTCAGCATGGACACAGTCATTACATCTATGGCAGCTAATGACATTACCAAGTAGTACAGAGGGAGAAAAGAAGACCTGAGATAGAACCCTAACACAATTAGAGGGTGTGATCTGGATAAGGAGCCAGCAAAAAAAAAAAAGAAAAAAGAAGACTGAGGAGAAGCAGTTAGACAGGCAGGAGGAGAACCAGAAGAGAGGAGAATCCCAAAAACCCAGAGAGGAAAGAATCTCAAGGAGGTGCCAATGATCAACAGTGTCAAAGGCTGCACAAAGGTTGAGGAGAATGAGGCTTGAGGAAATGCCATTGGATTTGTCAACTGAGAGATCACTGGTAACTGGAGAGAGAATGAAAGAAAGGGAAGGAAGGCATTCCTTTTTCAAACCCCATCCTCTCTTGCCCAAAACATTCTCTTTGCTAGAAAGAATTCTAGTGTGTGAGTTTGGGTTCTGATTGTTACTTAATACAATTCTGGAAGCTAGGGACCTCTCAAACAACACAAGAGCTTCTGAAGGAGACACACAAAACTATTGTTTCCTCCAAGAGACAAAGGACTTCTTCACACCAATAACCGCCTCTATTTCCTCCATGCCTTGCACAAGCTGTCTGTCTCAAATACTCTCTCTCCTAACCTCTATCTCTTGGAATCTCTAACTCCATTCCAAGTTTCCAAGTTGCCACCTTCTCCATGAGACCTTCCTGATCAAGAGCCTAGCACTGTGCTTCTCACACAGTAGGTGCTTAATAAATGTTTATTGATTGATTGATTTCGTCTCCCCTGAAATGACCTTGTTCTTACCTTGAATATGTTTTCCATTTATTTGTGTGTGTGTTGCTTTCCCTAGTAGAATGAATATATAAGCTGCTTGAGGAAAGAGACAGTTTTCACTTTTGTCTCTGATTCTATAGGGTCTATCATAGAACCTTGTTTAGGGTGGACCCTTAAATGTTTGTTGAACAAAATGGAACCTACTCTGTCTACTCTGCGTCAAAGGTTATTATTTGGAAGCAGGTGGCTACCTTTCACAGTAAACATATACATGCTAAAAAATACTGTCCAATAGCGACCCAGTTATTATTAGAATTGGTATTTTACTTAAGTGCCTTGTGTTACCATATTGTGTTTACTTCATTGTGTCAAAGAAGAAGTGTTAGCTCTACAAACAGATTCTTTTTTGGGCACTGTTAATAAACTCTCATTTACATCTGCAGTTTCAAGTTGGGCCACTGTCCCTTTATTTGTCAGTAAGTTCTCTTTTTTATAGGGCTTTATTTAAGCAATACAACCTGGATGGAAAAGAACCATGGGCTCCAGACTCTTTTAAGAGATAGAATAAATAATAAATTAATTATATTTGTTATGGCTAAACAAATGCCCTAATTTCCTAGTAATTTTTGACTTTAAGTAAATTTCTTAAATTGATTGTAGTCATTCAGAGATATTTTTTCTTTTTCAGAAGGCATTGACTCCCAGAAAGATTTGATCATTATCATCTTTAGTAACTTACAACCTAGAGGGGGCATTGAAGACTCTATTAATGCTCAGATTTATTAATAGAGTCTTCAATGCCCCCTCTAGGTTGTAAGTTAAAACCATTTTCTGAATTAAAATCATAGTCTCTTTTCTTCCTCATATCTAACTCTCATGCTTATAGCAAGTTAAAAATTGGAACTCAATGGCACTTCTTTGTTCAAAGGATTGGTAGATTGCCTAATATATGAAATTTCATTCAGAGCAAAAGATGACTATCCCATATTTTAAAAAATTTAAAAATTTAACTTTTGGTTTTTGATAAAAATTCCAGGAACATAAATCCATTTGTGACATCAGTATTGAGCTTAAGTGTCTCCTATAATAGAATGTAAGCCCTCTGAGGGCCTTTGTCTTTGTATCCTTGGTGCCTGGGAGACAATAAATTCTTTTTTGTTAATTGCATGATGGTCATTTAGATACTCAAGGAAAAGAAAATTCAAACCAGGCAAGGTAAATTGAGATTCACAAGGTGAGTCTGCTTTTCTAAAGGAAAGCAACTCAAAAGGGGTCAACAATCTTATTTTAATCAACCATATATGTATATATATATATATATATATATATATATCACTTAGATCACTTAGTTCAGGGGAAAAAGTCAGCACCCTTAACTTCAGAGAAAATACAAACAGAAATTACAAACAGAAATACTAGCATAAAGACCAACAGACAGGGCTTCTGTCTAACCAAATAATACATACATCACAGATCAACAGACAGATTAACTGTCTGACTATAACATACATATGTAGTTACCAGAGAGAGAAGCACCAACATCTGGGTTTTCAAATAGTTTTCCTTAATAGCTACCCAGAGTCTCATCTGGCTACACATACAAACACTCTTCCTATGAGTGAACCTGAAAGCAAAATGCTAACCTAACAGTAAATATACACCTCTTCAGGGTTAGAGGGCAGCACAACCCTCATGACCCACTGCCTAATTACAACGTGAAAAAAGGTGCCGGTTTTTCTGAGAAACAAGCCTCCCCTAATCAAGTTTCCCTTGTTAGGCTCTACCTGAGACCTATTGGTTGGGGAAGATCTTCAAGTACCATTAATGTTACAACCAGGCAAAAGACTATATCTTAGTCACTGGAAGGCTAATTGAATTTATTTTAATAACAATACATTGGACTTTTATAGGGTCTGTTCTCCCTAGGTTCTAGAGTCTTGGAAGAGTTAAGGCTACTTTGTACTAATATGCTGTTGATGAAGCTTTGAATCAGTCTAACCATTCTGGAGAACAATTATGCAAGAAAAATCACTAAACAGTTTGTGTCTTTGACCCAGAGCTGCCATTACTGGGTATGTCTCTTCCAAAGAGATCAGAGACTAAAAGAAAGGTACTTGATTTGCCAAAATATTCCTAGCATCACTTTTGAGGCAGCAATTGGGAGATGATTGAACAAAATAATGTCCATGAATGGAATTGATTGTTATTGTACCATAAGAAAGGAAGAAGAAGAGGAATTCAGAGAAACTTTGGAAGACATATAAATGGGTGTAGAGTGAAGTAAGACTGCCTTTGTGACCTTAGAAAAGTCATTTAACCTTTGGGGACCTTTTTCCTCATCTGGAGGATGGAGTTGGATTAGATGACTTTAAATATCCCTTCCAGCTCTAAATCTATGAATCTATTCATTTTCATAATCACTATAATAATGCAGGTTTTTAAAAATACAAGATCACAAATATATTCAGAATAATTGCAATGAGCAATATTGGGTACAAATATCAGATGTCTCCAGGGAAGACAAGAACAGGCACAGTTGTTATAATGATCAGTTTTAATTGATGTTTATATATTTGTCTTTGTTTTGTTTTGTTTTAAACAAGGAAGGGTTCTAGAGATGGGGTGGATGGAAGGGAGAATAGTATATAGGGAAATGAAGGTGATGCAAAAAAAATATCATTAATACAATTTTAAATAATACATACAAAAACATACAAAGTAAAATAGTGTCTCTCCCCTCTTCCCCCCAAAGCACTTGATTATTATTTGAGACTGAAGGTACTCAGAAAAGTCAAGTGCTGTGTAGATCTGGGGCAAAATTTGTCCTTTATGTAATATTTCTCTTTATAGCCTTTGGCAGCTTCAATCACTCCATTTCATCCCACCCCTCCAAGTATAGAATGGTAAATGCCAGTTGAGTTACCAAATTTTTGCTTCTTCTAAGTGGGAATCATTTGTTACAAGGAGATGAACACATCAGAAAATGAGTACTATTTGGAGAAATAGAAAGAGAGAGAGATTCAGGGGAGCAGGAAAGAAGAAGAGGGAGAGGGGAAGGAGGAGAGAGAGTAGCCATTGAGAGAGTCCTTGGTGGAGGGAGGGGTGTTTGCGCCTTCTCTTTGTACTATGGTGTTTAATTGTTTTTCAGTTGTGTCCAACTCTTTGTGACCCCATTTGGGGTTTTCTTGGCAAATATACTGGAATAGTTTGCTATTTCCTTCTCCAGCTCATTTTACAGATGAGGAAACTGAGGCAAACATTAAGTGACTTGCCCAGAGTCACACAGCTAGTAAGTGTCGGAGGCCAGATTTGAATTCAGGAAGGTGAGTCCTCCTGACTCCAGGTCTGGCACTCTATTTACTGTGCCACCTAGCTTAAGGCTATATAATTTTAGATAAATATACACATAGACAAATGTATCTATCTATATGCATATTATATCTCTATATAAACACACATGGATACACACATAAACATACATTGTCTTTTCTGATAGAAGGTAAGCTCCTTGAGGGCAGCAACTGTTTCCCTTTTGCCTTTGAGGACTTGTCTTCATTCCTAGATATTCTCATTTCTTTTCACTTTACCCTGTTTTTCTAGGTTGAGCACAGAGGCCTCTGTTTGCAGGAAATTCAAGACAAGATTCCCATAAAGACAAAATCTTCTGAAAACCAAAGAGAAAAGGAATCAAAATAAAATTCAGACTATTAGCAATGTTTCTCTAGACTAGATCCCTGGTTTTCATTAAGTCTGGGGCCTGCCACTCATTAGACCCATCCTGATGCCCCTTTGGGCCATAGCCACATGGGCCAGTGTTTATTTTCATGGTTGCTTTAACACTTTATGAAAATTCTTTTTGCCGGCTGCATGAGGGTAGAAATTGTGCCAAAGATCATCTGAGAGAGAGAGAGAGAAGAAAAAGAAGAAGAAGAAGAAGAAGAAGAAGAAGAAGAAGAAGAAGAAGAAGAAGAAGAAGAAGAAGAAATTTGAGATGCAACCAAAGTTTTAATAGCTACAAAGAAGGCTCTGGGACTCTGGCCTCAGGCCCAGCTAGGATAATACAAGTGCCGTAGGCCAGAGTCCACACAAAAAAGGACACATGGTATAGCATACTTTGTGCCTACATGATGAGAAGTTAGGGGAGAAAAAATAATTCAAACTTGGGTTGATTTGGAGGGGCGGGATTCCTTAAGACAGAAATCTCCACGTTGATTGCCTGAATATTTGAAGTACAGGCAATTTTATATAGACACCACTCCAGGGGTATTAGTGTGTGTGTGTGTGTGTGTGTGTGTGTATGCACATGCTTAATTTTTCATCAGTACAGAAACCTTTAGTTCTACATTCATATTGTACCCATCTACATTTAACTTGTGGGGCCACCCCACCCCAGCCTATTGCAGAGAAGCCTGATACACTGAAATAACAACCGAGATCTTTTTCACTGACATTTGGAGAGTCAGTCCAGCTGTGAAAAACTAGCTTCTAATTATTTAATGAATGATTAAGAGCAACAAGAGCCTAAAAGAGAAGCTTCTGAAGAGCAGACATCCAAGAGTCAAGTTCCTATGGATCTTTTTCCTCCCTTCCCTCTTTCACCCCAATAACGTAGCATCGTCTGGTTTATTAAGACAAGGCTGTTCGTCCCCTTGGCAACAAGAGAGGTTTGTTTCCTCTTTCAGGATGGCAGGCAGGCACCATTTAGCACTGTCTTCCTGTCAATGTCACTGGGCCACTCATAAATGACCTCAGTTTATACTTGCCTTAGTTTGACCCTGACTTTGATTTTTTGGTAAAAAGCAAAGAAGCGCTTAGAAGCAGAGAGCCAAATCAAAGTTGTCCACTTGTGGGCAGAGGGAAGCAAATACCCTGGTTCTTTTAGCTCTCAGATCACTGGATAAATGAATACAGTAATATTCTACCCTTCTGTGAAGTCGATAAGCCCCAGTCCCCAAGGAAAAGATCTTTCCTGGAGTTGAAGCTGATATTTTGATAAGGTTACAGTATTCCCAACTCTGCCCTGTGAGCCTCAAATGAATACAGAAGCTGAATCCAAAGTAGGCTTTTGGCTGTGGGCACTACAAAAGGAATCTATCTGGTCCTCAGCTTCTTTATTGGTCATAAGATCAATCATCTCGACTTTTCATTAAAGGACTTTTCAGCTGCTCCAATCACAAACAGAGCAATGAATCTTCTGGCCGAGTCATTAAACAACCTAGTTTTCTGTAGAAATCCTGCTGATTTGATTGATGCGATCAAAATTGCCTAAGATGAGGGTCCTGGTTTTCCCCACTTTGCATTTCTGACTGCTAATGAATGCTCCTTTCAACCAATGACCACCACACCAAAGTTGTTCTAATTGGAATATACAGACACACACATGCATCACCCAGTGGAGAAATGTTTCTGTAGTTAACAGACTTTCCATTTTTCCAGAAATGGAACTTCAGGCCTTCCTGAGGATTTGTCTGTAACAACAGCTGGAGATCTCCGTGGACCTCTCCCAACACTAGAATACATCTCTGTAGGGGAGAAAAATTTGATTTGGAACTTTAATCCATCAACCAATCAACCAAGCACACATACATTAAGTGCCTACCATTTACCAGGCACTGTGCTGAACTCTTATCATAAATTCCAAGAAACTCTCTATATTTTAAGGGAGAATATTACTTATTATGTAGTCTCTTTGTCAGTCCATTGTTCAATTGTCCTCCCAATGAAGGAGACAAATCACCACATTGGGCAGAACAATAGTTTCCCCTTAAGGAAAAATAAACTGTGCCAATTTCAGCATATGCTGTCCTAAGGCTTGTTTTTATGATCTCTTCCCTGAATCACCTGTGATGCTGAGTGGAGAAATAATTTTTAAAACCCAACAAAACCTGTAAGCAATGACTAACAAAGCCAGATGCAAAACAGCAAGAAATGAACAAAATCAAGCACCAAAATAAAACAGCCTTCCTCAAGCTCTGTAGCAGCCAAGAGAAATTCTTTGAGAAGGTTAATCATTGGAGATTAAAAAGCAATGTATTAAAGGAAGAGAGGGGGAGATTTTTTTGAGTCAAGCTGATTTAATTTGTGTTCCCTAACAACTAAGAAAGGTGAAGAACGTTTTCATCTGAAAAGAGTAAAGCCAAACAGGCCTTTGGACCCAATTATAAAAGCAAGAGCAACAAGGACTTATAAAATCTTCTGTTTCAGACTGGACTGCTGGACAAGTACTTCTCTAGGATGGATCTTCATCAAGGTGCTGTCAAGAGACCATAAGGTCACAAGGCCAAAATTATTTCTATGGTAAAAATTTCATTGGTGCATTAGCTAGGTTCCTAGCTTCCCCTCCTTATAAATACCAAGGGCCTTAGGAAGATAGCCTGGTTTCCTTCTGATGGTATATCAGCTCAAAGTATTTTGGGAAACTACTGGGATATACTTTGTGGTGAAGACAATGTGGGTGCTGACCTGAATATTTCCTGACTCTCCCCTCCCCTGACACCAAAAAAAATCAAGCCCAAATTTTATTATAAACTTTGTGGTGGTATTTCTGCTAATCCTCTTTTCTTTAAAAAATATTTTATTTTATTTTGGAATTAATAAACACCAAGTACAATGGGCATTTCTATATATATATATATATATATATATATATATATATAGACAGAGAGAGAGACAGAAAGACAGAGACAGTAAACACAGAGACAGAGAGACACAGGTAGACAGAGACAGAGATAGTAGAAGGGGATTGTATATGAAACTGGGAATCCTTAAATACAGCTCATTTTTCTTTTCAAATATGTAATTAATTCTAATTCAATATATAGCTTTCAAAGCCTATCTGCTGGTTTGTGGTTCTTTCTGTCTTTCCTAAATGTCTGCATAGTCAAGTATTACAGAGTGTGGCATGGTGTTCTACCTAGACCTTTCGTAAGGGAGATCTCTCTTACCCCTGGCATGCCATTATATTTTTGGACAGCTCTAAATGGTTAGAATTCTGTCCTCATATCAAATCTGAATTGCTTCTTTGTGACTTCTGTCCATCGCTCTTCTATCTGCCCTCTGGATCCAAGAATAACTAATCTCATTCCTTTTCCACATGACAGACATTCGAGTACTTAAAAATGACTATGATGCCCTCCATGAGCCTTCTTTTTTTCAGGTTAGGTGTCTTCAGTTCCTTTAAGTGATCCTTATGGAGTGAGATTTCTAGGCTCTTCCCTATCTGGGTCACATTCTCCTGGAGCCTCTTGACTTGTCAGAGTCCTTCCTGAAATGTGACATCCAGAATTGAATGCAATAATGCAGGTGCATTGTGGGAAGGGCAGAGGATGGAGGCCTTCTTATCTTATACCTATGATTCAGAGTGTACCCCAAAAGGGGCTTTTGCCTGCATGCAATAGTTGATAAAAGACTTGAATGAAAAATGTTAAAAATAGATTTTACTTAAAAATTTGTTCAAACTCTAATCATCAGAGAAATGCAAATTAAGACAGCTTGCAAATGCTACCTTATGCTCATCCAACTAGCAAACTAGTGAAAAACAACAAAATTCAGGGTTGGCAGGGCTATGGGGCGCTCTGTTTTATTGTTGGTGGAACTGTAAATTGTTACAATCTTTTTGGAGTAAGTTGGCAACAAGAAATAAGAGTTATGAAACTGGTGATTTAGTCCGGTTAAACAAACATTGAGGAAATGTGTGATGTGTTGTACTGTGCGCCGATTGTACCATGATTAAAAAGACACAGTCCTTTCCCTCAGAGAGTGAATAGTCTACCAGGAAGAGCAAGACAAATACACAGATAATTATAAGATCATTCACAATAAGATAAGTACACCAAGAGTAAGATAATTTATAACAACATAAATGCACAGGAAATGTTGCAAGAGAGTAATTTGAAAGATTCAGAAAGGTGAGGAGGCTTTTATAACTGGAGGGATCAGGAAAGGCAACAGATATGTGGGAGAAACCGTTCCAAGCATGGGCGATAGTGTGTATAAAGGAATGAAGGTAGGAAAGGGCAGGATGAGATGGGAAGAAAGCAATTAGTCCAGATGGGTGGGACTGGCAGAATGGTGCAAAGAATATACAAGTTAAGGGAAAAACAATGACTGATCACTGGGAGGAGCATAGCCAGAACAGGGCTGATGGGTTAGGACAGGAGTTCTTGATCTTTCATTCTGTCATGGAATAGCCATCTGCAAAAATCTGTGGATCTCATTGCAGTATAGTATTTTTAGATGTATAAAATAAAATAAATAGGAATTCAGGAACATTTTGAAATTTTCTTTAAAATTTTTTTTGAAATTTTGAAATACAGATTTTTTTTGGTTTTTTGTTTTTGTTTTATTATATTTTAAATAATTATTTTCTTTTTTCTTTTTTAATTTATTGACTCATTTATTTACTTTTAGTTTACAAGATTCAGTTACAGAATCTTTTTATTTCAAAATGTAGTTTAAACTTTTTAAATGAATTCATGGACTCCAGATTAAGATTCTTTTTACTAGGAAACAAGATAGGGATCTAGAAACTGGAAGCCATAAGATCATGGAACTGGAGCTGGAAGTGAGTCCTTAGAGGTCACCTAGTCTAACACCTTTATTTGTATAGAGGAGAAGCATGACTAAACCAAAGTCACACATGTAGTAAGTTGCCAGAGGTAGGATTTGAACCCAGGGTCTTTGACCCCAAAGCTCATGTGCTCTTTCCACTGTATCACTCTGTATCCACAGGGCATTATAATAATAGTTTACATCTAATAGTTTGCACCTTGGTAGTGCAGTTTTATTCCTTAGTGCAAGTAATAAGACCATTTTCCAGATAAGAAAGCAGAGTATTCAAGCGGTTAAGAGACTTGATCATAGAACTTTGTTAGCTAGCAGAGAGGTTGTCAGGGGATTGCTTAGGTCACTGACATAGGGGGATATTAATCCCCTCTTTTCTATCACTATTCCTGTTCCTTGTTGTCTTCTTTTCATGACAACTGACCATCCTGTAGCCCAGCACAATTGTACCCCTACTTAACTGTTTCTGTTCCAGCTAAGATATAATTTCTAGTTGTATCTCTGTGTCCCAGGGCTATTGTCTATCTGAAACAGGATTCAAACCTCAGTCTCCTATCTCCAGGTCCAATGCTTTCGTGACACATCACACTACTTCTGAGAAGTTTGACGGGTAGGTTTAGTAGACTTGAAGGAATGAGAGGAGATTCCTTGATAAACGCAAACAAAATACAAAGATAAACTCATTAAATGACACTTTGATGGAGTACCTAGAGGCACAGGACAGGGTGACCTATGCTTATTAAAGGCATTTCCTGCCATCATGGATAAAAAGTTTCAATGGAAGGGTATTTCCCTGTAGAAGGTGAGTCTTCCCAAATGTTCCTATTTGCAAATGATGTTGGATTGATTATGTCAAACCATGCAAAATTACAGGGCCTCCTAGACAAAATTTTTTCATCACCACTCAAAAGTGATCAGCCTAGCAATCTACCCAGGAAAAGCCAAGTGGAGCCAATAGAGAATATGTTGTCCGAACTATGGCATGACCACTGAATGGGCAGCCAATTGTGTTAATCCATTGCTAGTCCTAGATAGGTATTATAGAAAGATAGTTATCTGATCCCAAATTGCATAGAAAAAAATGGCTTAGATTGTGTCAAGGAAACTAGACAGTGCTCTTGATAATCTCATTCTGCTCCTTATCACAAATGTCCGTTTTTTCAAGATCAGATATTCTCTTTATGCTATATGGATGTATATCGTGGAACACCATGATCTCAGAAGAATGAAAATTGTGGTTGAACTTTGTCTAAGCTGGGAGTGGCACCTTTTTAATATTATTATGGGTATCAGAAATGGCTTAGAAGAAATCACCAAGGACCCATGTAACCAGAACAAGATGGGACCTCATCCCCTAGCAAAAATGATGGCTAAAAGCTAGACAGCTCTCACTCCACAAGACTGTCAAGGATCTAATATGAGTGTGCCTCATCTTTTATTGTGGCTCAGACTTCTTTGGCAGTCAGTCTGTTGAAGCCTCTGGACCTCTAAACTTATTAAATATGTAACACAAAATACACAGGATTACAAAGGAAATCAGTTCTATTGAAAAACCATTAAAATTCAAAGTTTGTGGATCTCAGGTTTAGAACCTTTGATTAAAAGGTGGGTCTTGAACATATCGGATAGATGCACCATTGTTTTTATTTGCAAAGACATAAAGAATAATGGCCCCAATTGATCTGCAACGGTGGAGTGAGTATCCACATGAATGAGACCACAAATCTACGCAACTATCAAAGGACGAATACAGGGGAGTCATAATACAGGCTCCATTTCTCTTCTCTTGCTTTTGTATTCCATCATCAACATTTCCACGCTAATGAGAGATAAAGAAGGAAGGGTGGGGATCAGAACAGTCAAAAGTCATCTTGAGATGTCTTATGGTAGGGTTTCCCCCCAACAAATTGAAGCTTCCTAATAATGTTTTTGCTCATTAAGATGAATTCCCATTCCTAAGCACACGACATATTATTCTGTGGGGGAAGGGCACAGCAGAGAGTCAGAACTGAGTACTGATGATGACATTCACAATGGAGAACCAAGAGGCGTCCACTGCAGGGGGTGGAGTTCACTTTGGCTCTTTGTTGCCCTTTCTGAGCCCTGGCTGTGGGTGGGCCTGTCTGCTCGTTGGCTCTGCCAGCCCTTTACTAGCACTAACCATGGGGATCCTGGCTGCCTCCCTAAAAGTCCTGGAATTTGGAGACTAATGGCTCTTGGGTTAAGGTTTTTTTCTTTTTTTATGAAGTTATAACATAATGCTATTGCCAGAGAGACCAAATAGCCAGTGCCAACTGTGTTTTCCAGTCAGGCAAATGAGCATGTTATTTCCCCACCCTGTCCTCATGGGAAAGATGATTCTTGGAGATAACTCCCTTGCTTCTCCAGGGCTGTTAGCATAATTTAGAATTGGGGTCATTCCGGATTGGCAGCCCTTACAGTACTAGGCTCTGAATCAAGTACTGTGCCAGATTCCTCACTCCCTGGAGCAGCAGACAGAGAGCTATGGGGAGAGCCAACTCCTCGGCTTCTGGAAAGGAAATGAGGCTTGGGTGAACCTAAGAGGAATAACAACGGTGTGTGCCAATTATGAGCACTCTGACTTATGTAAGATATAAAGTAAACTTCCTGACAGTGAGCAAGGATGGTGGATACAGGAATGGACTGCTGATGGAGGAGGTACAATAGCTTTCCCAGGAGGTTCCCATCTACCTGGGTGGTTCAGATGCTCCGGCCTGACCAGAGATGGCTGAATTGACCTTTGGAGGTGTGTTCTCTCCTTAGGAGCCTGTAATTCTCAGCGTGGGCTCAGAGGGGTGTGGGGATAAGATTCCACAGTCAGAGAAGGGGAAAAGGTTAATACCCAGAATGAAAACACAAGGAACATACTGGGATTGGGGGAGGGGGAGGGAAACAAACCAATATTCACAAAGGTTGCTTCCACTGTGGCCCCAAACCCTGATGTGGAGAAGATCCAAGGAAGAGCAAGAATGAGAAGGGAAGGGCAAATCAGATAAGGATAGATATCTGAAAACAGGAAGGGGGCTGAGGTCAGTGGAAGCAACCTGTTATTGCGGGAAAGGAAAACCAAGGAAATGGAAATCAAAAACTTTGGTTGCTATCCCAGAGACCATCTAGGCTAATCCCCCATTTTACAGTTGGGGAAACTGAGGCCAAAAAGGGTGAACGTGCTTGTCCAAAGTCATGCAAATAGTAAGTGAGCATCAGAGGCACCATCTGAAGTTTGTATAACTCCAGAGCCAGCTCTCTTTCCTCCATATTGGGCTGCTACTTTCCCCAGTCCTGCCATTGGCTCATTAACAATATAACCTTGGACATGGTCATGTGACCTTAGAGTTTCTTTCTCTAAAAAACCCCACAACAGCCCAAAGGACTGAATTACCAGATAGATCCCTGAGGCCCCTTCTAGCTTCCAGAAGGTTTCCTCTGACGCTGCTCAAGCTGTCTCCTGTGAGAATAAGTTCAGAGAGTGAATGCCCGTCTTAGAAGTACTCAGGAAGCCTCAGGGACCTCTGAAAAATGAGAAACATGGACAAGAAAAAGGAAAAAAAGAAAGGCCTTTGAGGTTTAAAAAAAAAGCCAACTGGAGAAGATGCTCTAGATTGAATATTAGAGTGTGGTAACTGGTATCAGGACATCCTAGCTTCCTTTGATGTTCCAGAAATTTGTGCTCTCAAGTTAATCTCTGGTCTTTTCTGTCTCTATATTTTTGCCCCCCTCTCACTGTCTCTGTCTGTCTGTCTGTGTCTCTTTCAGTTTGTGCCTCTGTTTTCCCCTTTACCTTTCCCCATCTTTCTGCTTCTCTATCACTGTCTCTTACCTGTCCTCGTCAGTCTTTCTGTCTCTGGCTCTAGTTCTGGCTCTTTTTCTTCTCTGTCTGTCTGTCTGTCTGTCTTTCTCTCTGTCTCTGTGTCTCTGTCTCTTCCTCCTTCCTCCCTCCTTCCCCTTTGTTTGTCTCTCTATGTCTCTCTCTATTTTCCCATTCTCCTTTCCTCTCTTTGTTTCTCTCTGTCTCTCTCTCTTTCTCCCTCACTGTCTTTCTTTCCATCTGCCTCTATCTGTGTCTTTCACAGTCCCCATCTCTAGACCTTACCAAATGGGAGAGGAGCCTACACATCCCAAAAGGTATTCTACTGGTGCAGTACAAGAGCTGTCTCATGGTTGTATCAAATTCAAATCCAGCTGAATATTGACCTAGAAAACCAGAACTTAACATTATCTATATTGCATCTTATTTTTATAAGTTTGTTAAACATCCCCCAACTACCTTTTAATCTGGTTCCGGATGCAGGGGCTGCTAGCTTGACCCCTCTGTTGTATAAAATGAGAGGAAATCTGGGGTTCGAATCCTGCCTATGGGGAAGTCACCACATGCTCTAAGACTCAGTTTCCTCACTTGTAAAATGGAGGGAGGGCACCAGATAACCTCTAATGTCCCTTCCAGCACTGGATCAATGATCTTATAATGAAAGGTGTACACCCAGGGGATGAAAGTGCCCAGTGTTCCATCCCCAACATGGACATGTAGCAGCTGGGAGAGGGAGAGCATGTGCATTTCTAACAAAGCCCTTCAGTAAGAAATAATGGATACCGGAGGAATGACAATGCCAATGGCAGCCACCATGAATACATTTTCTGAATCTGTAAATTCAAGCACTTACAACATCTAATCAGAAAAAGGACTTTCTTTCTGCCCCAGCCCAGAATTCCCTTTTCCTCTTAAGATTTTCCTGCTTCTGATTTTCCACTCATCATCCAAAGGGAAAAGGGGACAGGTGTAACCTCTGAAGACCTATGGACACCATCCTAAGATCATCTCAATTTTCCCTTTGGTGTTCAAAGAAATCGCTCTCAGAAGGGGTCCCAGCTTCGTCACCTAGACAATGGAGAGAATATTGCTTTTATTACATTATTCCCAGGATCGTTGTTTGGGATCTCATGTAAACATGAGAGTGCTGTAGGAATAAGGGCCATTATTACTCTGACTCCTCTATAATAATACTGGATAATTGGGCCATGGAACAAAAAGGCGAATTTGTTAAGCAACATAGCAGTGTGACCCCAAGTTTCCAGCTTGTCCAGTGAGGCAATGTGCCTTCGTAAGTAGGATACTTATTCTGGGCTTAGGTGGGCCTGGATTCAAGCCCCTACCTTAACAACTATTAGCCATGTGACCCTTGCTAAGTGACTTACTGTCTCTGGGTCTTGTTTTTCTCATTTGCAAAACAAGGTGGATTCAGTAACCTCAAAAGGTCACTACCAGCTCAAAATCTATCTTCCTATGACCCTCCATTCCTTTTGGAGAAAATAACTGGGGCCCAAGAACTATGGCAGAGATCTTGGGTTGCATTCTTTCATTTTAATTCAAATTGAGCATGTGTGTTGAGGCTTACAGTAGGATAAATTAAATAATTAAGGTATTTTACCCACCCTACCAAGAAAAAAGCTATTACATATTTCACAAATGACAGAGTATATGCACACAAAACATGAAGACAGAGGAGGCCCATTCTTGTACATTAAGCTGTGAATTTACTCCCTCCATTTCTTCTCAAGAGCAATTGTTTCATCTCCTCCTAAGAGACAGACATAGAGAGAAAGACAAAGAGAGACAGAAATAGAGAGTCAGAGAAATAGAGACAGAATTGAATTGAAATAGAGACAGAATCCAGAATTGAAGCACAGTGATCACAATTCCTTTTTCTAATTAGCAAATCAAACATCTTCCCCTCAATTCTCACTTCCCCCTTCTAGTGGGACCTTGGTTGAGTCATAACCAACCTGAGCCTCAGTCTTCTCATCTTTAGAGTAAGGAATTTTATGATATAAGTTTCCTTCTAGCTCTAAATCTATGGTCTTATGTTGAAACCATTCATTTGTCCATTCAACAAACATTTATTAAGATATAACCTGTAAAGAACTATTCTAAGGGGCTGAGAAGATACAAAGTCTCTCCCGAAGTTCACAGTCTGGAAGGTGGGTAAGATGTTAGTACGGATAAATGTGATACACAAACGTGCAATAGATACAAACAAATTTGCGGTCCAAGAGGGAAGATGGTTACTGGTGGATCTGTCACAAAATACTTCATGGAAGAAGCTCTGCCTGAACTAAGTGGTGTCTAGAGGTGAGGAGAGAGGGCGTTTCAGGTAAGGGAGATCATCTGTGCCAATGTACTGTTGAAGGAGATGTCAGAGAACAAGGAAAAATAGTTGTGATTCCTATTTGCTGGGGAACATTTTATAGTACATGAATGTAACAGAGGACTGCTAGGCTAGAAGAAACAATAAACATCCCAAACACTGAGAAGCATGGATTGACTTATCTGAACTGATGTAAAATCCTGGTAAGCACATCCAGGAACACCATGTGCACAATGACTACTTCAATGAAATGGAAAGAACAATAAGCACACAGCAGTCAAAAATGAAGACTGAAAAATGATGAAGAATTAGTATGGCTCCAAAAGAGCCCATATGAGACTGTACCTGCCCTTACTTTTTTTTTTTTGCAGAAGTGAGGGTAGGGCAGTTGTACGGAATACTGCATACATTGTCAGATTTTTTTCCATTTATCGATTAGTTTTACTCATTTTTTTTCCTTTAAAAAATTCTTTGTTATATGGAATGGCTTGGTGGGAGGAGGACCACTGAAAAATCTGGGCAATAAAAAACATAGAATATCAATAATGTTTTTTCATGTAAAAAAGGAAAAGTTGCTAAGTATGGAAAATGTCTTGATGGTAGTACTTTGAAATAAGGTTACAAAGACAAGTTAGACCCATGATGCAGAGGGCCTTGAATGTCATATTTTCCCCCCGGAGATATTAGGAAGCAGATGGAGTTTTAATCTCAAGGATATTTTGGCAGATTTTTCTAGGACTCTCCCTGTATTTGTCCAGGTATAATTTCTTCCATGAAACATTTTATGGTAGGAATTCTATTGGTTTTGGTTTCTATCTAGTGTATCAGGATATTTTTCTTCAAATTTTTGCCTATGAAATGGAAAAATGTCAGGGAAATTTCAAGTAATTGATTATGTAGCTTTGTCAGGAAATATAAATGGAAAGAGACAGAGAATTCATCAGTTTAACAATCGGCAAGGTTTGTATTTTGGAGATCAAATGTGTGTGTGTATGTGAATGTGTGTGAGTGTGTGTGAGCGTGTGTATGAGTGTGTTTGTATGTGCTCATGATTTATGTGGGTATGTATTCTTTTCTTCTCCAGGTGTGTCCTGTGCATTATGGGTCATTTGTACCTTTGACTATTTAAAAGAGGGGAACTAGAATATTGTGCTTTCATCATCACTTGAAGCAAGATGTTTGTTTTCTATCCCAATTAAAATGGGACAGTGGGAATTTAGAGGGACTCTCTGTATCCAGATATGATTGGGTAGAAAGTGGTAGAAAAATGGGAAGGTCAAATGTTTTCACCCAACAGAAGGTTTTAACACCAGACCGGCCCAAAGAAATAGACAATGATGACTTTTCTTCTTCATGGGAGATCTCAGGAGATATATAATGGCCTCATGCCAAATCCTAATCACATTATAGCCATATGCTTGACAAATGATGTGTCACTGGGTGGAAATGGTTACTCTTGCTCACTAGGTCAGAATTTGTTTCTCTGATAATGTAGAAAATGAGCATAAGTAAAAATAAGATCATAGGCTAGGCTATATATACCCCTCAGGCTCTTTATTTTCCTCGGCCTCACAAAAGGCTCTGCTGAATAAATACTGTGCATGCTTGCTTGAAATCCATTTGAGAGAAAAGTGTGGAGAGTGAAGGAATTGAGTAGAGAACATAAAATTCACTGAGCTTAGGAACATTAGCTCTCCATGACTTGGACCCAGTCACCCATTGGAGAGTCTGCACTTTAGCCAGGCTAGTCCATTTTTTTTCTCTCTTGCTGACTGATTTGCCAGATTTAAAGTGAGAGGAGCATGGAGCTGTGTTATTAGTTATTTGATTGCAAATAATTATAGTTTAGGAGAGTAAAGATAAAAGCTAATGTATACACACATATGTACACATACATGCACATGTATGTGAATATATACATGTCTCTGTCTATATATAAAATATTATATACATGTACATACACATATATACTTACATACACACATATATTTGTTGTTCAGTCATTTTAGTTGTGTCTGACTCTTTGTGACCCTATTTGGGATTTTCTTGGCAAAGATACTAGAGTGGTTTGCTATGTCCTTCTCTAGCTCATTTTATAGGTGAGGAACTGAGTTAAGTGACTTGCCTAGGGTCACACACCTAGTAAGTGGCTGATTCTGGATTTGAACTCAGCTCTCCCTGATTCCAGGGCTGGCACTCTATCTCCACTGTGCCACCTAGCTGCCTCTCTCTCCTTCTTCTCTGTCTCTATCTCTCTGTCTCTCTCCATATCTGTTTCTCTGTTTCTCTGTTGTTTCTCTCTCTTTCTCTCTGTCTCTCTGTTTCTCTGTCTCTCTGTCTCTCTGTCTCTCTCTGTCTCTCTGTCTGTCTCTCTCTCTCTCTCTCTCTCTCTCTCTTCCCCTCCTTCCCCCTTTCTCTCTCTGTATTGCCCATTGGTATAGGATTCTGTCTATTTTATTGGAGATCTGTGAACGGCAGGGTGGAGATGGCAAGAGCAGGATAGAGGATTCCATTTATATAGCTACACTGTTTTGAACAGCTTTTGTGCTAGCAAGGAATTCAACACAAAATAGATGCCCATTGAATGCATCATGGCTCACTAACTGTGACACATGAAGGAGACAGAATATTGCTGCACTGGAATAAAGGATGAAGGTAAAGAATTTGGAGAAGCAATGAGAGGGATTCTATGAAATGATTCTGAATCAAATAAGTAGAACTGGAAAAAAAACCAATTTACCCAGTAGCTACAGAAGTAGAAATAGAACAAAAACCCTGAACTTGATTTAGTCTAAGTATGATAACCAAGAAGCTTGACCCTGAAGATAAGGTGAGACAATGAACCTCCTTCCCTTCTTTTCAGAGGTGGGAGGCTAGGGGCGGGAAGATGTATTATAAGACCTGGTTCACATGTTGGTTTAGTTTTGCTGAATTGATTTATTTTCTCCCTCTCTTAGAAATTATTTGTTATGAGGGGAGGCTCACTGGTGGGTGGGGAAAGGTAGAGTTATATTTGAATGTGAAGGTGATGTAAAAACAAAATGTTTTTAAGAATCTGTATAATTCCCCATGTGGAAGAGGATGGAGAGGCAGCTTCTGGAGTAATTGTCTTGATGTGTAATAGAAGTGTTTTGGAGAGACTTTGGAACATTCATAGACATTCTATAATTACACATATATTATCACATATGTTATTCACTACAACCTACAAAGTAAATACTGTTTATTTTACTCTATCCATTATACAGATGAGGAAGCTGAGGCTCACACAAGTTAAGTGATTTGTCCAGGATCACACAGCTAATATGTGTCAGAGATAAAATTCAAACCCCAGTCTTGCCTGACTCCAAGTCTCCTACTCTTTGAACTATGCCACAAGAGTTATATACTTTATTTGAAATATTGGAGAAAATAACTCTGCCTTAGTTGAAAAGAATAAGTATTCCCAATTGCTGGCATGTTTGTAGGGCATCTGGATGTAATCTGATGTTAACCAATGTAATCAATCAACAAATGAGCACTTATTGGCACTTCTTCTCCACCCTAGTCTGAGCAGGCAAGGGGAGAAAAGGGAAAGCTAACAACACACCTCATGTAGCTTCTCCCAAAGTTTAGCAAAATGGCTTTCCAAATTGTAAGGAGATTTCATACTTTAGAATAAGGGTTCATTCAAGTAGGTGACCTTGAAAAAGCCTTCCAGTTCTGAGATTTGAACACTACTCAGATCCCAAAAGATAAGAAGCATCATGGGAATGTAGACTTCACGTTTAAAAGTCATCTGCTCCAATACTTTCAATTGTGAGAAGCAAAATGAGGCCCAGAGATTAGGTCACTTATCTAAGCAGAGGTGGAATTTGAATCTAAATGCGTCCCAGATTCTTTGATTCAAATTCAGAGCTCAGGGAGAATTTGGATGAGCAGAGAGTTGATCCTGCTTTAGGCTCTTCTTGGGGTGGCCTCCGAGGCCATGGAGTGGAGAATTCAGCTTCTGTCTATGTTCTAATGGACCAGGTATCCATCACAGTTAGAAAAGCCTTGATTTGGGGTTACCTGAAACTTTCTCAAAATCGACAAGCATTTACTGAACACCTGAGGTATGTCAGGCATGGTACTAAGCTTTGGAGATGTGAAGAAAGGAAAAAACACTGGCCTCATGAAGCTGATGACATTAGAAACAATGATGTAAACCAAGACATAGATAGGATAAATTGGAGATCATCTTGGGGGAAGGTGGAATTCAAACTGAGACCCAAAGGAAACCAGGGAAGCCAGGAGATAGACATGAGGAGGGAGAACATCCCAGGCATGGCACTAGCCACAAAAATGCCAGAAGAGACTGCTGTGTGAATAATAGCAACAAAGCCAGTATCAATGGATCTTAGAATATGCAGAAGGGCACAGGGTGAAAGAAGACTAGAAAGACAAGATGGGGTTAGGTTATGAAGGCCAAGTAGAATTTTATCTTTGTTCCTAGATGTAACAGGAAGCTATAGGAGTTGATTAGATAGGGGCATGACATGGTTAGACTTCAACTTTAGGAAGACCACTTTGTAGCTGAGTGGAGGATGGACTGGCATGGGGACAGATATGAGGCAGGAAGATCCACTCCCAGACTATTATGATAGTCTGGTGATGTGATGAAGTGGTGGAAGTGTCAGAGGAAATAAGGAGGCACATATGAAGGTGTAATTGGCAGGTCTTAGCAAAAGATTAAATGGGGGGGACTGAGAAGTGGAGGACAATACCTTGGTTGTGAGCTTCCCCCCCCCAATTCACTCCTTTTCTTAACTTTACTGTTATTATAGAAGGTACCACCATGATGGTAACAGTTAAGTTAAGAAAAGGGTGGTGGATATATCTCCTGGGGGCAGAGTCAAGATGGCAGCTTAGAAGCAGGAGAACTCCATCACTTCCCCCATAACCACCTTAAATACCTATGAAATATGACTCTAAACAAATTTTAGAGCTCCAGACTGCACAAAATGACAGAAGGCAGCCCAGCAGGCAGATGATAAGGGGTTCATCACAGTGCACTGGGAACCCAGACAAGCATCACATGAACCTGTGGCTGTAACTCTAGGGAGGCCAGAAAAAGCCATGGAGGAGCTTTCAGGAGAGCCAATCACCAGCAGCTGTGGTGGTTTCCAGAATTATCAAGCCATAAGAAACAAGGACAAAGTGAAAGCTCGGAGGAACCCAGCTAAATTTGGGGGAGAGAGTCCAACTGTCTGCCTCCAGGATGAGAAGAAGCAGTGACAGCCCTGCAGCCACCTTCACATGGTTGCTTCAGAGCTCCTGGCCTGCAGATTGCAGGGGGACCAAGCAATAATTCAGAAGCTAAATGCCCTTGCCTTGACCTGCCTGGATTGGCATTGCAGTCTTGGGTGGTGGTCCTGAGGTGTGTTTTCAGTGAGCCAAAGCTGGTGGGGGCTGCAGAAACAGAGGCCTCCTAATAGCTCTGACAGCTGTGAAAACTCCAGCAATTTGAGACAAAGTGCTCCCCTCTGAAAGCAGAATTCTGCTAAGACCAAAAGTCAAGTAATTGACTGACAACATGAGTAGGCAAAGGAAGCAAAGGAAGCACAGTATAGCAATCCAACTTTAGATTCATTTTTTGGTGACAAAAAGGATCAAAACATGGAATAGGAGGAACACAACACAGTCAGAACTCCCACACCAAAAACTTTTAAGAAAAATGCAAATTGGTTACAATCCATAGAGGAGCTTAAGAAGGATTTTGAAAACCAAACAAGAGAAGTGGAGGAAAAATTGGGAAGAGAAATGAGAATGATGCAAGAAAATAATGAAAAGAGAATCAATAATTTTACTGAAGAAAATAACACCTTAAAAATAGATGAACTCATATGGCAAAAGAGGCCCAAAAAGCTAAGGAGGAGAAAAATGCCTTAAAAAGTCAAATTTGCCAGGTGGAAAAAGAATCTTAAAAGCTTTCTGAAGAGAACAGTTCCTTCAGAATTAGAGTGGAGCAAATGGAAGCAAATGACTTCGTGAGAAATCTAGATACTATTAGACAGATCCAAACAAATGAAAAAAATAGAAGGCAATGTGAAATATCTCCTTGAAAAAAACACCAACTTGGAAAATAGATCCAGGAGAGACAATTTAAAAATTATTGGACTACCTGAATGCCATGATAAAAAAAACTAGAAAGCATACTTCAAGAAATTCTCAAGGAAAATTGCCCTGATATTTCAGAATCAGAGGGCAAAATAGAACTTGAAAGAATTCACAGATCACCCTTTGAAAAAGATCACAAAAAGAAAGCTCCTCGGAATGTTATAGCCAGGTTCCAGAGTTCCCAGATCAAGAACAAAATATTACAAGCTGCCAAGAAGAAACAATTTGAATACTGTGGAAACACAATCAGGATAACCCAGGATCTAGCAGCTTCTGCATTAAGGGATCGAAGGGCCTAGAATATGATATTCCAGAGATCAAGGGAGCTAGAATCAAAACCAAGAATCACCTACCCAGCAAAACTGAGTATAATGTTCCAGGGAAAAATATGGTCATTCAATGAGGTGGAGGACTTTCAAGCATTCTTGATGAAAAAAACAGAACTGAATAGAAAATTTGACATTCAAATACAAGAAGCATGAGAAGGTAAACATGGAAAAGAATTCATAAGGAACTTATCAAAGTTGAACTATTTACATGCCAACATGGAAAAATGATCAATGTAACTTATGAGATTTTTCTCAGTATGAGAATAGGAGGCTCACATTGCCCCCTGAGGAGTCTTTTGTATGCATACTTCTGATTCTGTAGCCAATGACAAAGGCCCTTTCTTCACCATATGTTTGGCGGAGGAAAGAGTCATAGACTACCTGCTTATGCTCCCAAATCCCCAGGGAGGGCGGAATAGGGGTGAGGAAAATTTCCTCTCACTCAGCACTCTGCACTTGTTCATCAGGGCTGGGTGCTCATTGGCCAGTCTCCACTACATGTGTGATTATGTTTTGTGCAAGCTCTAGAATTTCCCTACCTTGGATTGGTACTCCTTGATAGAATTCCAACTTTCCTTTCTTGTATCTGCCTTTAGTATAAAATGCTCCTAGCACTACCATTTGGTATCCATTCACACTTCCTGGCAGGGCTGGTCTTTCCCCAGCATATTCTGTCACCCTTCCCAGGCTAAAAATCAGACAGCTGGGACACAGAGTATCCAGAGATTGTAGGTTCCTAGGATTATAGGGTGGTAGACGTAGATCAGGTGGGGACTGTGGAAATTACCAATGCCAATATGGGGCGGCTAGGTGGCGCAGTGAATAGAGCACCGGCCCTGGAGTCAGGAATACTTGAGTTCAAATCTGGCCTCAGACACTTAACACAAAAAAACTAGCCGTGTGACCTTGGGCAAGTCACTTAACCCCAACTGCCCTCCAAAAAATAAAAATTAAAAAAAATTACCAATGCCAAGACTCTCATTTTACAGATGAAGAAGTAAATTCATTGACTTGTCCAAGGTCACACTACTAGTATGTTTTTGAGATGAGTCCAACCAAAGTCTTCCAGTCTCCAGGCCCGTATGAATGGAGTCAGCTATCTTCTGTAGCCTCTGTTCTTCACATTTGCTTCTTTACTGTCGATTAATCCTAATAGTTAGCTCTGCCTCTGGTTTTTGTTTCCAAGACTAGGAAACTAGGGAAACTGCCTTCCCTGAAATGCCCCACAACTTGTGTGATGCCAGCTTGCTCAGTCAGCCTCTCCTAAGATCCAGGATCTTCAGATTAGACTGAGTGCTATCTGAGGGGTCCCTAACAGAAAACAGGATCAGCCCCACATATTTTGCTGCACATGTGGGAAGCTGGAGGGAGAAGGGAATTATGGAGAAAGACCTCTGGGACTTCCACCCCAGAGCAGCTCGTAAACAGGCGAGTACAGCTCACACCCTCACACTGCTTTGTTGATAGCCAACTCAAGCATCTCACTTTGGGAAAAGAAACCCCCACTCACTCTTGGTCCTCTGCCAATCCCTCTTGACTCCATTCTCTTGCTATCTGCCAGTCACTGAAATGAAAGGCTCCTATTTGTTGAGGCATGGCTCTGAAATGAAGCTAGCTTTGCTAGTACCAAATGATTTTTGATCCATCAATGCATCCATCATTCCAGCAACTGGCAAATACTTAGTGTCAGGCCCTAATGCCCTGCATGCAGGCTTGATGAGCCTCCCTTCAGAGATAGGGCCAGGTAATGCTGAATTAGTCTTTGTCTTTTCAACAACAAATGCTGAACATACCAATATGTTAAAAACCTAGAAGAACAACGTGTCATGTTCTTTCACAGTAAGTCCTAATGAACACAAATTGCACAGTTATTTTGTCCTTTCTTTTCAGCTCAGGCCAAGAAGTCAAAGACAACACAATAGTGTAACAGAAGGCTTTATTTCAACACTACAACACTGGAAACAAGAGTTGAGAAGGAAAATGAACTGACTAGAATACTTTCCAAGAGCTGAAGCAGAGGGAAAATCTGAAAATGACCTGGTTGTGAATGCACCCTTCGGCACTGGCCAAATGGGAGGTTGTTCCCAGGACCTGCAGATGGGACAGCCTATGACTAATATCAAAGGGACTGATAACAGACCACTCATTAAAAATCCCTTGTTGGTAAAGATAGAATGGAGGTAGGGGAAAAGATAGGTTGACCAGAAAGACTGCTTTTCTTAAATAAATACTGTAAATCCCTACTTGTGTTCAATTCCCTTAAGAAATATTTGGGGAAAAGATTATATTGTAATAATAATTGCAATTCATTAACTACCAAGCACCACACTAGGCACTGCAGATACACTGACAAAAATGAAACAGCTCCTGCCCTCAGGGAGCTTGTTTTTTTTAGGTGGCTTTTTAGCATATGTTCTAATAGGGGAAATAATGCATACACAGAACATACCAGGGATGCCATAGCTACAACTGAGGGGTTTACCATCTGAAACAAAAGATAATTTTGGCAAAGAGGGGATTAGAGGTGGTTATAGGACTGGACTGGGGGGAAATATTATAATTCAGGGCAACTAACAGCAACTCAGCACCAACTATGGTCCCCATACTCTGTGCCAAACCAAAAATGAAAGCTACCCTGCCTGCCTACTGCTTGTGTTGATTGAGTTTACATTCACTGAAGCCAGGGCACTAAGAAAAATGTTGGAGAAAATGTTGATTAGGGATAAGAGGTACAGGTATAGTCTGATCTTACATCATATTTCATATTCTCTCTCTTTTTTGAGTTTTAAAGTTTATAGATCTGTGATCTTACAAATCAGTCAAGCCAAAGACACTTTTGCTGGGTACTGGGGCACTCTTTCTTGGTTCAGATTACAACACATCCAAACTCTTCCACCAGGCAACTCTTGTCCACATCTTCTCTTGCAAATCCTCTACTCAGGATCTCAATGCAGAAGAGTTCTTTCTCTGTGTCTTTTAATATTTTATGTATATAGCAGCAGGTTCTTGTAATGTTAATGAAATCAGAAGATCTTCCATGCCCCTTTCTATTGGCACCTAGTAAAGGCACTTAGCACCTCAAAGGCTTAGCT
>CM053599.1:22743347-22821158 GCA_028646575.1 Pseudocheirus occidentalis | reverse complement strand
TGAGTCTGAGAGGGATCCCTGCTTGAGGGTCCTGTTCTATTTGTGAAGGCTTGGGAATGTGGGTGTCCACTGCATTAACAATGTGTATCAACTTTGTGGCCACTATAATGACTTTGGCTTTCTGGTTTTGGGACTTGTCCTTCTGGTTTTGGGACTCAATGTTATAGTTTCTGAATAAAGACCTTGGTTCTGCCTTCCATGTGGAGAGTTTGCTACATTTTGTGATCCAAAACTATACCAGCATATTCATAACCATCATGGGTGTTGCGAATATCTCATTATCAATACAGTTCTGAGTTGCCCATTTGTTAGCCTTCTTCATTTTCATGCATAAGACATCAGTTGTGTGATTTTAGGCAAGTCACTTAATTCTGTTTGCCTCAGTCTCCCCATCTGTAAAATGAGCTAGAGAAGGACATGGCAAACCACTCCAGGATCTTTGCCAAGAAAACTCCAGATGGAGCCACAGACAGTTGTACAGGATTGAAACAATTGAACGATTTGCATGTGTAACATCTCCTCTAAAGCTGATCTCCCAATTTCCCCTCCCTCTGTGTTAATTCTTCCTCTACCTCTGGTGCAGGTACAGGGTCTGTCTGACTCCTCAGGGGAATCCTCAT
The DNA here is from genome assembly GCA_028646575.1 of Pseudocheirus occidentalis. Taxonomy (NCBI): domain Eukaryota; kingdom Metazoa; phylum Chordata; class Mammalia; order Diprotodontia; family Pseudocheiridae; genus Pseudocheirus; species Pseudocheirus occidentalis. The sequence goes on along the minus strand of CM053599.1, from coordinate 22,820,538 downwards.
CTCCCAAACCTGAAGCCCTCCACTGATGAACTGGAATCTGTTGGATTGTAAACTCCTTGAATTCCTCTGCTAGAGGCTTGGGTGGTTTGTTTGATGAGCCAGTCATGCTTTTCCTTTCTTGACCTCATCAAAGATGTTCTCACCTCAGGGTTGCAAACAATCTTATTTGCCCAACATGGTAGTTGATTCCTGTAACTCTTCAAAGAGGTGTTCTTATCTGACAAAGATATCAGTGTTTGGAATGTCTCCTTAGTTGAGAGGTGTGTGTGTGTGTGTGTGTGTGTGTGTGTGTGTGTGTGTCCATCCTCTTACATATACATTATGTATATACTTATATGGGGGGCTATGTTTTGCCCACATGTGTCCATATGAGTCTGTCTAGATGACACTCATATGAAGGCATGAATAGCTATTTCTAAAGTCTCTTCCCCTTGCCCTTCTCCAAAGGAGACTTTGGTTTCTACCAGGACACTAGTGCCAGAGGCTGACCACTCTGTTCTCCACAGAGAAAGACTGCTGGGCTAGAATTAGATCTGTCCATCCTTAAACTTGTTCATCTGGGACTAAGAGCTGAGAATGCAAATACAAGTAAGCAAGACAATTCTTTCCTTTCAAGGAGCTTACATCCTAACAGGGGAAGGCATCATATACTGGAGAGCTAGAGGGGGGATGCTGGAAAGAAGGGTACAAATGTAGCACTCTCATAGAGTTGACTGGGAAGTGGTGAGAGGAGCCGGAGACTAGGCAAGGTAAGGTCAAAGTGTAGGGTCCCAAAAGGGAGAGTCTGAGCAATTTAGCAAGGCTCCAGGTTAGCATCTGAGGAGGGATCGGAACCCATGCCTTCTGACTCTACAGTGTTCCAAGTCAGTGGAGTTCTGCTTAATTTAGTGGGTAGGCTTTGGAAAAGTCATTTGCAAATAAGCTTCTCTATGACACCAAAGCAATGTATGTGAAGGTCTATGTAAAGATCACTGGTGAAAAACTCTTAGTTGAAGCCAAATCTCATTTTTGTGATGATTTCTCCCTTTATATCTAATGTGTTTTGTAAAGTATAGACTCTTTAAAATGATATACCCTTATATTTACATTCCCTCCCCATCTGCTATAAATGACTTTCCTTAAACTAAGGATATTTTTTGGATCAGATCCTGACTCTTGAGAATATAGGGGTGGATGGGGTACTTCTCTCACTCTATTGAGGAAAGTCCTGGGTGCAGGTGTTACTCTTGACTCCCCAAAGAATCGGCAAAGGGTACACATCATTCTCCTTTATAATTGAAGATGATATACACAGGTGTAGATGAAAAGATGCAAAAACAACAATAAGAACAAAAACCCAGTGTTTTCCCATAATTCAAGGATGGGGAGGGGCAGTGACAATTAAAAATAGGTGTCAAGGAGAAATACTTTTTTAATTTAGCATTTGCCTGAGCCTGGATGTCACACTCCATTAGGCATACATGCATCTGTGGCCCCACTGAATGTGATGCTTTGGAAAATCCAGGGAGACTTATTGCTTTGGAGTTTGCACATTAGCAGAGTAATCTGGAAAGGGCAAAGAAAGTGCCCGATGGGGCTGTTCCCCAGGTGCTCTCATCACTATGCAAAAATCTCACTTTGGTGAATCCGTCATGTCCTGATTTCCAACATGTGGAACCAATAAGTATGGGAGCTTGATGAGGTCGTCCACTTTAGCTCCTTCCGGTAGGTCTAAGAGCCTCGCATTCTTGGCCCTGCTCTCAGGCTGGAGCATTTCAGCTGTGGGAGTCATGCTTTTGTCCTTCATGGAGGTAAATCAAACTGGAGCCAGATGCTCTTTCTTCCACCCCCTTCCTCCTTCTTCCAGGGGGCTGTACCACCATCTGTAGTCATTGGGCAGCCAAGGTTACTCAATAGAGTTGGGTTCCTTGTCCAGTCCTCTGACATCTGACAGATATTTGGATGGATTGGTTTTTCCTTTTCTTTCTTTTTTTTTTTTTTTTGGTAATTGTCAAGTTCTACATCGAGGGCTTGTCTGACATCTATAAAAATACAGGTAGAACTTAGAATCTCAAGGGGAAATAGTCAAGGCTTCAAGAACTTTCTGGGTCTTCTATCTCTTCCTGTCAGGCTATTTGCATGGTCATAACTAGACCTTGTGTACTGTTCTTAGCTAACACAGTGGGAAGTTGTGTAGGAATATGCCGTGTCTCTATGGTATGGGACTACGGAACCAGGGCACCAGTGGGAAGATATTTTGGAGGAGACTGAAGTTTGGGGAGTGGGGACGGACTAAAACAGGTAATTCCTATTTTAATGAATTATTCTTGATAATTTAGTGCTAAACCTTACTATTTCTACCTGACAAAGGACTGAAAGTGGTTTCATACATACCTTCTAAATTCAGTGCTCTGAAGCAAAGCCCAGTGTCCCTACTTAGTTATAACTCCAGTTATATTGCTTCTTACCTAGTCTTTATGCTGTTTTTGGTGAGAGTAGCTGCTTTATTTCTTGTTATAGAAAAATGTGAGAGCAGGATTTATAGCCAAGAGACCTTGGGTTTAAGTCATGTCTCTGACACATGTCAACTGGGTGAAACCTTTCCCCACCAACTTGTGGATGCTTTCAATGTCCTGGGCAACTTTGAGACAGTGGCAAATCCACATTGCTACAGGGACTCTCCTTAAGGGGAGTTCCCTAGCCAATGAATTAACCAAGGAAAAGTAAAAAGATATTACTTTTTTACTTTAATTACTTTTTATTTTAATTAATTAATTTACTTTACATTAAAAAAAAGTTGAAGGCCTGACTGTCCTCCAGTGCATGACCCTTCTTCCAGTTAGAATCCTGCCTGTACAAGGCCCTTAGACATTCATTTGTATCATGGAGAGACAGGAAGAGGAAAGGAGAGGTTGTTATGGGAGGAAACAAAAAGTTAGGAATAGGAGGACTCTTCTAGGAGAACACCTCACTCTGGTTGAGCCTTTTTGTGCTCCTGACCCTGAAAACTAAGAGTCAAGATGACCAGCCCATGAAAAACTTGAGTTGCCCAAGCTGAGCCTCTTGGTAGGAGAGCAGGAATGTTAACTATGGTATTTTTCCCTTCCCTTCTTCACACTTACCTTGGGGTGGTCAGCTATGTATTTGCAGCTGTTTGGCTGACCCCAGTGCTTGAGCTGAACTTCTGAGCAGGTGGTGAGGAGTAGGGTTGGCTGAGGAACCCAACAGAGAAGGGGAACTGAGAAGAGGGGAAAGAGAAATGAACAGCTCTGTGGAGAGGTGGGGGTGGAGAGGACTCTGCTTTTTCTGAGGGGCCACTGGGGCTTCATGTCAGGCATTTTCTTCTCTCTGCTGGTGACCCCAGATATGTGTGTATGCTCCATGCAGGGGTTGGTAGATACAGCAATCATTTCTTTTAAAAAATATTTTTAGATGCAACAATCTCCATTAAAATACTGATTTCCCAAAACAGAATTCACCATTGTATAACTACATGGATCAATCTTGGCCCCAAAGAAGAAAGGAGGGATTGTGCCTCCTTGCCTCCTTTGCAAAGGTGGGGCTACTATGAGTGTATGACAACTTACACTGTCAGACTCAGTGGATGTGCTGATTATATCAAAGAATCCCCACCCTCCCTTCTCTACTACTTGCATAATTGAAGCATATTTATAAGAAAGAAAGAAAGAAAGGGAAGGAAGGAAGGAAGAAAGAAAGAGGGGGAAGGAAGGAAGGAAGGATGGAGGGAAGTAAGGAAGAAAGGAAGGAGGGAAGGAAGGGAGGGAGGGAGGAAGGAAGGGAGGGAGGGAGGAAGGAAGAAAGGAAGGAAGGAAGGAAGGAAGGAAGGAAGGAGGGAAGGACGGAAGGAAGGAAGGAAAGAAGGAAGGAAGGAAGGAAGGGAGGAAGGAAAGGAAAGGAGGGAGGGAGGAAAGAGGGGGAAGGAAGGAAGGAAGGAAGGGAGGGAGGAAGGAAGAGGAGGGAGAAAGGAAGGAAAGGAGAGAGGAAAGAAGCATTCGTTAAGTTCTTCATATGGGTTGAGCACTGAGTACTAAGAGCTGGGTATAAAAACAAAAGCTAGTCTCTGTCCTCAAAGAGCTTATATTCTAATGGCAGAGACAACACACACGAGGGAGTGGTGATCAGGACAGGCATTTCTGGATGAGGAGTCACAGTGATGCCCAATGGAACAGCAGTGCAATCTATTGATATGCCCTTCCCAGAAACAATAATAGGGTTGTTTTGATGATGGTTCTAGAATTGGGCAGGGTGGGGGAGGGATGCAGGAAACAGCAAGGTATTTAGTGAGAAGATGGCTGGGGAGTCAAGGGAGGCCTGGCCAGAATCAGCCCGGCCTGAAGCTTCATGAGCTACTTGACAATACATGGTGCTCCAGGACAGAAGGTCTAGTGATGAAAGGGTTGAGGATTGCAGGATCTAGTCTCTGGTCTATACGGACATACAAAGATGGCTATAGAGTGTGTCATTACATGAGAGAACCTCATTGCAGACTCCAAGTCTGGCCTGAGCAGCCTCTCAGTAGGCTTTAGCAAAACAAGCCTTTTTATAACTTTAGGGCAACGGACTCTTAAGACAAGAACCACAGCACAGGGAGATGGGAGTCACATACAGGGACAACCATTCACATAATTAACTTAAAGCATTCAAACGCAGACCACTGAGACTTAGCAAAGTCATTGGGAGCCACTGGAGTAATCAGAGAAAGGTTAAATATTAACAGAAAATAGAGCAGCAAGATTATATAAGCAAGCAAGCCCAAGTCATTCATGGTTCTGCCTAGAGGCAGCCAAGCTTCCCCCAGGTTTGTGCGGTCAGCCACTGGCCTTTATGGTAATGGTAGGCTCTCTAGATACACAACGGAATAAGATGTTGGGCCTAGGGTCAGGGTGCCACAGTGAGTTCTGCTGATGGCTTCCTTCCTCCCCCCCCCCCCATTTCTTTTGTATAACAATAGATGCTTATTGGGGGGAAATGAAGGTGAAATTTAAAAAAAATTTTAAAATACTAATTTAAAAAGAAAAGAAAAAAAATACTGATTTCACAAAGCCCTCAGAAGGGCTGCTCAGTGCAGGCACTTCCAGGAAAATGCTTTTAAGGGAAGGTCAGGGAACTAGGGCATGTTATGGAGTGAAACAGCATCTCCCCGATTCAGCACAGTGGGTGGGGTGGTGTCAGCTCTGCTTAGGCAAGAAGCACCATAGTGGGCCCCTGCTTCAGAGAGTGAAGCTTCAGCATAGATGGGCTAAGATTAGCCTTTCAGGCAAATAAGTGAGAACCTCCAGGTTGGGCGAGGTGGGCAAGTGGAATTCTGAAGATCAAACATAGCTCAGCACCGTGTACCGTGTGTCATTCTGCCATAATTTCATTTTCAGGCAAGGTGAATCAATGAAATGATCATTCACAGGTGAAATGGGTCATAAAGGTAACACAACAGGAAAGCATCGTTTACATGTACACACATATATACATATACACAAGCCTATAAACTTGTAAGCATAGCCATGGGGCAGAGCTCACAGCCTGGAGTCAGCAACTCTTCTTCCCGAGTTCCAATCTGCCCTCAGAAGCCTACTAGCTGTGTGACCCTGGCAAGTCATCTCACCCTGTTTGCCTCAGTCTCTTCATCTGTAATATAAACTGGATAAGGAAATGGCAAGCCAGTTCAGTATCTCTACCAAGAAAACCCCCAAATGGGGTGACAGAGAGTTAACAGTGACTGTCTGACTGCAACAAACATACATAAACATAGGTGTGTGTGTGTGTGTGTGTGTTCTATACAATGTCTATGCCATGTCTCACACCCCTAGTCCTCCTACCTCTGCAAAGAAGCTAAAGAGGCACGTTTCCTCCTCTCTTTTTGGGGCTAAGGTTAATCCTCACTGTTATGCAAAGTTAAATTTTACTTTGAAACCTCTGCTCTGGCAGGCAAGGGGAAGCTAACTCACTTAAGTTTATGTAAACCAGTGAGCACTTCCCTTTGAAGGTTTGACAGCTTGGGCTTTAATGACAACCCCCGGGGTGAGGAAGAGTAGCCTCCCCTCCCCCCATCTGAAAAACCTTTTAAAGGGCCCTGCAGCTCTCCAAGGGTCTCCTTGCTGAGGATTTCAGTTTTCTGGCTGTCACCTGCCCCAAAGGGAAAACAGACCAAAAACACAGATTCTTTTGTGACAGAAAGCTAGCTGCTATTAAAAGTAGGCCACCATCAGAAGATTCCAGCGCTGGTGAAGTCATTTAGAAGTCATTTTTTGTCCCTGGACAAAACTATCCATCAAAGTATCTTTGATAGTTCTCCGAATCTGAGGAACTTTTCTTTTTTTTTTTTTTTGGAGGGGGAGAGAAAACCTTTCTTTTATGTACACATTCTCATAATGTTTATATGGAATTTTATGATTTATAAAGAGCCTTATAAATAATAACTCGGGAAGGTAGTACTTTATAATCCCCATTATACAGATAAGGAAGCTGAGATTAAAGGATTTTTCCAGGGACATTTAGCCAATGACTGTCTGAGGCTGGATTTGTACACAGGTCTTCCGGCGCTCTGTCCACTATGGGGCCTAGCTGCTCTCTTCTAGCTTTACTTCTCAAATTAAATTGGGACTTGGTGTTGGGGGCAGGCTGGGCACACTCTTGGAAGGACTGCTCAGGCTTTACGTAGCTCTGCCCCTTTTGTATGGAGTCCTGACAATATGTTCTCTAGGCATCTAGTGCTCTGTTCTTCAGGTCTGGCTCAGGCTGGGTTGTTGAAAACCTTCAGCAGGCCCCAGGACCAGCCATGATGGCATCTGATTGCTGCCTTCCTGTATTTTGGGGCTCAGTCTTCCTTTCAACAGGCTGTCTCTCCTCTGACGTGGTTTCTTAGCCTTTTTGGCAAAATGAGATGGCATACACAAAGCACTTTGCAAACCTTAATGCACTATTGAAATAATATCAAGCACAATTAATGCTGACACCTCCACCCTTCCCTTTTTGGTAATTATGGAGATGTAGAAACTTCCATGCTGTGCTCAACCTTCCTCATTGGTAGCTCCCCACCTGCGTTATCGGAAGTAGGAAACTTTGCAGATGCCACTAAGCAAGACTCCTTCTTTCCTGATAAAACCCACAGTGTTGGATGTTTCACCTGGCTCAGCATGGCGGTTGCCTTTGGATGCCCTAGTTTGGGGACTGCGGTCATAAGCACGCAGAGCCCCAGATGTCCCCACCTGTCTTCATCATAGAGATGTTGGCTCCCAGGCCCTCTGTTAGAGTTCTGTCTGCATGCTGCCCTGCTGATGGACACGAAACTCCAGTCTTGTCTGACCTTCAGTAGGAGGAAACATGAAGCGGGGACCACAAAGACCGAGGAGGAGCCTTCCTATGGGACCATCTCTACCCTACTGTCGTTGGCTAGGGACCATTGAGCACAAGGTCTGTTGACTGCTTTGGTTATATCTTTCCCTCCTCTCCTTTGGAGGCCCCTCCTTTTAATACCCTTTCCATCGGTTCTCAACCTTCCTAATGCGGTGACCCTTTAATACAGTTCTTCATGTTGTGGTGACCCCCAACCACAAAATTATTTTTGTTGCTGCTTCATAACTAATTTTGCTACTGTTATGAATTGTAATGTACATATCTGATAGGCAGGATGTATTTAAATTGAACATAACCCACAGGTTGAGAACCGCTGCTTTAGAAAGTAAGCTTCTTGGGTCAGCTAAGTGGCTCAGTGAATAGAACACAATCCTGGAGTCAGGAGGACCTGAGCTTAAATCTGGCCTCAGACACTTAACATTGATTAGTTGTGTGATCTTGGGAAAGTCACTTAACCCCAATTGTCCCGCCTTCCTACCTCTAAAAAGACAAAAAAAAAAAGTAAGTTCCTTGTGGGTAGAGATTGTTTCAGTCATTGTACTTCTGTCTCCAGGTGCTTAATAAATGTTGGTCAGCAGATTCCCTTGTATAAAGTAAAACACACCCAATTAAGGCCACCAGCCTTTAGCTTCACTGGCCAGGATGAGTCTTATCACAAAAAGCTTCTAAGTTGCTTGCAAAGGACTGGAGCAGCCATGGGGAAAGTAGAGAACTGATCTCTGAATAATTGCTAGAGGAAATCCAACTACAATGGGGTGTTTTGTTTTGTTTTTTAACTGGGAGAAGGGTTGGAAAAGTCTGGCTGAGAGGAAAAACATTTGTAGATTCGAATATCACTTCGTTATCATTATTTAGAATGGTCTCATACAGGCTGTCTATATATACATATACATGTATATATATGCAGACAGGATACTTATATTTATACACACACAGGAGATGTATAGCCGTCTCCTGTGAGTGTGTATATATATATATATATATACATATGTATCTTGGGTATGTGTGTATGTATATATGTATTGTATATGTGTGTTCGTATATATCCTGCCTATGCATATTCATACAAACACACTATATGTATATGTGTGTATATAATATATTATATACACACAGGTACACAAACATATATATTTGTTCTGTTTCTCTCTGCCTCTCTGTCTCTGTCTCTGTCTCTGTCTCCGTCTCTGTCTCTGTCTCTGCCTCTCTCTTTGCCTCCTTCCAATGTTGGTATTGAGGCTGCCACCAGGTTAATGGGGATTCTTTGGGTTAGGTATGAACATCCCATCTGATCTCTTCATTCTCCTTCTAGCCCCATTCCTGACTTTTTCAAGGCCTGTGATGTCTTCCTGGAGCTTCCCTTAGTGGCCAGAGTCTCCTCCCTACAGTCTATCCTTCCACATGCCCCCTTCTCTTATTGCTGAGCTACATCTAGAACCTCCATTTCATAAATGTCTCTTACTCGCCCAGTTTACACACCCACACCCACACCCACACACACACACACACACACACACACACACACAGTTTGAATCAGATGATCTTGAATCTCTAAATCTATGTTCTGTGCTTTAGGGAAGGGTGTGGACAAAAATTGTATGCAATATACAGGTAAGGGTGCCATCTGTACTGATAGAGGGACCAGTTGAGATCAATCAATTTGTCAGTATGCCTATATGCAAATTTAAATCCTACTTGCTGATGTTTACGTAACAAACACAGACAGAAAATAAATTCAGAATAAAATTTAAAGAAATGTAAATGGACTCAAACTTAAGTACCTTTTTCTGCCATTAATCATATTTTTAAATCATTATTTCATAAGAGATAGGTTAATACTAGGGAGCGAGTAGCCAGAAGCAATACAAATTTCTTGATCCCAAAGGTGAGATTAAAAGGGGTGGGGTGGGGAAGAAGGGTAAAGAACTGGAATCAGCTGGAGCATGGTTGAACCAACTGGGGTATGGGATGTAATGGAACATTATTGTTCCATAAGAAATGACACAATTTCAGAGAATGCTGGTGAATATGAATGGATGCCCAGTAAAGTAAATAGGACCAAGAGAACAATTTGCACTGAAAAATGACATCATGAAGAAAAACAATTTTGAAAGACTTAAGAACTCTGATTGATGCAATGACCAACCATGTCTCCAGAGGAACTGTAATGAATGAAACATATTAACTCCCTCCTGATGGCAGGATGATGGAAACAAGATGCAGGAGACGTAGGTTCCCGGAGATTGCCACTGTCTGGATTCATTCATGCTTTCCCCCTCCTCAGCTCGGTCTGATTGACTTCTCTGGAGTCCAAAGTAAAATCCTAAAATCCTGTCTTTTACAGGAAACCTTTCTCAGGTCCTTAATTCGACTGCCTTACCTCTGTTATTATGTCCTGGTTATCCTATATATGGCTTGCTTTGTATAGTTGTTGGCATGCTTTCTCTTCCATTAGACTGGGAGCTCCTTGAGGGCAGGGACTGTCTTTTGCCTCTCTTTGTATCCCCGGTTCTTAGCACAGTGCCTGGCACATAGCAGGTTCTTAACAAATATTGATTGATTTTGCTTGACTATATGATTTGTTGCTTATCCAATGAGAGGACTTTCTCCCCTTCCTGTTGATTGTTATCTTAGGGGACAATGTTACCCACCGGAGAGAGGAAGGTACGGAGGAATGATGCCCCCCAAAGGTCATCTGAATTTTTTTTTAATGCTGAGAAGAAAACAAAGAAACACAGGCAAAAAGAAAAGTTTTGAAAGTTGCATGTGGAATTTATTATAAGCTTAAAAAGAAGTAAGAAATAGAGATTCAGTTTAATATGCTATTCTCTTTTAATCTTCCTCTGGGTATGTGTAAATACTCTTTTTTAGTGTGTAAATATTTTACTCCAAATAAAAAATATAAAATTCACAAAAGGGAGAGAGGTGAATAATTGTTGTTGCTGTTTTTTAATCTGCTTAATTTGTTGCTGGTTTTCCTTATTCTGCCTTAAGGAGAACCTTTGATCTATGACAATGCAGAATATTTTTTTTTTCACACATCCAACCTGAAACATAAAACACAGCTTGATATTTGCTAGATCTCTGACGCTGCTGGTACCAGTTGACCCTTCCCAGAGTGTGCTGGTGGTACCCACTTCTTCCCAACAAACTGGTTCCCTCTCTAGATAAGAAGGATACATTGTGGTTCTCATTAGGCCTTTTGCTTTCTGTGGGTGTCTCCTTTTTTTTTCTTTCACAATAACAAAGAAAGAAAAACACAGAGAAAGAGCTTAGATCCATCAGCTGTTCCACAGTCCCCATGACTGTCTTCCCAAACAAGAAAGGATTAATTGCTTTGTAACCTTCTTTTAGACAACTCAGTACAAGGAGTTGCTAATTCTTCCTTCCTACTTTATGGTAGGAGTTTCTTGACACTAAGAGTTGATACTTCAAAGGTTTTTATAACCTGCTTCTTAAAGGAGCAATAAAAAAAAATCCAAATCATTCTAAGTCGTGGAGTTTTAACATCGATTTCCCTGGAAATTCCTTATTTGCATCTACTTCCTCGTGTATTTCTTCTTGTGCTCATTTTGCTTAATTTTATTTCTTCCTTTAATTCCCTCAGTGTCTTTATTATCCATTTTATTGTGTCTCAAGACAGGTATAGGTTTGCTTTTAATACTACTGTTATTGTTGTTCCATACATTTTTCTTGTCGATTTTACCTGCTTCTTTTCATTGGCAATACGTTTTTATTGTGTACATATATTTTTGTTTGTTCATGCCTTTTTAGTGTCTTTAATTTCCTTTTGAGAATTCCTGACAGTTTTGCCTCTGTGGGTGTTTCTGCTACTGTTTTGAGACCAATATTGACGAGGGAACTTCTCTAGTCATTTCTCATCCTACTGGCTTCCTTATGAGACTGTTGCCCAGTCCTGTCTGACTCTTTGTGACCCCATGGACCATACCGACTGTGGGGTTTTCTTGGCAAAGATACTGGACTGGCTTGCTATTTCCTGCTCTGTTCCATAAGATTCAACTTTGTCTTCTTCTGAACATCTTAAAATACATTTGAGCATAACAGAATGATGCTAATCATAGCTGGCATTTATATGGTGATGTGAGGTTTATGATAATGATAATTTTCTTCTTATTTTATAGATGCGAAAACAGAGTGAGTGAAATGAAGTAACTTGCCCATGGTCAGACGGTGAGGTTCCAATGCAGATCCTTCCTGGCTCTGAGCCTCTCCCTCTAAACAGTGGTTTCCTTACTTACATAGACATTTACATCTTGATAATGGATCTAAATCATTCTCTTTATTGTACATTCTTTTCCTTGGCCCCTAGTTCTGATGTTGTGGGACACTAATGACAGTTCCCCTTTGATACTAGCTTATTCTGCAACTGACCACAAGAAGGCTAAATGCTTCAATGAGGCACATTAAGGGCAGGGAGCAAGTTGACTGAACCAACAAGCATTTGGTTTGACCAGAAGAGCAACTGTTTTTCATAGGATGCATTTTTTTTGTTTGAAAAAATTATCATTTAAAAAAACTGCTTTTGAAGTCAATGAATGCTTGTTAACATATTTTATTTGTTAAGTACCAGTGGAGTCAATTTCTGGATAATAACCTACAGCCTGAGCAGACCCAAGTCCTATGCCTTGGAGGACAACAGAGGCAAGACAACTTTCCTTTCTGTCTTAATTTAATGAAATTTCACAGAAATGTTGTTTCACTTTGAAGTAAACATTTTGTCCAACAAGGTCACCCCTCTGGGGGACGTCTCACAGGGTTCTGTTCTGGACCATCTTCTCTTCTAACCCCTAAACTATTTCACTTGGTTTTCTCATCAATTGCTATGGATTCAATGACGAATTCTCAAATCTACTTATTTATGTCTAACCCTTCTGCTAACCTTCAGATTCCCACCTCCAACTGCCTATTAGACACTTCAAACTGGATGTCTTGTAGACACATTAAACTCCTGTCTTTTGCATAATAAGAGGATAATCTCGTAATAAGATATAGAAGACAAGTGATGTAGACCTTTCCTTTCTTTATAGGCACTGACATTTCCATGATACCCTCTCCCTAGGTCATAATCTTTTTTTTTTCAGCCTGTGGGATCAACAGACAGACAGCCCGTGTGTTGTATTGCTGCCAGTTAATCTCACTGAACCACAGTTTCCCTCTCTGTAAGACAAGGCAATTAGAATAAAGGACCTTTAAAGTTGCGTCCAGTTCTAAAACTATAATTCTTTTAAGTCTTCCATTAATCATATCAAATAAAAGGGCTGTGTCCCGCTTTCTCCCCTCTCCCCCACCAAAAAAAAAATTATAGAAAGATATGGACAAGAATCACATAGCATGAGCAAGCATTAAGAGGTCATGACCCACACTGGAAAAGAGAGTATAAGATACATTCAAATAATGAAGTTTCCAGATAAGTACTTCCAAATTTCCTTTGTATGGAGAAACATTAACTTCACACAATCTAGAGTATATATGGGACAAGAATGGTAATGCTACACTCTATGAGAAGGGATACCTATTTTCATGAGATCATAGATTCATTGAAGAATTGCCGTCTAGGGGGCTAATGGATATAGCAGCCAGGGCAGCACAGCAAGGGATGAGAAAAACTGTCCCAAAGACACTAGAAAAATGTCCGCAGAAACTGGCTAGGACACTCACAGGCTAGGACCATTGGCCAAGAGGAGACTGAGAAACGAATCAGGCCAAGACTACTCCTTTGCTTCACTTTCAAGGAGCTTTAAAGCTGGAAGGAATTTTAAAAAAAGGCGTGGGTTCCAGCCGCTGGCTTTCAAGCAATGCCTAAACCACCAAGGACACATGACTGCTAATGGCCATAACATTCTGGAAAGTAATTTGGAATTATACACAAAAAGTTACTAAATAGTGCATACCCTTTGGCTCAGCTATGCCACTGCTAGGCCTATGCCCAAAAGAAATCAAAGAAAGGGAAAAAGTACAAAAATATTTGCAATTCTTTTTGCGATGGCAAAAACAAATCTAGAAAATAAGGGAATGTTCATTGGTTGAAGAGTGGCTGAACTGGTGATTTGTGACATAGTATGTGAATGTGACAGAGTGTCACTGCACTGGAAGACGGGAGGGAATCGATTTCAAAGAGACAGAAAAACACTCGTATGACCTGATGCCAAGATCCTAGAGAATCGCTCATGCTATTATTTCATTATCATGACAATGAGTTATTTCAAGACATTTTATAAACTATTCAAGAATGAAATAAGCAGAACCAGGAGAACAAATTGCCCAGTGACAACAACACTAAAAACAACTTTGAAAGCTCCAAAAACTAGGGTGAAGTCAATGACCATGCGTGATTCCAGAAGACTGATGATGTGACATACTCTTCATTAAGAAAGCAAGAGTGAGGGGCGGCTAGGTGGCACAGTGCATAGAGCATCAGCCCTGGAGTCAGGAGGACCTGAGTTCAAATCTGGCCTCAGACACTTAACACTTACTAGCTGTGTGACCTTGGGCAAGTCACTTAACCTCAGTTGCCCTGCCTTCCCCCCCTCCAAAAAGAAAAAAAAAAGAAAGCAAGAATGGAATGAGCATTTTTATAGTACCTACTATGTTCCAGGCAGTGTGCTAAGCACTTTATATCTTCATCATAACCCTGTGAGGTAAGTTCTGTTATTGTCCCCATTTTATAGTTGGAGAAATTGAGGAAAACAGGGTTAGGTGACTTGCCCTGGGTCATATAGTTAGTATGTGTCAAAGGTCACATTTGAATTCAGGCCTTTCTGACTCCAGGCCCAGCTCTCTACCCACCGTGCCACTCAGCTGCCTCTTTCCATCATGAAGAGGTCATAGATTTAGGGTGCAAAGTGTACAGCCATTGAGGGAATTTATTTTGCATGACGATGCATATTTGTTTCAAGAAACTTCTTTCTCTTCTTTTTCCATTAGTGGAGTAGTGGTCAAGAGGGAAAGAAAGTAGTGTTCATTTTTTGAAAATAGAGAAATGAGGAGATATTACAGTTGTAGGATGTTGTAAACACCTTCAGAGGAGGTCACCGGATTTTATTTAAACAGTTTTACATTTACAATTTAATTTAAAAAGTTTTATGTTGTTATGAGAGACTCCTCATGAAATTTAAGAGTGATTTGTAAATGTTTATAATATAAAAATAAAATGCATTTTGTTAAATAATAGGGAAAATAGGGGAAAATGATTAAAATGGAAGATCTCTTGGGATGGACAAATTCTGATTGTGACCCATCTCAGGGTTTCAATGTCACAGTGTTTAATGAGTTTATCCTAATGTTCAACTGGAATAATAATATTATTAGCTTTCATGTACCTAATACCTTCCATCTTCCATTTCTGTGCCTTCATAACAACTCTCCCATGTTCCTGATACCCCCTCCCTCTTCTTAGAATCCTTGGCTCCCTTTGGAACTCGGCTTAGATCCTACCTTCTGCACTACAGGAAACCTTTCCCTCTGAGCTTCCCTTCCTTTTCCTTAGTGTAGGTCTTGTATGTACCTATTTGCTTATGTGTTGCCTTGAGGGCAGGGACCAGAGTGGCCTTTTTTGTGTGTGTAATTAGAGTTAGAGACTTCAGAGGGAAAATTTCACTGAACAAGACTGGGATCTCTCTCTTGGTTTGAGCTAAAATCTCATCTCACTTCCAAGAAACAAGAACCAGCTCCTTCCTTCCTTACGTTGGTATCCAACATGTTTTAGCATTCTCTCTGCCATTTTGGAGTCATATCTCCCTCTGCACATGTAGCAGCCTGCAAAGCACTCTGGGCTTGGTTGAAAGCCTAGTCTATGATTATATCCCCAGGACATCACACTGAGCTTGATGCATAGTAAACATTTAATAAATGATTGTTGATTGATGGCTTAATAAGTCCTATGAAGTACTTAAGATCTCATTGGGCATGAAGGCCAGACCCAATAGGGGAAGGTTATTGCCATATGTAAGTATACATTGGAGGTCTTCTCCACATTTGGCAGATAAGGAAACAACTTCTTAGAGGTAAAGTGAGCTGCACACAGACAGATAGCACAAACTTAAATATTCATACTCCAGGTGTATTTTTTTTCCTTTCTTCATTAAACAGAGACCTTTTCATCTAGAAGGACTTCTAAAGAGCACTCTATCCTGGGGCTGGGCCTTGTCTTATACTTGAACTATGCTCCATATCCCATTTAGCTGGTAACAAGGACCTATCCAACCATCTTGCCATCTTCCCCATCACCATATGTATTCCCTTCCAGACCCACACTAACCTTTCCATCTCTTGCTCTGGAAACAGTAATTAAATCAATGCCACCTTTGCTATAGGGAAAGGATGTGACAATCACCACCTCAGGGGGGACTACTGACCACCCTTAGGATTTTCTAGACCACAGCTTCCTTCCCAAACCATGACTCCACTATATAATGTAAACCCCCTCCCCCATGTCACTTGTTCTGTTTGCCTCAATTTCCTCATATATAAACTGAACTGGAGAAAGAAATGACAAAACACTCCAGTATCTCTGCCAAAAAAAAACAAACCCCAAATGGGGTCACAGACAGTCAGACAGGACTGAACCAATTGAACAACAGCAACAAAATCAGAATGTAAATTCCCTAAGGGTAGAAAATAGGTCTCCCTTTAAAAAATTTCTATGTCCCCAGTGCCTAGTACAGTGACAGGTATACTAATAAACTTTTGTTAATCCACCCACTCACCCATCCATCCATCCATCCATCCATCCATCCATCCATCCATCCTGAGAATGGAGAAACTAGATTTTCTGAACTCTCCAGAGAGATCCCTGACCTTTGCTTCTATTTCTTTTGGGGAATAAAACCATAACCAATATAGGAAGAAATTTCCCTGAGAACTTAGTTTGTTATGGCCATATACAACTATCTATTAGTAATATTCCTTTGTATTAAGATAAGTTGTGCAGATGACATTTTAATATATACATGTTAAAGTATATGTACTTACAGCGCAGGGCCTGGCGCATGGCAAGCTTGTAATAAATACTTGTTGACTAATTGATTGTTTTCTCTCCTGGTTAGAATGAAAACTCCGTGAGGGAAGGACAAGACTGTGGTCTTTTGCTTTTGCCCCCTTTTCTTAGCATTGTCCATAATATCTCGAACTACAGTAGTTGGGGGGGGGGAGGCGGGAGTCATTCAATATGTGCGGAATGAATGAACAAAGAATGAATGAATGAGTGGCCCAGGGCTAACTTGAAACAGAAGAAACATAGTGGCATTGACATTTTTTTCTTTCCAAGCTGAGGTTAATTAGGGTAATGACTTCCGGTGTATTTTACCAATCCTTTCTCCTCTTTCACAGGCCTGCAAAGCTTAATTTTACATTTCAGGTTTTGCGCTGCTAGAAATAGGAGATGTTTTCTCCACACAGACATGTGGGAGACACTTCCAAGTTCCAGATGGACTGATATAGCTTATGATGAAGACAGCATGAGTTCCTTTGCAAAAAGCCTGGCTTTTAAACCTCTGACCAATGGCCTCCAGTTTCAAATCAACAATAGAATAAATTGAAAGGAGCTGGAACAGAAGAAGTGTTTTTGATAAGCTCCACTGGAACTGAGGTCGGTTTTTTATTTTTATTTTTTTTAGTTCTCTGGATAGAAACATCCCTTTGCTTGGTAATAGCTTTTAGGTTATGGCTGCCATTGGGGATTTTATTAAATGAGACATTGTAGCTTCTCATTTATTTCTAATTCAGCCGTAGATTTTTATTACCTACTAAGCGTGCCCTGATTCTGTTCTTGCCTGCTCAAGCACATTTCCTAGTAAACGCCATGTGGTCATTAGTGCTGGGCCCATGGAAGAGGTGCAGGGAAATATGATAATTTATTCCATTTGCTAATATAAGTTCATTCCTGGGCAACATTTTCCAGATCAATATGGTTTTGATTATTTTTTTAAACCTTCACTTCCTAGCACCAGCTCTTTCATGATTATACCAGAGACCATATGATTATAATTCGGGCGGCTTGAACTCTTGGCTCTGACATTTACACTGGCAGTTGATAGCCCTTGAAAGTGCTGGGAGTTACTTTATGGGATCCAAAGGCATTCATTCATCCATCCATCCATCCATCCATCCATCCATCCACCCATCCATCCAACAAGTGCTGGGAGTTACTTTATTGGATCCAAAGGCACTCACTCAATCACTCACTTACTCATTCACCCATCCATCCATCCATCCATCCATTCAACAAGCCAGTCACTGTCCTGGGCACTAGGACTTCAAGCACAGAAACAAAACAGTCATTGCCTTCAAGGTTCATTGGTTTCAATCTAAAAGGTACCCTATTAAGGTCAGCCCTCAGGGGATAACATTGAGCCCCAGAAACACTGAGGACCTTGTATGGGATCACAGAGGAAGAGAAGAGCCAGAATTTGAACCCAGGCCTCTGGATACAGTGTTCATTACAATACCCTATTCTGCTTATAGTCTCTTCTGGGGGAGTTGTAGAATAAGAGAAGACAAATGAGAGGAACACAAACACTTACATAATACAGGGTGTCCCAAAAATCTTAGTACACTTTTAAGCCTTAATAAATTTAATCCCACTCAGATTTTAGAACCCATCGTCTTTCCACTAACTTATGTTGCCTCTCTGTTTAGGAGGGGTGTACCCCAATGTAAGAACACTTTCTTTGATGGAATTACTGAATCCATCAAAGGTAGAGTGGGTACCAGCCAGACCTAGACATCTTTATTGAATCAAACAGCCCATCAAAGATATAAATAAGGCACCAAAAGAATGAAGTTAGGCAGCTAGGTGAATAGAGCACTGCCCTGGAGTCAGAAGGACCTGAGTTCAAATCCAGTCTCAGACACTTGACACACTTATTAACTGTGTGACCTTGGGCAAGTCACTTAACCCCAATTGCCTTGCCTTCCCCCCTCCAAAAAAAAGAGAATTAAGGTGATGAGGTTTTACTATTCTTTGAATAGAGTCAATCGTTCACCATGGGGAGGGTGTGAATCAAACAGCAAGCCGGTTCAGAAGCAGGAATTCAAATAGCAGGGCAGTCTAGTGTTGGGGCAGTTCCAATCAATCCCTAAGAGACAATCAGTGCGGGAAGAAAGGGGAAAAAGAAAGTCACTTCTCTTCCCCCACCACCCTTGAGCAGAGTGAACTGAGGAGACCCAAAGGTGATTGTGAGTGGCATTTCAGCCAGTCCCAAAGCCCGGTAATTGTGTTCTGTCTAGTCCATACACCTCTGCTCTTGCCACAAGAATAGCACGGAAGACCTTGTCACACACTTTTCTAAACTCTATGTAAACTGTTTCTCCCTCTTTCCTTTGATTTTCCAGCTTAGTAGCTCTGGCAATGCAGGACTCAAGTCAAGTCTGACCCAACTCATTCCTGAGGAAGCCAGCTGGTGCTTTGTCATCACCATTCACTTTACTCAATGTTCCCTAAGACTTGCTGATGAGGCATCTTGAATCTCAACAGTAGCATTCTGAAGGGAAACTAAGTTATGCTCACTGTCTATAGTTGACAGACTTCACTCTCTTCGTCCCTCCCCAATTGCCTTTAGTCCGGTAGCATTTCCTTTCTCCATGTTCCTTTGATGACGTTGACAATGGCTCACGCATCACAGCAAAGGTTTCTCATAGAACCAGAAAATGTGTAGTTCCTCTGAGCCTAATGAACTGAAATCATCAAAAGTGGTCATGTCCTTTCTCATGATTTCCTTACTTATGCTGGATTTCAACTCCTTATAGCTCTTTTTGTTCCGTCCTATCCTTTCTCATTGGCAGAGAAATCAAAAGCAAAACACCAATTGAGCAGCTGAGAGATTTCTCTCTGTTCTCATTTAAAATTATCCTATCTCCTCAAAGCTAATTCTGATGCCTTCTTTGATCCTCTTATATTTCCCGATATAGTGAAAGGACATATTTTATTGTCCTTAGCTTTCTTTGCCAGCCTCGACTCATTCTGAGGTTTAGCACTCTTGAAACTATCCTTACAGGACTGGGCCTTTCTTCTCGATTTACTCTCTGTTAGTTGCACTTGCTTCCATCTTCTCTATGTGCCTTTTTAATGTCACCCATGGTCTAGCACCCCAAGATCCAACCTTACATGAATCCCAGGTCAAATTATATTATGTGTAGGACAACCTTTGTGCTACTTCTTAGAAAGTACAAATGAACCCATGAATGATGAACAAAACCTATGAATGGTGCAGAAAACACATAAAGTATACACAATAGAGAATAAACAATCAATATCATTCTCCCTTCTAATGAATCTCTTTTCCTTCCCCTCTCTACCCTTCCATTGCCAACTCAGTCTTTCTAATTTGTAGTGCCACCCTGTGGTTTGGATTTCCCTTGGAAGGGAAACAAATTTAGGTTTACTAGTGGGGCATTCCAATGAACCCCATTTTCCACAAGGACATGTGATATCCCCTAGACACAGCACCACACTGTGTATTAGATTTCCTATGAAGGGAAACAAATTGAGAAGTGTTAGAAAGCAGTGCTCTTCCATCCTGGTGAATTCCCTTTCACCTCAGAGATGCACGTAAGTCTCATTATACTACACAAGGGCTTGGGTTCCTCCAGAAGAGAAACATACTTTGGGATGCTAGATAAGTCATTCCCTTCCCATCACACCCACCCTGTCTGAATAACACACAATAATAAGGGATAATGAATTCTATGTCCTTTGTTCCACCATAGTACTTCTTTAGTCCCTAGCCAACTCTCCAGAAGGTTGGGTTAAGTAAAACTCTTGACACTCTTCCAGAAAGCTAGAGTTCAGGAACTCTTTTCTTGTATGAGGCTGTACTCCAGACTCTCCAGATTTTCTCTACCATGCCACAAAATCTCTGGAAGTTGCACTTCTCTCTGAACTTCTCATATTGGAAGTACCCTTAGCCTCTGTGGTCTCTCCCTCTGATTGATTGGTTCCTCCTTCAACCTCCATTTTAAGGAGAATGTCCATGTTAGCCATATCTTTGTTCTAATTCAGGTTACATTCCTAAGTCTCTAGAATTTACAATACTACTGAGTTGGGCACCTACATTCATTCCCCTCTCCCAGATCATCTTTTCCACTCCATTTCTATGTGTTATATTTCCCCATTAGAATGGAAACTCCTGGAGGGCAGGGACTGTTCTTTCTGTTTGTATTCCCATTGTTTAGTGCTGTGCCTGGCACACAGGAAGTGCTTAATAAGTGCTTGTTGGTTTGTAACATGGTTGTTCTCTCCAGTCTGCCATTTGACTGAAGGCTTATGGCACTGCCCTTCCCATGTGCCTTAGGCAACAATTACAACCTCCAATGGGAGCAACCTCTCCTCCATAAGACCAGGTCTTCTCTTAGCCCTGTTACCCTCTCTTGATTAATAGACAAGGTGAAATAATCAAAAAGAGAACCTAAGGCCAATATAGAGCCTCATTTTTATAGGCAAGAACCAAAGGTGTCTTCCTTCTCCCACAACATCCATTCAGAATGTGAGTAAACCAGTTTATTATGGTTAAGTCCCAGTCACTGAGACATATCCTTAGTCCTCTCAGTGAGGCACCAATGGGCACAAACCTCTCATCAAACTGTGAGTTCATCAAGGTGATCATCCCTTGATCAACCCCTCTACATTAAAATCCAAGTTGGCTGATGAGTTTCCTTTGTAACCATAATTTTTTTTGGAGGGGGGAAGGTAGGGCAGTTGGGGTTAAGTGACTTGCCCAAGGTCACATAGCTAGTAAGTGTTAAGTATCTGAGGTCAGATTTGAACTCAGGACCTCCTGACTCCAGGGGCCACCTAGCCACCCCTATAGCCATATTTTAAGATAAATTCTCCCTTCTCTCTTCTTTGGAATTGATTCTCTGTCTTCAGAATTTCATCCTTGAGTTTTCTAACTCTTCTTAGCTAACTTGTTTTATAGAGTTTTAGTGTAGAGAATTCTCTCTACACTTCTTTGAACTCTTGACATTCTTCTAAAATCTAGGGGTGTATAAGAGAAAATACTTGGCTTTATTCATTCTCTATCAAAAATTCCAAGATGGAATAAGGTTAATTTGCTCCCTATCCCCACCCACACACATGATTCCCATTATTTCTTTCTCAGTAACCATTTTCTCCCTGTTTTCCAGAGTTAGGTTCAGAATGGTAACCCCCGCATTGGTTTCTCCAGCTCTTAAAGAATGAAACTATCATTTAGGCAAGTCAAGAAATTATGAATATTTGGGACAGAGAAAGATCTCTATCAAATGTCCAAATAGCTAAAGATCTTACCATATATCCAAGTTTCTGAGCCATACTTGTGTTTGTTTACTTGAACTTGTTTACTTCCTTTTTCTGTCCAAGCAGTCTCTGGTATACTCTGATGAAAATACCATGTCTGTGTTCATCTCTACTGATGAACTTTACTCACATGCCCTTCACCACCATTACTGGATTTCCTTACATGAGTATATTTTCATAATGATAGAATTAGATTGAGGTATAGCCCTCCCTAGAGTCATATTCCATGGGCCCCATCCCACAAAATTCTGGTGATAGCAAATTTGGCTCTTCGCATTAGGATCTGTAGTTCACCCTATTTGGTGGGGGAAATGCTCTCAAAAGCCCGGAAGTCTCATTACCCTTTGAGTTCATTAAGTTGATCAGGAAACTCCCTTGTTCAGTTCCCTACATCACAATTAAATTAGTCATAGCCACATTCCATTTCTTTAGACAATTCCTCTCTTTCCCCCTTACTTTGGGCATCTGTTTATAGACATCTGAAGCCATAAGTTTTATTATTGGTACCTTGAACTTTTTCTGTAGTGAATTTTTCGGTATATCTACTACTATTTTTCCTGTATTGCAGCTACTCTCTATCTGATCTAATTTGGTGCATTTTATGATGTTTGTTTCATTGAATTGAAGGGAAGATGTTGACCAGGGCTTTGTTTTAGAAAGATTACTTTGACTGTGATACATAGACTAGAATAGGGGAGGAAGACCCTAGAGAAGCAGGTAGTATATTGAGTAGAAACTGATTTCAATAGATGAGGTAAGAGGCAATGTGGGCCTGAAATCAAATTAATTCGAAAGCCCAGAGAAATGATGGACATGAAAAGGAGGGAGGGGGAGACATAAACAGCAGATCTAATAGCACTTGGCAACTGATCGAATATGGCAGTTGAGGGAGTGAGAGAAATAAAGTATGGTCTGAGGTCTTACACTTGGATTATAGAAAGAATGTTAGCACCATTAAGAAAACAAAGAAGTTGTGAGAGGAACTGGATGTGAGAAGTGTGAGGGAAATGGTGAATTTCAGTCTGGCACTTGTTGAGTCAAAGTGTAGATGTCTAACTGGCAGATATATGGGCTAAAGCCCAAGAGGGAGTAAAAGAAGATATGGATAAAACAGTAATATACAATGTAATCTCCATGTGGGCAGGGGAAGGATTTACATTTTGGGTGCCATGTTTGGAATTTCTGGGGCAAAAGAAGTGTTGGACATATACATGGATGTGTTTCTGCAACCAGAAAAAATCCCACTCGATATGCCCACTCCCCTTATTCTCCCCAAACTCCTTTATTCTCCTCAACTTACAGAACTTTGCCATAGGGAAGCTTCAATTGATTTATGTACATCTCTTGAGCTTTGAAGATGCAACTGGGTGGAGCAGAAGATAGAGTACCATGGTTGGAGTTGGAAGACTCCTCTTTCCAAGTTCAAATCTAGCCTCAGACACTTGCTAGCTGTGTGACCCTGGGCAAGACACTTAATTCTGTTTGCCTCAGTTCCTTATCTGTAAATGAAGTAGAGAAGGAAATGGTAAACCACTCTTGTATCTTTGCCAAGAAAGCACTGAATGGGGTCATGAAGAGTCAGACACGACTGAAAAGCAATCAAACAACAAGCAAAAACTTGAACCTTGAGCTTTTGTTTACAATTTTACTTTGTGTGCATTAGAGAGCTGGTAATGAGGATGGCAGGGAAAAAAAAATCACAGAGTAGGGGCTTCCCCTAACCCACTATGGCAACACCAAATTCCAAAGGGACATGTTTAGATAGTGACCCTGGGCTGCAATAGATGATGAAGCCATTGGTTCAGAGTTAAATGCTGATGAAACAGGAGATGAATTCATATGGGCAATTCATAAGACAACTTTCTAAGACTCAAAGTTTCAGAAAAGGTATTAACATGTACTGGTAGAAGGAACTACTTTGACAATCACCTACATCTATGAAATCACAGATGAGGTAAAAAATAATGTAGGGAGCAAAAGACAAACTTTGGCACTCCTGGAGACAGGAGAAGAACAGAAAGGAAGAAATGAACATGTCTGGAGAAACAGTGAGATCTGTAGTAATACAGTGCAAAATGAATTGAATGGGGAAATATGACTCTAAGAAATAATATTCTATGGATGTTTCTCTACCACAAAAATTCCAAATTATGTGCAAATTAATTTTCTATACAGAATGTCACATTTTCAAAAATTATTTTTAATTACATGTAAAATTTTCACATTAAATGTTTTTGAGTTCCAAATACTCTCCCTTTCTCTTCCCCTTCCCCTCACTGAGAAGGCAAGCAATTTGATATAGGTTATACATGTACAGTCATGCAAAACGCATTTCCATGTTAGTCATGACGTGAAAGAAAACAGACCAAAAAAAACCCCAAGAAAAATAAAGTAAAAACAATATGCTTTGATCTGCTTTCAGACTCCATCAAGTTCTTCTCTGGAGATGGATAGCATTTTTCATTGTAAGTCCTTTGAAATTTTCTTGCATCATTTTATTGCTAAGAATAGCTAAGTCATTCACAATAGATCATCATACAATATTGCTGTTACTGTGTACAATGTTCTCCTGGTTCTGCTCACTTCACTTTACATCAGTTCAAATAAGTTTTTCCAGGTTTTTCTGAAAGCACTCTGAAAATAATTTCATATGGCACAAGAATATTCTATCACAATGTTGTACCACAATTTTTTCAACCATTCTCCAGTTGATGGGCATCCCTTCAATTTCCAATTCTTTATCACCACAAAGAAAGCTGCTATAAATAGTTTTGTACAAATAGGTCCTTTCCTTTTTAAAACAAATCTCTTTGAGATACAGACTTAGTAGTGGGATTGTTGGATCAAAGGGTATGTATATTTTTATAGCCCTTTGAGGAAAGTTCCAAATCATTCTCCATAATGTCTAGATCAATTGACAATCCCACCAACAGTGCATTAGTGTCTCAATTTTCCCATATCCTTTCCAACATTCTTCATTTTTCCTTTTCTGTCATATAAGTCAATTTGATAGGTGTGAGGTGGTACCTCAGAGTTGATTTAATTTGCATTTCTCTAATCAAGTAATTTAGAGCATTTTTATATTCATATATAACTTTGATTTCTTAATCTGAAAAATGCTTATTCATATTCTTTGTCCATTTGTCATTTGGGAATGACTTGTATTCTTATAAATTTGATTCAGTTCTCTATATGGTTGAGAAATTAAGCCTTTATCAGGGAAATTTGCTGAAAATCCCCCTTCTACTCAGTTTCTCCTTTCCTTTTTATCTTAGCTGCATTGGTTTTGTTTGTACAAGCCCCTTTTAATTTAGTTTAATCAAAATTATTCATTTTACATCCCATAGTGCTAACTTTTGTTTGGTCATAAATTCTTCCCTTATTCATAGATGTGATAGGTAAACTAATCCATGCTCCACTAACTTGCTTATGGTATCACCCTTCATGTCTAAATGATATACCCATTTTGACCTTATCTGGGCATACAGCATGAGATATTGGTCTGTACCTAATTTCTGCCAGACTTCTTTCCAGTTTTCCCAATAAATTTTGTTAAATGGTGACTTCCTAACCCTGAATCTTGGATCTTTGGGTTTATTAAACACTAGATTGCTATTCTACTGTGTATTGTGTACCTAATACATTCTACTGATTTGTCACCATATTATTTAGCCAGTACCAGATATTTTTATGATTACCCCTTTAAGATACAGTTCAAGATCTGGTATGGCTAAGCCACCTTCTTTCCCATTAAAAAAAATCATTCCCTTGATATTCTTGATCTTTTGTTCTTACAAATGAATTTTATTATTATTCTCTCTAGTTCTATGATTGGTATAGCACTGAAAAACAAATTAATTATTTTTATCATATTGACTTGGCCTAATCATGAGCAATTAATATTTTTCCAATTGTTTAGATATAACTTTATTTGTGTAAAAAGTGTTTTGTAATTGTGTTCATGTAGTTCATGAGTTTGTCTTGGCAGGTAGAATCTCAAGTATTTTACATAATCTAGAGTTATTTTAAAATGGAATTTCTCTTTCTATCTCTTACTATTGGACTTTGTTGGTAATATAGAGAGAGGCTGATAATTTATGTAGGTTTTTTATATCTTGCTCCTTTGTAAAAATTGTTGATTATTTCAGTTAGTTTTTCAGTTGATTCTCTAGGATTCTCTAAGTATATCATCATATCACCTGCAAAGAGTATTAGTTTTGTTTCCTCATTGCATATTCTTATTTCTTCAATTTTTTTCTTCTCTTATTTCTATAGCTACAATTTCTAGTACCATATTAAATAAGAGTGGTGTAATGAGCATCCTTGCTTCATCCCTGATCTTGTTGAGAAGGCTTCAAGTTTATCACCATTACAGATAATGCTTGCTGATGGTTTTAGATAAATACTCCTTATCATTTTGAGGAAAACTCCATTTATTCCTCTGCTTTCTAGTGTTTTTTTTAAAATGGGAGTGATGCATTTGTCAAAAACTGTTCCCACATCTATTAAAATAACCATATGATTTTTATTATTATATAAAATAAACTGGAGAAGGAAATGCCAAACCACTCCAGTATTTTTGCCAAGAAAACCTCAAATGGGGTCATAAAGAGTTGGACCACAACTGCAATGACTGAAGAACAACAATGGTCAATTATGCTGATAGTTTTCCTAACGTTGAACCAGCTCTGTATTCCTGGTACAAATCCTACCTGGTCATAGTGCATGATCTTTGTGATATATTGCTATAATGTCCCTGCCAGTATTTTATTTAAATTTTTTACATCAATATTCATTAGGAAAATTGGTCTATAGTTTTGTTTTTCTGTTTTTCACTCTTCATGGGTTAAGTATCAGCATATTTATGTCATAAAAATAATTTAGGAGGACTCCTTCTTTGCCTATTTTCCCAAATAGTTTTACGGCATCAGAACGAATTATTCTCTAAATATTTGGTAGAATTCAGTTGTGAATTTGTCTTGGCCTAGAGATTTTCTCTTTGGGAGTTTATTGATGGCTTATTCAATTTCTTTTTCTATGATAGGGTCATTCAAAACTGAAAGTCCTCATTAAATGTTGATTTTTCTCTCTGATGGATTATACTGTTTTGCTGGGTAGGTAATTCTTGGTTATACTCCTAGCTCCTTTACCCTCTAGTTCTGGACTATCATATTCCAAGCCCCCTGATCCTTTGATGTAGAAGGTGCTAATCTTGTGCTATCCTGACTGTGACTACATATTTACATTGTTTTTTTTTTTCTGGCTACTTGGAATATTTTCTTCTTGACCTAGGAACTCTGGAATTTGCTTATAATTTTCTTGGAGTTTTCATTCTGGGATCTTTTTTCATGCAGTGATAAATTGGTGGATTCTTTCAATATCTACATTACCTTCTGGTTCTAGAATATCAGGGCGTTTTCCTTTATAGTTATTTGAAATATGATGTCTAGGTTCTTTTTTGATCATAGCTTTCATGTAGTTCAATAATTCTTAAATTATCTCTCCTCAAACAATTTTTCAGGCAAGCTATTTTTCCAATGTGATGTTTTTCATTTTCTATTTTTTTCATCCTTTTGATTTTTTTCAAAATTGTTCCTTGTGGTCTCTTGGAGTCATTAGCTTCCACTTGCCCAATTCTAATTTTTATGGAATTATTTTCTTCACTGAGCTTTTTTACCTCCTTTTTCATTTGTGCAATTCTACTTTATAAGGAGTTCTTCTCTCCAGTGGATTTTTGTGCCTCTTTTAACATTTGGCCTATTTTGTTTATTAAGGGGTTATTTTCTTCAGTATTTTTTTTTTTTGCCTCCTTTGCTAAGCTGTTGACTCTTTTTTCATGATTTTATTGCAACCATCTCATTTCTTTCCCCATTTTTCTCTACTTCTCTTACTTGATTTTTAAAATATTTTTTTGAGGTTGTCCAGGACCTGAGACTAATTTACATTTTTCTCTGAAGCTTTGCATATAGCTGCTTTGATTTCATTGTCTTTTTCTAAGTTTGTGTTTTGATCTTCCTTGTCACCATAGTAATTTATTATAGTCAGGTTCTTTTTTTAATTGTTTGTTCATTTTCCCAGCCCATTTATTGACTTATAATTTTATGTTAAAGTTGGGCTCTTCTCCTGGGATGGAGGGGGGCACTGTTCTGAGCTTTCAGATTTTTCATGCTGCTATTTTCAGCGCTAATTTTGGAAATCAGGGGTGCTACAAGTTTTCAGTTCTTCCAAGGTAGTATGATCTAAAAAGAGGCATGGTCATTGCTCTCTTGGCCTGTGAGTGACCACAATCACTGTTTCCCCCCATGGAACTATGACCAGGGCCCCCACTCCTGCTAGTGCTCCTCCTTGCCCTGGGACTCTGACCTGAGACTACATCTGGGCAATGCAATGGAGTCCTGCTCCAGGGCCAGCAAAGGGTCCATTGTAATCTTCCTTTGACCAGTTGTCCAACACTCCTACAATCTGTTAGCCTTAAGCTCTGAAAACTGCTGCCACCAATTCAGTTGCCCATAAGGCCTATTGCTGGCTTGCTGGGACATAGCCTGTGCTGACTGCACTCTACTTTTACCCCAGTGAGACAGGCCTTTCCTGCCAACCTTCTACATTGTTTTGTGCTAGAAAATGTTTTCAACCCTTTCTTTGGTGGTTCTGCCACTCTGAAGTTTGCTTTGAGGTATTATTTGAACGTTATTTGGAAAGGAATTTGGGAGAGCTCAAGTGAGTCCCTGCCTTTAGTCTGCCATCTTGGCTCCACCTATCAATATGGTCTTTTTGTGAGTACTCATAGATAATCTATCAGAGATCTCTGTTTCCTTATCTAGGTCACATTTAAGTTCAAGGCCACGCAGTTCCACATCCCTATGCTGTTGAGAAGATAGATTTGGGGGCATTAATCTTACTGTCTGGGGCTTCTCATCTGCTTTCCAATTTTAGAGGTGATGATCAACTTTATCTCCAGCATTGGCAAGCAGGCAAACCTTCCAATGGGAACATGTACCCACCGGTATTTTTACTGAGAGAGCTGTTAAATGATCTTTTCTCCTGCTGCTCATGATTAACTATCACTTAATAACTTAGCTATTTCCCCCTATAGCCTCATTCTGTTCATTTCTTGGATGTTTATCTATCATATCTTCTGATACATTTTTCTTGGTTATATGTTGGGGCATCTCAGATAAGACCGTATTTCAAAATTATGCTGGCTGGGAGAAGTTATTCCAGTAAGACTAAGAAAAACTCATTATGTAATAGATCCCTACTGGGGAGATGCATATTTGAGAAACAGAGTCTCTGGCCATTCTTATATTGTCTTCCATGTATGGAGTGCTCTCCTTCCTGACCTCTGCCTCTTGAAATTCGTAACTCCCTTCAAGGCTCAGCTCAAGTACTACCTCTTATATTTGGGATCTCCTAATACTCTATTGTTGGTGTTGTCCCCAAAAATTATTTTGAAGAAATTATGTATTTATTCCTATATTGTTTCCTTCAACAAAATATAATCTTCTTGAGGGTAGGGACTGTTTTTACTATTTCTTTGTACTCCCAGCTCTCAGCACATAGTAAAGAACTTTAAAACTTGCTGACATGAAGGCAGGGATTAGTTTCCTATATATCTTTGTATCCCTAGAACCTAACATGGTGCTGGATATACAACACAGCAAATGCTTCAATTGAACTGATTTCTTTCTTGATGCTGCTCACAGGGTTGTCATTATGGATATAAAGGACTAGAGTAGTGGTCCTCAACCTTCCTAATGCTGTGACCCTTTAATATGTGGGCATATCTGCATGTGGGTGGACCCACCTAGAGACAGATAGAGGAGCTGTGTCTCGGTTCCTAAGACCATTGGAAATATGTGTTTCCCAATGGTCTTAGGTGACCCCCAAGGGGCTGCAACCCACAGGTTGAGAACCGCTGGACCAGAGGTTCCTTGAAGAAAAGTGATTTGTGTAGGTTGACAGAATGTAACCATAATTGAGAAATCCAGAATCAATGATTTTCAATTACTTTGGGATTACAAAATTTGGTTGGCTACTGAGTTTCACCATCTATCCTTCTCTCTCTTAAAAGATTTGTGTTTGTGCATATACATAGGTATATCAATATCTATAGATGTAGATATATCTACATATAGCACATGGTAAAACCAGGTAGATAGATAATCATTTAAAGCATTATAATCAACATAAATTTAGTGTTGAGAAACTTGGGGGAAGACAGCCTAACCTTCTATGGATTGTCATGAATTTTGAGAGCAACATTTTCTGATATTTGCCACACTCTAACATACCATATAACCTCAATTGGGAATAATTAGCATTGGTCTCCTAACATTAATCCAGTACTCTGACCATATTTTTTCCCAAAACAGGACTGTAGTTGAGTTAGAAATATGATGTGTATTTCTTAACTGAGGATTGTCTAGGGAAGAAGAGAAAAAGATGTTCAGATTTTGAGTTCTGGGTAGGGAAGACACGGTTAGTTAATACATATAACTCTCAATGTTCTCCACCCCCCCCCCCCGGCCAATCATGAAATACAGGCTTATTTTCTTTTGGTAAGAGATAATTCAATCCAAGGATATCATTTACTGCAAGTATAACCTTTAGAACACATCAGAATTTTCAGCACTAATCCATCCTCCCTGGTCATCTCTCCACTCTTGACTTTCCAACCAGCCTGTATATAGTGCACTTCTCATCCCAGAACTTTACTCTGTCTTTTCAGTCTGACCATGAAACCTCATTCCACCAACCCTGACCTTCTCATACAAGAAGTACACTCCACTCCTGCAGCTTTTTCCTCTGACTGGTCAGTTCCTCCTTTAAGGAATTTGTCCAAGTCAACTATATTTTCATTCTTCCCTTGGTTCCACTCCTGACTCTATGGAAGTTTTCCACTATGAATCCCCAAGAGAATCTCTCTCCTTCCCATACCCTGCCCCTTTCATTTTCCTTTTATGTATTATATCCCTCCCCCCCCCATTTGAATTACATTGGGGATATGCCATTTTTCTTCCTGATGGTATTTGTATTTTTGGTGCTTAACACAATGCCTGACATGTAATAAACACTTAACAAATGCTTGTTGACTTGATTTAAGAGGCAGTAAAACTTACCAGTTCTTCAGATATAGAGGACAGTTGTCCAAGGGTGCTCCTGTCTCCAACAGAGATCTCCCCCAAACTGCTCACCACAACCCTCACCGTCTTCCCTCCAAAGTGGAAAATACTTTGACCAGCTGCCAACAAAATGCAATTTTCTGCATTCTGGTCTCAGTAACAATTATCTACTATCTTAATATCACTTTTGAAAAAAGATGGATCAAAAACAGAGACCAGAAGAAACTGACTACTCTAAATATGTATGTTCTTCATTGTGTCCTATCCTGTGCTCAACAAAGCAACCTTTATTCATATGGAAAATGTTGCCTTGGGTTTAAATAACAATTGAACACTTGTCTTCTTGGAGAGAGTAAGAGTAAAAGCAGCAAACCAAGTAGCCAAATCAGTTATTAAAAAAAAATTGGAGTTATGCAGTGTCCAGCTATGATGTATAATGAGTAATCCCCATGCACATGGGGCAAACGCTAAATCTAATCTTATTCATTTAAACAGTAAAATCTTAATTCCATACCAAGTTTCCCAGGTGATAGTAGGCTAAACAAACAAGAAATTGAGACCAATTTTCTTACATACACACATACACACAGATTTAATTTCAAAAAATGAATACAACTAATTCTTGAATTATCTGTTCTTTGGGATTATTTATAGCACTAGCCCATTACATTAGCATAGATCAGCGGTTCTCAACCTGTGGGTCACGACCCCTTCGGGGGTTGAACGACCCTGTCACAGGGGTTGCCTAAGACCATCAGAAATAGGTCTTAGGAACCAAGACACTAAACTCCTCTATCCATCTCCAGGTGGGTCCGCCCACAGGCAGACACACCTACATATGAGTATTAAAGAGTCACAGCATTAGGAAGGTTGAGAGCCACTGGCATAGATGATTGAAAATGAAAACTTGTATGACCTGAACATAATTCAGCTTCAAGAACTGCCCCACTTCCCCAAAATAAAGAAATGTCAAGGAAGAAATACCTTTAATTGGCCAAAGTATTTTTCATTAAATGCAGCTCTGGCCATATGATTTTTTAACTCAACCAATGGCTTCCTATTACCACCAGAATAAAACCCAAGTGCCTCTATTTAACCTGGTCTCAACCCACTTTTCTCACCTCAGTGGATATTTTTTTCCCTTTGACACTATGGAATTTAGTGAAACTGGCCTCTGTCTTCATTTATGGCATCGTCTTCCATGTCTGTGCCCATGATGGAATGCACCCCCATCTTACCTCCAGGTCATATAGTCACATTCTTTCTTTAAGATACTGCTTAGGCATCGTCTTCTCCATGAAGCCTTTTCGGACTCAATAGCTAGTGCTCTGCCTTCTTAACTCCTTGTATGTAACTAATTTGTATGTATTAACTTTATATTTATGCTATATGTATGTGTACTTATGGTCTCTTATTAGGTTGTAGGCAACCCGTGAGTAGGTATTTATTTCTTCTACTTGTATCTCCAAAGACTAGCTTAGTGCCTGGCACTGTAGGCATTCGAGAAACACTTGATTAATCACTCAACTTACAGAGTAGGTCTTGTCCATTAACGTGGGCCCTCCTCTTCTTGGTCACAGTGCTCAGAGGCAAACTTTATAGCAGTAATCTGGAAAACCGGCGGTACGTGGGGAAAGATGGCATTGTTTGTTTGATTCAAATTTTATTGGAAGTTTACAAATGTATTACAGACATTGGTAAAATGTTATATCCATTTTACAGGGCACAGAACTCAAGCAAAGTGTCCAAACGGTCTCTGGCAGACAGCCCACACCAAAGGCCCAATGCACATTCTTTAACAAAGAGCTTGGCAATCTTTGACTCAACAGCACAGACTCAGGCCCACTTCACCTACTTGGTCTCTTTGAGGTTTTGTTTGCGCCCTTGAAATCAAAGTAGGAGAGAGGAAAAACAATCCTTTAACATGAAGGAATGTGTGTGTGTGTGTGTTTAGGATGGGAAAAAGGCCAAAGTCATAATCGGTTAAAGAAGATGGAGACTTTATATTCCTTGAAATACAACTGAGCTGGGGGCACTTGTGGCTAGGGTCCCACTGACTATCGTAAAAGGGCTTGGTGGCCACGGGACAGACCACATATGTCAGAGGAAAAGGTCTTTGCTGAGAATTAGTTAGTTTTTCTGAGGAAGCTGACCTTCTCAAATATTATGCGTGCTCTAAATCATTTCCCTAAGAAGACTGACTGGTGGTCCATGAGGCAGGTTTGAACATGGGATCACAGATGTAGAGCTAGAAGGAACCTCAGAGGTCATTTAGCTTAAGCCCATCATTTTATAGATGAGAAAGCTGAAGGCCAGAAAAGTGATTTGCCCAAAGTCACATAATGTAGTAAGCGGTGAAGTGAAGATTTGAACCTGGTCCCCTGACTCCAAATCCAGAGACCACCTTCCAAAATCCAATACGGGCAGTGGCCATATAAAAATTTTTTTTTGCCCTAACCAACCAATCCATTCTCTGCATCCCCCACCCTGGGTAACAAAACATCATTCTATCCTATAGGTTGGCCTCTAAATCACAGAAATATTTTCCTAACACTACAAACATTCCCCCTCCCTCCCCCCACCCCCACTCTGTGAAATCTAGTTTTGTCAGCAGGAAATACGTTTATTAAACATTATGCCTCCTAATGATGTCACGTTTTATGGGATTTTTATGTTGATTAGAGTTACTAATCTGAATTTTATTAGGAAATGGGAAAGAAATCTAATTCCCCCAACTTGGATAACTGCTTTTAACTAATCGCCCTGGCTAGCCACAGTCCCTATTGATCATCAAGGAAGGTAGAAAGCTTGTTGGTTCCCAACCTGAGTTGGAAAGTTTTCTTTATGTGCCTTGAACAAAAGCACCCCAGGAAGAGGCCATTTGAAACTGACCTCCAATACTTTTGACTTGCACATGGGCAAGGATTCCCCTAAATTCAAATGTCATCCTCATTTGGCTACAGATAAGATACAGCAGTAACTCTGGGGACCTAAATTATCTAAGTCATTGTCTCAGTTCCCTACTCTGCCTTGGGAGACTTGTGCTTCTGGGAGACTGAGAGCATTCTTTTCAATTCCTGGATGATGGGAAAATACAACCAGCACATTATTCTCATGTTGCTAATTGCTCATCTTGCTTTCTTACTCGAGGAAGGAACTAGAAAGGTCACAATGCATCATCATAAAAAGGAAATAAGAGGCAAGTGAAGGTTTGTTTGTACAATTTCATAATAAACATAAGGAAAGAAGAGGGCATCCATGTGGTTCCTATGGCAAGGCCTAGAAAGTCATGCTCCCCAGGTTTGCTGAGCTTGAAAGTTCCCTCACTGCTGATTCCTGTCTCTATAGCTTTGGTACTCCTTTCAGCTCACAAGTTAAGGGCACTTGATAAGATGAACTCAGTCATGGCCACCAGTGCCCCCAAAGCTCAAAGCTTTGGCTAGAGAACAGGAGATTTTGAGAGTCTTTGTATTGGCACAACATATTCTATTGCAGGGACATAGAAGGAGGAGAGACAACTGCTTCTGGGTCTCAGAGTAGATTGAGGATGCATTAGGCTGATCAGTAGGGGTGCGTAAACATGGGGGTACAGAAAAATTGAGACAAGCAACTGAGAATAAGAGACATTTTACCCTGCCCACTGATAGTCTGGGAGCTGGGAATTGCTGTCTTGATATCTCCCCTTCCCCACACTTTCATACTCAGTGGCCATTCCAGAAGTGAGTAGGTCCAGAGACAGGAAGATTCAAGGTGGTATATTTGTCTCTTCTCTACACCACCCCCCCCACCTCCAGGGAAGGAACAGGAATAATGGTAAGAAGTTAAAAAGTGGCAAATTGAGGCTTGAGGTCAGGAATGATTTCCTCTCATTTAAGCTTGGATAGCTTAATACTGGAATTGGCTACCTCAGAAGGCAGAGAATTTCCCTTCTTTCAAAGTCTTCTGGTAGAAGATGGAAAATCACTTGTTGGATCTTTCAGAGGGGATTCTTTTGGAAGTATAGTTTGGGTTAAGATGGCCACTAGGTCCTTTTCAATTCTAATTGTGATTCTGTGAATACATAACAAAAGGGTGTGTGAATAAATGACCACTAATTCCACTAGGAAAGGTAAGTTCTGCCACATGAGAAAGATGGACCATCTGGAGTGATAATGAGAAGACAGCTAAGATATTTGAAATATCTCTTACCCTCCATTCTATGGCAGTTTGGTCAGATTCTGTACATTTTACTCTCCCACCATGACTTGAGGTTGGTTGGTTATTTCAAGTATATTGATTTTTAAAATCTTCATCAAATTGGGCACTCTCTCTCTGGCTCTTCAAAGACCTGAGAATCTCTGTTATAGCTCTCTGGGAATCTCACTGCTTAAATTTAGAGGGACTAGGAAAGGGCCAATTCCATTTCCATTGAATTCATCTGCAAAAGAATGTGAACCTAATTTAGATCTGAAGTAAGACAGATCAATACCAAGAGTGAATTAACAAAGCCAATATGTAAAGTGGGAAAGAAAACCAGGGGCAATGTCTCAAGGTTAATTCTCTTGAAGAGACTTTTGATCTTAGTTATATGTGGTCTTTCCTGTGATGCAAAGTGCAAACCATCCATCCATGCCTAAATGCCCTTTTGAACATAAAAAGGTCTGTCTATGAGGAGTCTAGGGACAGGGCTCAGACCCAGGATTCCTTCAACCAATATTAAGAGATGATCATGATATATGACTTTCATTGAAGCCCTCCCTCAGTCTCTTACCCAGTCACGGAAGTGATTCTGAGTTCTAAAAGGATGTACAAGTGGAATGCATGTTCTGGAAGGTCCTGGCAAGCTGGGAAAGCCATGGGTCTGAAGGCAGGGGTGACCCATATCTGCTGTTTGAGGAACTGGCAGGCTAACTGGCAGGTGAGGGAATCTTCACAAAATTGTTTCAAGGATGATGAATGTCTCAGTCATATCTTGTCTCAAAGAAGGGAGACAATATACCTTCCTACCATCTCTCAAATACCATCTACTAAGGTATAGAGGAGCTTCAACTGCACTGGTAGAAGGACTGCTCACATTGTTGGAATTGGAATTCCAGCTCTTTAAAAGAGTCAATCAACCAAGGATTCCAAAATCTCCCTCTACCTACTTAAGAGAGAAGAAAAATTGTCTAGAGCAGCAGTTCTCAACCTGTGGGTTACGACCCCTTTGGGGGTCAAACGACCCTTTCACAGGGGTCGCCTAAGACTGTCAGAAAACACATATTTCCGATGGTCTTAGGAACTGAGACACTGTTCCTCTATCTGTCTCCAGGCAGGTCTGCCCACATGCAGATAGACCCACGTGCGAGTATTAAAGAGTTGAGGCATTAGGAAGGTTGAGAACCACTGCTCTAGAGGAATCAAGTAGATTAGAGTTAAATACTTACTAGTTAGTGGGTTGGCTTCATATGTGATGATCGAACTGGGCATTCCCTGGCTTTTCAGAGAACATTTACTTGGATTTGTTTTTCCACTAACAGTGAAATAATGGCCATGATTTCTTCTCTACCTTCCCCTCTGTCAAACCTGTCTTATTATCACAGTAGCATTTTGGGGTAAAATGGTCTGCTAAAGCTGGGGTTGTTGTCCATGATCACAGAATAGACCAAGCCAGCTGACTGTTACCTGGAACTCTAGTAGCTAAAACAATGGAGCCAAGGTGGATATGGGAGAACAAAGGCATTATGGGGATGACCTCTTCCTTCTTTTGCCTTGTCTCTTTTGGGTAATTAATAGATGACAATTTCTAGGTCTTTCTTCTTCAGTGAACATAAGTGACTAAAACCTTGTTTTGGCAAGGGAAGCAGGATAGTTTGAAGGGGTGTTAGGGAGCAATGTTTGTTGGAATGGGGGAAATAGGGGACAACTTCTCAGCTCTTCTATAATCATTCAGTTCTCCCCTTTTCACAATTCCTTTTTGTTTCCATCAGCGAGATCAACACTTTAAATACATCATGTGTTTCTACCAGAAACCTGCCACTTAGTAGAGTGGGGTTGCAGATCACTTCTTAAATCAGTTTGCCAAGCAGTTTACGAACTTATTATACAAACGTAACACTTAATTCTCCAGAGGCTCAGATAATTAACAAAGCGCTTAGATATGAAACATAGCATGCGGGAAACTGCCACGACCAACATCTGCATTGCTTTTTTTTTTTTTTAAATCAGTGACAATGACAAATGTTCTATTTATACCTGAAAAGCAAATTATTTTCATATATCCTGCATTGAGTGCCATATATATATATATATATGTATATTTCCTTTAAAGCCTTCCTTCCCCCAGACCCATTTAGGATGGGATCTGAAAATCTGCTTATCACTTCCTTTTAATAAAAGAAAAATACTAAGAAAAGGCATGTACTATACTGGAAAATCATCACGTGCTCCCCACCAAGGCCAGTTACCAATGAAATACAAAGTGTAACACACTTAATGTCAGTTCTCTGTCGGATTATCTTAACTGCCACTATCAATGAAGGATGGGAAAGGAGTAGAAGCAATGTAGGCGCTTCTCCGTGGTTTTATTTTTAATAGGATCAATGTAGAAAAATGAGTATTAAGGTAGACAACACAAGCCCAAATGTCTTCTTTAAGTAAATGCACACTCCTTGCCTTTTGACCCCATCTTCCAGTTGTAAATCTTCCTTCTCAGTGGTTTCTCCTTTTATAGCCAATAGGATTAATAGGCTTTCTATACTAACCCCAGTTATTTTGGCCTGTTGATGTGAGTCAGATACCTTGACTACTGAAGATTTCCTAAACTGGGCACTTTTTCTGAGAGGTACTCTTCAATTTCCTCATTGAAACCAGAGAGACAAGGGAAGCAATTCTCCCAAAAGAATCTCAGTTAGTTGGCAAATACTTGTCTTCTCTTCTGTTCTCACTAACTAACCACCATGAAATTTCTACCTTTGACCTGCTCCCTGTTTACAATTTACCTTGCCCTTTGATGAACAACCCAGAGAGAACAAATCACCTCAAACTCTGTCCCACCTGCTAGAATTTCCTTTTAACTTGAGTTTGCAAAGTTTTTTTTTTTTTTTTGCTTTAAGGCTACTGGGTTGTCTATCTGTGATGGCAGTCCTCCCTCTGCCTTGGTCAAGGAAAGCAGATAACATAATCCAGGAAACAGCAGCACCACACTCAGAACAGGGCCATGCAGACACCACACAATGGAACCACGGACACTTTAAAAAAAATTCCCCAAGGAATAGATCAATATGAAGCAACCTCAATGTCCCCAATGGAGATGGCTTTTCTCATTGGACTTCACTGACACTGGCTAGCTTCTCAAATTGGTGAAAGTTACAATTGCAATTTTCAAAAATGACCATCTCTGGATAGAAAGTGACTTCTACTGAGGGTGTGAGCAGATGTCAGTAAATAAATCCTGTAGACTTGTTTAGATGGAATAAAGCATCAGATGCTTGATGTTTCTATGCTGTTTTTGCTATTAATTTTATTTTCCAGCCACAGAGAGTCAAACTGTATGTTTGTGTGCAGGTGCTTATATACACACACAATATATGTATATACTCCTTTGAAAAAAAATGTCTCACTGATATATAACAAATTTTATATAGAAATCTAAAAAGGGAAAGAAAAAACCTGATGGCCTGAAACCACCTTTTAATTCTACTTGACAATGCTGGCTGTTCATGCAATTTCCCACTGAGTCCTATGATATAGAAATTCCTCTGATATTACAAAATACAAAAATATTTTTTATCAGAACTCTCATTTACATTGCATTTACAATGGACATGTAAATAACTTAGTCTTGGATACTGGCTGATAAACAAATCACTTACTGGAATAAAACAAAGTCCTAAAAAATGAAATAGTAGGAGAAGCAGGGAGTAAATAATTTGCTAAAGTGTGGTAACTGAACACAGAACCGGAGAGAAAGGAACACAACCACTCAGACAAAGGGATAGTCCGAAGTGTTTCCAAAGTGAGATGTGCAAAAAAAAAAAAATTTTTTTTTAATATATATATATGTATATACACACACACACATATATATATATATATATATCTTCACCATGCCAAGAACCATGACTATCTCTAGAAGCCAATCCCTAACCTTGCCTCCATTTCGGTTGTCAGGGCCTTTAGTGACAAACAAGGTAAAAGCGCTTTAAATTCGAAAACAGTGCAAGTGTATGGATTTACATTCTCAGCTCCTGCCTGCTGCAGGACAGACATTAGGATATGATGCAGTTTTTACTCTTCTGTCTTTTCCGGCTGTGCAACTGTCCTCTGCCCCCCAACGTGGAGGATTTGGGGACACCGTAGGAACCATACTTGTGCAGAAGCTCTTCGCTGGTGACATACCGCAGACGGGCCGGCTGGGGAATGGGCTCCCCCAGAAAATAGCCCTCGTTGTCAGATTCAGAGGAGGAGGAGCAGGTGGAGCACCAGTCGTATTCGGCAAAGTAGGGGCCCCAGCGTTCCCCAAAGGCGTTCTGCAAAGCCAGGTCAGAGACAGTCCGCGGGCACTGGCCATACAGTTCCCGGCGGGATCCCTGCTCCGGACTCTCTCTGTAGCTCCTCTGATGCATGAACTGGTCATAATCCTCCCGGGCTCTCAGCGGGGGCCGCTCTTTCAACCTGCAGATGGCCTCCCTCTCACTGGCCAGATGGAGGGCGTTGTCAGAACGAGATCTCCGGGAGCGCCGGGAGCGGTGGGGCCGAAAGCGGCGGGCATCATCCCGGGGGCTTGCCCGCCGGCGGGTACGTTCACTCATTGGCTGGATCCTCACTCCATCCTGGCCCGGCAGCTTACTGCTGGAGATGCCGCCATCGAGGTCAAAGCTCTGGTGCATCCTTCCCCGAGACTGCAGGTCCCTGTATCTGATGGGGGTAGACAACTGGTGGAGGTTGCTCTCCATGTCCTGGTACTGTTGGGCAGACAGGAGGCTGCGGACAGACTCTGCGCTGCGGAACTGCATGGACGAATTGAGGGTCCCCATGTTGCTCAGTTTCTCTGAGACGTTCATCCCTGAGTCTTTGCTCAGATCAGGCATTGAAAATCGGGAAAGATGCTCCTGTCTCTTGGCACCACCGTCTGCTGAGAGGCCTAAGGAAGAAGAGAGGATTGTATAAATGAATGCATAGAGATGGGATTGCTGTGGGAACATACCACCTGCAAAGTATTGCCTAGGATCCTCAAAGGATCCAAGGTCTAAAGCTGGACAGCTCCCCCTTAGAGGCTTCTGGTACACCCCCCTTACTTTACACACAAGGAAATGAGGCCCAGGGACACGAAGTGAGCACTGCATATTATCTGTTCTCACACATGGGGAAGCTGAGGTTAAGAGACATTTAGTCACTTGATGTAATATATCTATATATATGTATAAGTCTGAAATACTCATATTTCAACTAAGTATGAAAGGTGGGATTCAAACTCAGGTGTTTCCTCTCTCCAAGACTAGCAGGATTTCCACTACTCTGCCCTACCTCTCATTACAGAGCCGCCCTTATAATTGGTGCTTACTAATCAGCTCAGACCTTCTCCATCCCAACCACCGAGTGGTAGGTCCCCTGAGGGTGACTCTCTCCTTAGGTGGAATAGCAGACCCTTTAGGAAGCCACATTTATTCTTTCAGGCCACTTAATCATTTCACAAATGACTACCCTTGCATCTAGGCTAAATGGCATCCTAGTGTGCTGAAAGGGAGAAACGCACACACGAGGGGCAGTTTCTCCTCTTCTAAAGCTTTCTTTCACTAAGTGGTCTGTATCCTAATGCTACAGCCCTCACTGAGCCGGGGCTCCCTGTGGACCACAGCTGGATCACTCTACTGTTCATCCCAATGGCCACTTTGACTCTGACTACCTGAAGGGAATTGATGATGTCCTTGCAATTGTCTATTTCCTTTCTATGGAAAGCTATTTGTTAGATTGGCATCAAGGAGAAGATTCAGAACAAGGCAGGCAGCATTAAGGCCTCTTCAAAGGCGTGCAGGGTCATTTCTGCCTTTTCCAATAACATGCAATATTCTGTTCCCCCTCAGGCGAGACCCTATTTAAAACAGGCCCATCTTTGCACCCACCTACACAAGCAAGGTAGGTTTGTCAAGTGCTGCAATCTAAGACAGATATAGGCTGGAAGTTAGTGGAAACTCCCTCCCTAATCCCTCCCCCCCCCTTTACAGATAAGAAAATGAAGAAATGAATTCCCTAAGTTTGTGTTGGTAGTTAACAGAAGATCCAGGATTTGTACTTGCCAGCAGCACCAAGTGGGCAGTATAAAACCAGACTGGGATCAGGAAAACTTGGGTTCAAACTCTGGATTCAGACATGTAGTAGTTTACAACTGGACCACAGTCTGGTCAGCTGTAAATGAGGAGGCTAAACTTGGTGACCTTCAAGGTCCCTTTCCAGGTCTAAATCTGAAATTCCGTGATTCCAGGTTCAGTGCTCTTTCCATGGCACCACATGGCATTCTGCCCTAACCCCAGCACCCAGATGACACGCCCCCCCAACCCAATCCTTTTTTAAAATCCTAGGATTTTTATACATGACAAGTGGGGTGTTGTATATCATAGATAAGAAGCCAAAGAGAAGGTGAATTTGGAAGAAAACAAATCCCCAAAGTTGATTTGCTACAGGCTAATCATTTCCAGAGCCTGCTCTGATGTGGAGGCTCAGATGGAAGGTTATAATGTATGATGATGAATGAGCGGCAGCAGGGGTGGGTGAACTTCTGGAGGGGAAAAGAAATGAAAATCTCCAAAATCACATTTACCAAGGAAAGTTATCCAGGCAGGCCCCAGTAATACAGATGGTATTCATTTATCTTCGGAGGGCTTTTTACCTGAGTCCTCTAATAGAATTAGGGCCTGCATAAATAACCCCTCCAAATATCATAAATTCCTAAACATGCTGTCTTCATGACCAATAGTCTATGACCCCCAAAGTGAAGCAGAAACAGGGGAGCAAAACATGTACTTAAACAGAGAGGTCGGTCTGGTGCTGGGAAAAGGCAATGGTCCCCACGATGTCATTAGGGAGATGTTGTCTCCCTCTCCGCTTGCCAGTACATAGCAAGAGAGACCTCGGTCATCCCCAAAAAAGGAAATCTGCTGTAGGGAAAGCAGCACCAGTCTCCTGCACCACTCTGAAACTCCAAAGTTTATCATTAATTACTCTCAACAATAAACAAAATGTATGTGGGGGGCAGGAGGGAGGAGATGGGGTTGTGGCTGGAAGTTTGAATCTCTCATGCCATTCCTATTCATGAGCAACCTTAAAGACTCCAATTCTTCTCTTGCACAATTCTTACAGGAGTTAGGCATGAAAAACTAAGGGGAGAATTTGGCCTCTGCACTCTAAGAATGCTTATGCTCATGGAAAAACCCAAGGCTGTGACTAGGATCGGTATTGTCCCTAAGGTCCCCCAACCTAAAAAAATTGGGAGAAGAAAGCAATCATCTTCTTGATTCCGAGCCAGTTTGGATACAGAAAATCACCAATTACAAGTGGAGACAAATTGAGTTTCCCAACTTAAAGAAACAAAAATAACCAGCATCACACCTGTCAATCTTGTTGCATCTTCTTATTCATTATAGATCCCACCATCTGGGATTGCTCCAATTTGAAAGTACGAGGGCTCATAATTAGCCCCCAAATATACGACATCACAAAACTGTTTGAGCCTCTTACTAATCAGAGACACAAAAACACTGAAAATGAACAACTTGGATGACTCCAAGATGGCAAGAGCATGGGCTCCATTAGCCAATGAGAAACATTCCACCAGCAGTGATAGACTGAGTGTAAGCGAGCTTATGCTGTTATTCTGATACCTCTGATTCCCAAACTTGATGCAAAGGATCAAACACATTCACTAATCAAGTTCACCAGATAATTACTCACAGCTGCATTTTGTTTAGCCTATGCAGCTACACCCTCGGGATTATGGACTTAAAAAACCCCCAACCAACCAACTTTTTATTGATATCTTGGGATTCTAGAGCTAAAAGGGGTCACAGAATCTAACTATTCCAACTCTCTTAATTGATAGATGAAAAAATAAGCTCAGGGTGGTTAAGTGACTTTACCTAAGGTCATCAAGGTAATAAGCATTCAGAGAGG
This sequence comes from Pseudocheirus occidentalis, assembly GCA_028646575.1. Classification (NCBI taxonomy): domain Eukaryota; kingdom Metazoa; phylum Chordata; class Mammalia; order Diprotodontia; family Pseudocheiridae; genus Pseudocheirus; species Pseudocheirus occidentalis. The sequence continues at coordinate 22,777,647 of CM053599.1, read as the reverse complement.
AGATTGGTACTCTGGTCCTTGCCCATCTTTCACCACACATGCCCTTCTTCCTTGCTATACCTTCTTTCTGTAAGAGCCATGCCTTGTAACTGAGGATAAAAAAATGATCTGGACTGATTAAATCATGAACCACTGTATAATAAGCTAAGTAATACAGCATGGCAGAGAGGCAAAGGGGCCTTTGGAATCAAGAAGAAGTGGGTTTGAAACATATAAGCAATATGGCCATAGACAAGTCACTTAACCTTTAGCACCCTAAGCAACTATCTAAGACTCTTAGTCAGCATGTTTCTGTGTAGATTTTTCTTTTTCTTTTTGGAGGGCAATTGGGGTTAAGTGACTTGCCCAAGGTCACACAGCTAGTAAATGTGTTAAGTGTCTGAGGCCAGATTTGAGCTCAGGTCCTCCTGACTGTAGGGCCGGTGCTCTATTCACTGCGCCACCTAGCCACCACAGTCAGCATGTTTTTAATAATATAGTCTCAGATTCTTCCAGGAATAGAGGTCAACCTCCCTGGCCTTGTTGATCGGTATCTGCGGCATAAGGTGTTTCTAGGCTAAGACTTTCTTACATGGATAAAACAGCCTGATGCTTGAGATGGACTCCAAAATGTCACCGGATCAATTCCTCTTCCACGCATATGAGCATTGGTTCTTCCAAAGATATGTGGACTAAAACCCTGGTTGAAAGGAAGATTCTGTTCCCTAGTTAAGAAATTAACCATATTTCTGCCCAATATACTTGGAGACTTTGGCAAGAGAAACCTGGGCAACAATAAAGAATTGTAAACACCATGGCTTTTTTCTTTCTTTCTTAGAATGGAAAATTGCTTGTCCATAGGCCTCCCCTGCTTTTTTTCTCTCCAAATAATGTAGTTTATTACAGGTACTAGCTGGACAGCCCTAGCGGTCAAGGGTTCTGTTTTTTTTTTTTTTACCAGAGGTAACATCCAGGTCCATGCTCAGTTCCATCAATCCACCTTGTTTAAGATGGGCAGGTTCTTCCCTATTAGGGAGAAGTGAGTTTCAAATTCTTCCTTTGGCCTATGTGGTTCAACTTGTCAATACAAAGGAATTTGGAGACAGCATTCCAGAGACACTGTTGCTACTTTGGACCTGACATTTCTCCCCTGTGACCTGGACTTCAAGCCCCTTCCACAGGGCATCCCACAAAGCCCTCTCACCATTCTGGATGAGCACCACCTTGTCAACATCCTTCCTAAAACATGGCATCCCGAACCAAACCCTGGGCTCTAGATATGGTCTGACAAGGGCAGAGAACATCTCTCTTGTTCTAGGAACTCTGCCTCCCTTAATGCAGTCTAGGATGAGGCTAGTTTTTCTTTTTTTCCTGCCACAACAAACCACTGACTCATATTGAGCCTGGGTTGGTGTCCCCAAGACTCTTGGCTCTTTTCAAATAAACTGTTACCTAGCCATGTCTGCCCCCCTCCTATACTTGTAAAGTTGATTTCTGGAATCCCAGTGTAGAGCTTTACAGTTATAGCTGTTAACATTCCTCTTAATGAAATCTAATCCATGGCATTGCTGAAATCTTTTTACATCTTGTCAATCATCCAGTGAATTAGCTAACCTGCTTAGCTTTCTGCCATTTGCAAATTTGACGAGCAAGAACGTCTTGTTTGACTTTGTTCAAATCATGCAAAAATTTGAAGCAAGAAAGGGTCAGGGACAAAAATGGGGTTAAAGTCATAATTAGGGTTTCTTTGAAAATGGCATTAAGTCATGAATGATTATTCATTGATGGGCATATCAATTACTCATTGGGTCTGTACCACCCAACTATAGCATCTGTTCTCTGGGCCACATCTCTCCCATCTCACTCCTAAGAAAAGCTTAGAGATTTTGTCAGTCTAATCACATCCGTGACACTCCTCTGATCTGTTTAGCTGGTTACCCTAATGAAAGAAGAAATGGAGACACTCCAGCACGACCTGTTCTTGGTGAAGCCACACTGGCTTTTGGTTATTACTGTTTTCCTTTTTAAATAAAATCTCAGAAATCATCCTTGGGATAATGTGGTTGTGAATTTTGCAATGAATAGAAATTAAACTGACTGGTTTATGATTTGTAGTCTCTGACCTCTTCCAAGGCATTTGCCCTTCTTTAGTCCTGAGGCAACTCTTCCATTCTCTGACAGTATATGTGGGTCATCACACTCTGCCATTTTTTTCCCCTTCAGTGTGTCAGAATGTAGATGGCTCTGGCCTGTTAACTTGAAGGTCTCTGGATTGTTTCTTAATATCTCCTCACTTATCTTTGGTTTCTAGGCCTTATTAACCATTTTTCTTTTATCTTTCCCATTCCCCAAACCACTCTTCTTAAGAGAGAAAACAGAAGCAAGATAAAAGTAGAGTAGGCTAGCCTTCCCATCATCCATAATCCCATCTCTTGAACAACACTCCTCTCTTGTCTTTGTTCCCTTCTCTTTTCCCTAACAAAGCTTTTTTTTTAAGTTCTTTTTTTGTCTGTAGCATTCAATGAGTCACTTTCTATGTATCAGGCACTCTGGTAATGACTAGAGACACAAAGAAAAGGAAAAAGCTTTCCTAACCCTCAAAGAGATTATAATCTAATGGGGGCACACAACCTGTCTTCACAGAACTGTGGTATGCATTTGTATTCATTCCCATCACTTGGCCTTGCTTCCATCTTTTATACATGTATCTTTAAAATATGGCTTCCTGTAATTCATACTGATGATCTACTTTCCTTTTTGCTACCTTCATCCTACAGATTCTTTGGTTAAACTGTTTTGGTATAGGAGAGATGAAATCAAAAATGCACCCTCAAGATGAATTAGAGAAGAGGGTCCTTAAAATCATGTGATATGTCCTTTGTGTTAAAACTGATCAGCGCTCACCCAGAGGATCAAAAGCTAATTATAAAGTACAATGTTTGTGGCCAGGTGTCTTGGGGTCTCTTTCTCAAGCAAGTCAACTGATCTCATCCCATTAGGAAGGCACATCAGTCCAACTGGTAACAGCTGGAGAGAGAAAACAAGCCAAAAGACAGAGGTTACATACCTCTGCATGTTTCTTAGCAACAGGACTTGGGATATTTCAAACACCGTGCTTGCATGTGTGCGCAAAGTTACATAGTGTGAATCATTTCTGGTGTGGTCACTGGTGGGCAAGGAAAATGGAGATGGAGCATAAACCCTAGGAGTCATTGGGAATCACAGAATCTGAGAGCAGTAAAGGTCCCAACAGCCTGCACCCAAAAGGAACCAGCCTGACACATGGCTATCCAGTTTCTGTATGAGACTTCCAAGGAGGGGGCACCCACTTCCTGCCAGGACCAGCCTTTCCTCTGGGATAACTCCAATCATTAGGAAGCTTCAAATTTGCCTCTTTGCAGCTTTCAGTCATTGCTTTTCGTTCTGCTATCTGAAGCCAAATAGAAGTGGAATACTTTTATATGACATCCCTTCAAATACTGGACATGTGACTTCATTGGCATAAGAAGCCCCTGGGTGAGGAAACTCCCTTTGCCACTGCAGGGTGGCACCCTCTTAGAAACTTCTAGTTGTAGAGTGTAGCCTATGGCAGTGCTGCCAAATGCCAATAGAAACAGATCTTAGGAAACAAATGAACATGATCTGTATTGCATTTTTAAAAATTTTGTTAAACATTGCCCAATGGCATTTGCCCAGCACACAAACTTTGATACCTCTGTCCTAAAGCACTGAGATGTTAAGAGATTTGCTAAGAGTCGCGCTGACAATATTGGTCAGAAGTAAAGCCTGAACCCAGGTCTTTCTGGCTCCAAGGACAGCTCCCTACGGGTCACACCATGTAGCCTCTCCTAAGGATGACTTTAAATTAAAATAATATGTATTTTTTTCAAAGTAGAGGTCAACTTATATGCTGGGAATACATGGGGATAGATATGCCCCCTGAATCTTAGCCAGTGCCAGGTATACAGCAGGTCTTAATAAGTGCTTACTGAATGATCAATTATAGCTAACGAGCAGCTGATTTCATCTGCTCAATACACAAGGAAGAAAAAGTGCTAGTGCCGTAGGGGCACCAGATGCTCAAGTGGTATCAGGGTTGAGGTTTGAGGTATCAGCTGTAAGACAAAACAGGAACCATTCTATGAGAAGACTGGTCAAAAACTTAGCATAGAACCACAATATCAGAAACCTTTCTACGAAGGGATCGATGGGTTCCACTGTGTTGGGCCTGCTAGAAAGTTCTTGGGAATGAGACAGTGGTTTTCCCTTAAACATGTCTTACTGAATTGACCCTCAAGATCTCCCAGCTAGGTGGTGAAATGGGTAGCTCTCAGGGCTTGGAGTCAGGAAGCCTGGAGTTCAAATCCAGCCTCACACACTTATTAGCTGCGTGACCCTGGGCAAGTCACTTTAAAAAAAAATTCAACTTGCCTCAGTTTCCCCATCTATAAAATGAGGGTAATAATAGCCCCCATCTCCCAGGATTGTTGTGATATCTGATCAGATGATAATTGTAAAGCACTCAGCCCAATGCCTGGCACATAGTAAGTACTATGGGAACGTTAGTTATTATTCTTAGCTGTGGGGCTCTAGGCAAGTTACTGTCCGTTAGCCTCAGTTTCCCCATTTGTACAATGGAGATAATAATATCACCTACCTCCCAGGGCTGTGGTGAGGATGAAATGAGACGATGCGTATCAAGTACAACACAAATGTAAAAGTCGCCATGTAAATGTTAACTATGATCACTACTGCCGGGAGCTAGCTGTTCTCCAGCTGGTAAATGGTCAAAGAATACAAAGAGGCAACTTTTAGAAGAAGAAATCACACTTATCTATAGTCATATAAAAATGCTCTAAATCACTACTGATTTTTAGAGAAAGCAAATTAAATCAGCTCTGAGATACCGCTTCACACCTACCAGACTGGCTAATACGAAAGGAAAGGAAACTTAGGGATGCTGAAGGGATGTGGAAAAATCAGGACACTAATGCACTGTTGGTGGACTCATCCAACCATTCTGGAGAGCAATTTGGGACTACGTTCCAAGAATTGTAAAGCCTCAATCCCTTTGACCCAGCAATAGTACTATTAGGTCTGTATCTCAAAGCAGTTAAAAAAAAAAGGAAAGGAAGTATTTGCAGAAAAAATATTTATAGCACCTCTTCTTGTGGTAGTAAAGAACTGGAAATTGAGACCATGCCCTTCCACTGGGGAATGACTGAACAAGCTGTAGTATGATTGTGATGAAGAATATTATTGTGCTATAAGAAATGATGAATAAGATGCTTTCTGAAAAAACCTGGGAAGATTTATACGAACTGATGCAAAATGAAGCAAACAGAACAAGGACAACCCTATACATGGTAATAGTAATATTCTAGCAATGATCAACTGGGAAAGACTTAGCTACAATCCAAGATATTTCCAAAGGACCCGTGATAAAAAATGCTCTCCAACTCCAGAGACAGAACTGATGAACTCTGAGAACAGATTGGAGAACACTTTTTAAAAAGTTATATTTTTCTTGTGCCTTTTTTGTGTGTTTTGCACATACTATGGAAACATGCTTTGCATGACTCCATATCATATTGCTTGCCTTCTCAAGGGGTGAAATGGGAGGGAGGGGGAGAATCTGGAACTCAAAATTTTTAAAAATGAATGTTAATTTTTACATGTAATTGGGAAATATTAAAATTGATATATATGTATATATTTTAAGGTGTGTTATATATGTTTTAAGGTGTGTTTATATGTAAAATATATTTGTATATGTTTTAATATTTAATATATATTTTAAACACATATTTATATGTGTGTATATATGTGTATATATGTGTGTACACATATACATACATACATACATACATATATATATATATATATATATTTTTTTTTTTTTAAGGATAAGCTGTTGAGGACTCTAGCTCTCAATGTAATCTCCTTCCTTCCTTTTTTTGGCTTCACTGACTTGGCAAGTGTGTGCCAAAAAGAGCAGCCAGCCATAAGCCTGGTCACACACCTGCCATCTGCTCCTGTTGCCCCAGAGAGACCAGACTTGGAATAATTTCTTTTCGTCTGGCCTCCCCTAGGTGAAGACTATGCACCAAACCCAGGAGGAAAAGAAGAGTGTGTCTGCATTGGCCCATGTGAGCCTGTGACTGCCTTCCTAGAAATTCCCAGGACTGGTTTTGGTTTCCAAAACAACAGGGGTGCTGCTATTCAGCGGCATTCACACAAGGAACGTGCCTTTGAAACAGAGGAATTAGGAAGTGATGGGTGTGACTGGTCCAGAACTCAATTGTGAAACTTCAGTCCTCACAATGAACATACTATGTGTTCATCCTAGTGACGGAGAGCACAGCACTGATGATGGGGATTAAAACTGGAAAAAGAAAATGAGAGCTTGTTCACACTCCATTCATCGTCCAGTTGACAAAGAAAGGACTGCAAAGACAAGGAGACAGTCAACTAACATTTATTAAGCACCTGCTGCATTCCCGGCACTGTAAGTGCTGGAGGTAAAAGGCAAACTCTCAGGGTGCTCATAGTCTAATGGGGGAGACAACATGGAAATGTACAAATCCTCTACGTACAGGATAAACTGGAGAAAATCGGGAGAAGGAAGTCACCAGAGTTAAGAGGGATCAAGGAAGGCTTCCTGGGGCGACTCCTGGGGGATTTTTAGCTTGGACTTGGGAGCTTCTTTTTTCCTATTTCCAGCCTTAGCACAGTGCCTGGAACATAGTAAGCCCTTAATTAATACTTGTTGCTGACTGACTTGAAGAAAAGCAGGAGGTGAGTGTAAGGAAGCCGAGAGCTCCCAGCACAGGGACAGCCACAGAAAATGCCTAGACTGGGTGATATAGGGTCTTATGCCAGGAATGACAAGGAGGCCAGTGTCCTTAGAGCGCAGAGTACATGGTGGGAGGGGAGATGGTGTAGAGTGGAAGGATCCCATCTACAACACACCTGACATTCAGTCTTTTGTCTGCAGACCTCCAACAAAAGTGGAACCCCATGCTGCATGAGCTAGCCCAAATCCCAACCACTGGAACAGCGCCGATGATGAGGAAATTTTTCCTAAACCAGAACTTAAATCTTCTTCCTGGTGGTGTTTACTCCCTGCTCCCTGTTCTGTCCAGTGGGGCCAGGCTGAACAAGGGTATTCCCTCTACTCCATGCCAGTGTGGGCAGCCACCACTGCCCTCCCAAGCTTTCTTCCCAGTTCTGCGGACTGCTCTTTCCTGGGTATGAATTTCAAGGCCTTTCACCATCATCCACATTCACCGGTTATCCATCTGAATGACACAACAGTATCCTCAACTTTTAAGTTCACGTTCTTGTTTGAGCCCACTGTGAATTTCAAACAATTCCATGATGATGATGATGGCACTTTAAGATGAACAAAGCACTTTCCTCAGCAGCTTTCTGAGTCTGAGTAGTGGATGTATTAATAATAACCATGATGATGCCCATTGCACCGATGAGGAAAGTGAGCTCAGAGGGATGAAATCACATACTTGTGGTCACAAAGCCAGTTAATGTCAGACCTAGGCTCTCTGCTCTCAGTTCTGTGCTCTTCCCAAGGGAGCAAGCTGTCTCTCTGATGCTGGAGGGTAATCCCTTCTCTGTTTATTCATAAACATGGTCACCAAGACACCAACACCTATCTCCCCTCTTTGGAAGAGAGAGCACTAGTGGATGGGAGGAGGCGCAGACACTGGTCCCATCGAAGGGAGTGTTTGGAACTGGGTGGGTGTTCCTCGGGACACTCCCCTCTCCTCCTTCCCATTACTGGTCTCTGATTCCTGGGCAGTTCTGTCTCTGTTTGCACAATGGCCTTTTGAGGTTTCTTTCTTTGGCAGGGCTAACCTCCTGTGTGGGTGGAGTAAGCCATGGATGGCTCCTATGGTATTAGTCAAGGAATGCAGGAAGGCCTCCCTGACCCCCACACCATTCCTTGGCCAGCCTGCCACAGGGGCCTAACTTTGGTCCACCTCTGGTTTAAAGCACTGAATGTCCCTGGTTTGAGTTTGCAAATACACTAGGAGGGCAGGAGGGCCCATCCTCAGCCTAGATCTTTCAGGACCACATAGGCATGGATCAGATAATCAGATTTCTATCAGAGAGCTGAAGGGAAAGTTGGGAGGAGAGAAGGGGCAGGTAGAAAAGGCACCAGGGCAGGTGAGTCTGAATGAGATGAAGGCACTGCCCAGTGCTGAAGGGCAGGCTAAGGAAATGAGCCACAGTCAGGGGCAAGGATGATGTTTGGATCAAGCCAGATGAAGCAGTGGGTGAGCCAGCATCCAGAGAACATCTGACCTCCTCTGATGTGGCTCCCTTTCCTGCACTGTCATTCTAATCAAACTGGCTTTGTTAGTGCTGCTTGTAGGCTGGAAGCTATTTTCCCTCTCCATCCCTTAACCCTGGCTCTCCCTCAGGCCAGGAATGGGTTCCTTCCTCTTCATCTCTTAGATTTCCCATTTTATTCTAATTTCATCTTCAGTGTTACCATCCATAGCAGAGTTGAGTCACCCTGTGGGCTCTCAGCTAGGCAAGCAACCTGCTGCAGAGCCTGATTCCAATGACGTGGGGAAGTACTTAATGCAGTAAACAAAAAATACAATTCAACACAGCACAGCTGGACAAAGCTGTCAGCCTCACTTTCTCTTCCACAGGCACTGATGTCCAGGGACAGGACAAAAGTCAGTAAACTGGTGACTTGGCACCTTCAGTGTCTGATCAATCTCTAAGCTCTCTAAAGCACCTGCTTCAGGTGCCTTCATGGGCCGTTGGAAAACACTGTTATCATCTGCCCATTCTGCATGGGGTAGTCATCCCCCAACTCATGATGGGTTTGAGGACTGTCATTTACCAGTCTGCCTAGATGGTTTTTACCAAGGTGTAGCTGCTGTGCATGGTACAGCTCCTTGGAGCCCCAGGTGGGGTACACAGGGTGCCAAGTGCTTTTTAGGGCTGCTCAGTTATCTTTGGGGTCCACCTTACTATATAGCTATATCTATAATTTTATATATATATATATATATATATATATATATACACATATATATGTACACATATATATTATGCATACATGCACATCTATCTTGATCTATCTCTTTCTGTGACCTCCCCCTATAGAATTAAAGCTCACTGAGGGAAGGGACTTAGTTTCCACCTCAGCATAGGACCTGGCAGATTAGATATTTTATTTGACGTTTAAATGATTGCATGATTCATGACTTTGCCAGGGGGCAGCCCTGTGTTTTGGCCCCCTCCTGCTGGGCCTGGGGAGTCCTTACCTTCCTCCCCCAGGAAGCCAAGAAGCCAAAGGCCATCATTGAGCCATGACTTTGAAGGGAGAGAAAGCAAAGCCAGCCCAGGAGGAAAGAGCAGGCATGGGCAGAAGCCATGTTAATGTGTTCATGGTGCTCTTTTCCTCACTCCAGAATGACCTTGGAGTTTCAGAGTCTGAAAAGTGAGCACTTACATAACTGCGACGAATGCAAGTTGATCAAGGAGAGATGCTCATGGCCACTACTGAGTACCAGCCACCGTCAGACTTGCTGCTCTCCCAGAGCCCACTTATTCCTGGGCTGTGAATGGGGAGCTCCCTTCTATGGGTTCACCCAGAAGGCTCATTTGAGGGAGCCTCCCTGTGGTCTTCATGTCTCCACAGGCTAGAGGTGGAGGAAAAAACCCTCCAAAACATTTCCTTTCCTTGCTGGAAGCTAATTCATATCTGAATGATAGGACCCCCAGCTGGGGGAAGGGAAGAGGATACTGTGGGAATTTCTAGGAGTTGGGGTGCTACAGGGTGAAAAGAACAGGAAATGGAGTCAGAGAAACTGGATTAGAATTCTCTTTTTACCTGTGTGATCTCTGGGAAGCCACATCCTTTATGTAAGCCTCAGCGTCCTCATCCACAAAATTAAAGGACTGGACGAGATGTTCTCTGAGGCCCTTTCCAGCTCTAAATCTATGATTCTGTGACTAGTCCCCTTATGCAGGGGTTCTGGACCCTGGACCTTATTTTGTATCATGGAACCCCCTGGCCATCTGGCGAAGCACCCATTTTTTCTCTGAATAATAGTTTTAAATGCACAGAGGATTATGAAAGGAAACCAATTATGCTGAAATGTCATTGTCAAAATATTAAAGGTTCAGAGTTTCCGGACCTCTTGAAATCCATCCATGAACTCTAGTGGACCCCTGGTTAAGACCCCCTTTTCTACTAAGTGAGAGACAAACTTTAATTGCAAGAGGAAGGTAACCTTCCAAGGTCACTACCTTCAAGCAGTCCTACACCCAGACCCAGCAATGCTATTACTAACAATGAGACCGTGATGGCCACAATGAACATTAGGGCTAGGTCACTGATTTTATTAATACAGGGAACTCATGGGAGGGAAACTCCCTCCACCTATGCAAGCTGGTGTCTACTGTGCAACTCTCAATCTTAGAGAAGTTTCTGGAGCTACCGAGAGGGTAAGTGGTTTGCCCAGGGTCACACATCTACTAAGTTGGAATCAGGATTAGAACACAAGCCTGTCTGACTCTCAGTCACTTCAGAAGGGTTTCAGAACTGAAACCCCCTTTCCCCACATTCAACTTCAACCTCATACCCTTTCTTTATTACAAAGTGAATCATTCTGTTGATAATTGGAGGCGTTGAAAGAGAAACCCAAACCCTCCCCACAGTTTGTTCTGAGGTACAAGAGGTGTAAAGTTATTCCCAGCTGTTTTGCAACTGAAAATATCTGGAGCCCGTGAGGGGAGCATGACAAATCAGGGCAAGCATTTGCAAAGCTTTAGGTGCTAGGTTCTGGCACTAGCTTCCAACCCATTTCTATTCCACCCACGCCCCACCTCAAGCCCCTAAACCCCCAAAGTCCATTGTGGATACAGCTGCTGATAGATAGAGGGAGGGGAATGGAAAGCAGGTTCCTCCGAGTAGCCAGTGGTCAGCCTCTGAATTCTCCCTAATAGCCCATGGAGCAATAGACTCCTTACTGTTTTCCATTAAAACTTTCTTTCGGTGTCTGATCAAATTTCACCCAATCCTCTTCTGGCTTCTACCCAAGACCCCACCTACAGCCAGTGAGTCTCCATTCTTATGATCCATCTTCCCCTCTGTCCAGAATTTCCCATTCAGCTTTTCTTCTCTATGCCAATAACCCGAAGTCCCCTCCTTGCCCTGCTCCCCCCATCTTATTGTTGTCTTGCCTAACTCACAGGCGACCGATGGGTCATGTCCCCCTGCCTCTCACCTTGGGAAATCCTGCCTTTAAAAAGGCCCCTTGCGTTCCTATCTATTGGAAATCTGACACTAAGCTTCTACCAAATCCAGACGCAGGCTAGTGCTCACCTAGAGCAGGGTTTCTTAAGCTTTTCTTATGTCAAAGACTCCTTTGGCAGTCTGGTGAAGTCTATGGAACACTTTTCCTTATAAGGTTTTAAAATTTATAAGATAAAAAGCATTACAAAAATCATATTAAAATCTTAAAAACAAAACAAACAACAGACCCCAGGTTAAGAACCCTCGCCCTGGAAAATATGCATAAATTCTTTGAAGTAGAGATTATTTAAGTTTTATCTTTGTATTCCTAATGTTTAAGATAATGTCTGACACATAGTAGGTGTTTCATAGGTAGTTATTAATTGACTGATTGGGAAAGGTGAATAAAATAGGGTCCAAGGACACAAGTGATGTTCACATAAGGGGAAACCTGTAATAAGGTTTAGTTCAGACTCTAAATTCTAAGCAATTAGCACAGGCCACAGGGCCCATAAGGTTCAATGTGATAAAACCAATAATGGCATGCATTTCAGTCACAAAGGAACATTAGTGGACATTTCTTATTCTACAAATGAGCTGTAAGGATGTTAAGTACCTTGGCCAAGGTCACATAACACTACCACTTTAGAAATTGAAGAGACCTTGGAATCCAACCCCCTTATTTTACAGAAGAGAAGCTAAGGACCATTGAGGCAGTGACCTGTTCAAGATCACACAGTTAAGTGGAAGAAACCTCTTTAGAACATCTGTTGGAAGGGATCAGGAAGTCTTGGCTTGAAAGCCTTTGGTTTGGGGGATCCCATGCCCTCCTCAAATACTCCAGTGGAAAGTAGGACCACAGATTCTTGGGCCCTCTCCTCTCTCCATTGCAGAAAGGCAAAGAAACAGAGTGAAAGCAATGAACATGGCATTGTGGGCCAGCTGGTGATGCTGGGGCTCTACTAAAGTGGCATTGGTGGCAGCAGAGAGTGCTGGCCAAGTTCCACCTCCTCTCAGTTGAGTCCCTGCCAGCTGCCAGGGCAGCAGATGGGCCAGGCAGCTGTGCTGAAGGGAACAGAACAGAGAGGGTATGGTTACAAGCGGGTGAAGGATGATATACTGAGGCTCTTGTGACAGTTGGCTTAGCCTTCCAAATTTGGCTTCATCTGGGTAAAGGGAGATTTATCTCTGGAGTATTTTCCTATCAGATGATGCCTTATTGTTTGGGATTTGTATTAACCCCTACTTTCTAGATCAAGATCAGTAACTGGTATTACTGTATGACACTCCTTTTCTGAAGGACAGATCTTTTGATTTCCTGATGTCTAGCCCCTTCCTCTCCTCATTAAGATAATCCAGTGACTCCCTTGTGTTGACATAATTGGACCTGGCAAGTATTGTTTTTCACACTGACAACATGGTCTGAGTTTCCACCTTACATCCATCAGATGGGCAAAAAATGACAAGAAGGGGAAATGACAAGTGTTGGAGGGGCTGTGGGAAAACAGGCACGTTACCACATTGTAAGTGGAACTGTGAATTGGTTCAGCCATTTGGAATTTGGGCAATTTGGACCTCAAAAATCACTAAACTGTGCATGCCATTTAATGCAGTAATGCCATTATTAAGCATATGCCCCAAAGAGATCAAAGAAAGAAGAAAAAGACCCATATGTACAAAAATATTTATAGTAGCTCTTTCTGTAGTGGTAAAGAACTGGAAAGTAAGGGTGTGCCCATCAGCTGAGGAATGGTTGAACAAATTATGGCATATGAATGTAATGGAATACTATTGTACCATAATAAGAAATGATAAAAGGGATGATTTCAGAAACATCTGGAAAAACTCATAAGAATTGATGAAGAGTTTTTGAGTAGAACCAGGAGAACAATGTATACAAGACCAAGGGCATGGCCACTTTGAAAGACCAATGCAGCGGTCAACCAGGATTCCAGAAAACTCATGATGAATTATGCTTCCTACCTATTGAGAGCTATGTGGTGGACTCAGTACACAGAATGAGCCATACATTTTTAGATATGGCCAATATGGGAATTGGCTTTGTTTGACTATACAAATTGATTACAGGGGTTTTAAAGTAAAATCAAAGATATATGAAAATGAGTTATATAGTTGAGTTCTGTGATCATGCATGGAAAGAAATACTAGAAAGCACAATACCAATCTAAAAGCTGAAACCTTCAAACCCTCTCAGGAGCTAGAAAACATCTCATGATGGCAACCACTCTCACCCTAATTGTCTTGGTAACGAATTTTAGGGAAACCAATCAACCAATAAGTATAGATTAAGTGCTTACTATGTGGTAGGATGTAAAGAAAAAGCTAAAACAGTCATTACCCTCAAGAAGTCTATATTCTAATGGAAGAGACATGGTATCTACTGGGATTTATACAAGATACATACAGAGTAGACACAAGTTAGCCTTAGCGGGGAAGATGACCTTGTACTTCTCTCCCCCAGCATGGCCCCACCTATGACCAGCCTAAATGATTTAAAATACAAAGAATTGGACAATCAACCCATCAATAAGCATCAATTAAACGACTGCTATTTTCCAGGTACTGTCCTAGGTGCTGTCTAAATAAGCAATGATAAGAATCAAATTGTTGTTCAGTTGTTTCATCATGCCCAACACTTCATAATGCCATTTTGAGTATTTTCTTGCTAAAGATACTGGAGTGGTTTGGCATTTCCTTCTCCAGCTCATTTTGCAGATAAGGAAACTGAGGCAAACAGAGTTAAGTGACTTTCCCAGTGTTACACACTTTGTAAGTGTCTGAGGCCGGCTTTAGAAAGAAGAATCTTCCTGACTCCAAGATGGGTGCTCTATACAATATGCCATCTAGCTGCCCCCAAGATCAAATAATCCCTGCCGCAGAGAGGGATTATTTTCTATTGGGGGAAACATGACCACCATCTTTACAGTAAATCATTATATAAAGTAGAAGTCTTATGTCTTTTCTCCCAAATCCTTGATTCCATAGGAAGAGATAAACATTCCAATGAGAAAGAGACTGACCTTTCACTGATAACATCTGAATGGCAGCTAAGACCAGGAGTTCCACAGCCATGCCCATTGACAAAGCTTCAAACACTCAGGCTATTTTGAGACTCACTGAGTTTCGCTTCACTGAAGGAGCTCATTCTTAATTGTGGCTTCCCTGGGTTAACCCGCCCCATTAAGTCCAGCTTCCTGCCTCTTGGGCAACAAGATCCTGCCATTAAAATAGTAGCGCTACCCAAATAAAACTTCTAGGAAAGACAGAATGGAAAAGTCATTCACCAATTGGCAAAGTCATATTGGATCTCTCTCTCTCTCTAGATAATCAGATCTCTCCGTTCAATTCCAGGACATTTGCCTGGTTGTTTTGAAAGCTACATGGACACAATTCTTTGAAAGACATTTCTTTAGCTCAAAGGTCACCGTGATTATGGATCTGTTTTCCTGATTCAAAAAAAAAAAGAAGAAGAAGAAGAAGAAGAATACCAAGCCTTCAATCTTTATTCCTAAAACTTTCAGCTGCTTGTACCTCCCAATTCCATTGTTTTTATTATTTACATTTTTGGGGCATATACTTCTTTATATTAATGCTGTTTTCCCCAAAACAATGTAAGCTTGTTGAGGGGAAGAACTATTTCCTCATTTAGGAATTCCCTAAACCAATTAGGTCATATTAGGTACTTTGGGGGACAGGGAGGGCGCTAGGTGGTACAGTGGACAGAACACAAGAAAGATCTGAGTTGAAATCCAGCCTGAGGCAAGTCACTTAACCCCTATTTGCCTCAGTCTGTCATCTGTAAAATGGGGAGACTGGAGAAGGAAACAGAAAATCACCTCAGTGTCTTTACTAAGAAAACCCCAAACGGAGTCACAAAGATTCAGACATACCTCAACAACCCCAACAACAAACTTTTAAAGTGCTTACTGTGTACAGGATACTAGGAATACAGAGACAAAAATAAAACTTCTTCTACTCATGCAGGCTGGTCTCCTCTCCTCAACTTAGAGACTTGGGTGGGATTCTTTGAAGTTAAATGACTTGCCCAGGGTCACCCAGCCAGTAGGTATGAGAGGCAGGACTTGAGCTCAGGTCTTCCTCACCCTTAGGCCAGCTATCTATCCATTCCACCATGGCTTCCTCTCACAGGCACTTTATAACGTGTTTATACATTAATTGTAGGCTTTACAAACAGTGTATGGGGCATTATGGCAATGAATTCATGAGACCCTCCACTTACTACTTGGGTGACCTTGGGCAACTCCTTTCCCATTCTCTAGGCCCCATTCCCTCATTTGTAAAAGGAAGGGCTAGACTAGATGACTTCTCTGGTACCTTTAACAATTTATCTAAAATAATTTATTTTACTGTATTTTTTGTACCTTCTTAAAAGTAATAGCTAAAGGTCCAAATCTGGCTATCTTTAGCAACATAGGAAAAGAACTATTAATAAATCCACAAATCATATTTCTTTTTAGCTTTCTATTATGAATGTTCACTGTTTAAGTAAAAGCTTTTGCCTTGATGAAAAGCTGATAGCTCCTATTAGCTACTAGTGTTTGCTGAGTCTTGTTCCCTGGTATGAAATTCAAGTACATGAGTGAAATCCCAGCTTATTCTCATTGACCAAATATTATACTCAAAGCAGGAACTTTTCCTTTAAAAAACAAGATAAGCGGAAGAAGAATAAGTACCAGAATTTGTGGACTTTTCTTCGATCATTTTACCTTAAAACCCCACACAAACACAGATGCGTACTGTACACACTTTGAGTTGAGAAGAATTGATTGGTTCACATCTTGCCTATGTGACCCCAGGTGAGCCACTAAAGCCCTCTTGACTTTGGTTTCCTTATCTAAAAAAATAAGGATAACAATCCTTAAACCTGAGTCCTTCGCAATATCACTGTGGCCTTCAATGAGATCATTTCCACCAAGGATGTTGGATGACCATTAGACACCATGCAAATGGCAGCTGTCTTCATCACTGTCATAACTGTGAGTGGTATCTGGTAGAGTAGGATGACCTTTGGACTTGTTCTCAAGGGATTGCAATTTCCTGGTTCTCTCCCTTCTACCTTTGGGTGCCTGTGAAGTCATTTATCTCTGTCTTATTTAAGTTTAAGTAGAAAAAGCCCAGGACTTTTGTCCTCACCTGTCCTTCTTACATTGCTGTGTAACTTACCTGATCTCTTCTGCTTTATAATAAGGCCCTTCTAGAGCAGGGGTCCTTAACCTGGGGGTCACAGATGTGATTTTTAAAAAATATTCTGCCACCTGCATTTTTCTTCATAATTCTGGGTATTTTATTTTATGCTTTTAAAAACATTATTCTGATAAGGGGTCCACAGGTTTTGTCAGATTGCCAAAGGACTCCAAGACATAAAGAAGGTGAAGAAACCCTGCCCTCCAGAACAGGGCTCATGTCCCCATTTTCTTAGAGGGATACATTGAGGTTGAATTTAAGTTGGAAAAAAGTGGTTATGAATAATTCATAATTCTATACAATGATTTCTGGGGAAAAAAGTCATCAGACTGGGTCAAAAATTCAGAAATGAGGGAATTTCAGTGCAGATTTGTTAACTATTGTGATGAGGGTCCTTGGGGTCATCTGCTGCTAATTCTCAATTTGGGTGGGGGAATATGATGAGGAAACTGATGCCTAGAGATGTTGGCTTGCCATGGGTCCCATGGCTAGAAGTCAGAGCACCAAGGATTCCAATCCAGGTCCTCAGACTCCAAACCTGATGTTCTTTGTCTCTCATTTCCTCTCCCCAATACCAAAGGGCAGCAATTTAACAAAGGTGTCACAGCTGTTCATCTGGCAAACATAACTCCTCGAGGAGATAGAGAATTGAGAGGGAGGGCCTTGTAATGGTAAATCCTGGCAGCCGTCAGACATTGTGCTGGCTCCACCCGGGTGTGTCAAGGGGAGCCTGGGGGATGTTCAAGCATGCCAGGGATTCTTCTATCTGCTGGGGTGGGTGCAGTCTGTGGGGGAACCAGAGAGCTTCAGGGGCTGGTAATGATCTCAGAGGCCAGCTCGGCATTCTGCCTTCTATCTGCGGGCTGTCTTGAGGAACTCTGAGGCTGCCTCCCCTAGTCAGACTCAGGAAGAGATGACCTGGACCAGCCTCCAAGGCAAAGCAAAGGCAATGGGGAATTCTCTGAGAAGTTAATTGATACTGACTGAAAAAAATTTGCTGAAACAAATGAGAAGACAAGTTCTACAAGATGACAGTCTCCTTTCACTGTGTCTGGGTGGTCTGTCCCATTAGCATTAATAGGTATTACACACGCATAATTAGGCCAAGCTTCTAATAGCCTCTTTTAGCTTACACATGACTGGAAAATCAGATCTGAGAGGAAAAACCATCATCTTTGTTCCAGCACGTGCCCTTGAAAACAGAGGCTTACCTTCCAGTCAGACAAAGCTATCTCTCCTTGATTATAGTGAAAACTGAGGCCAATGGGATCATAGTTTTAACAGCTGGCAGGGGCTGCAGAGGCCATCTAGTCCATCTGGTTCATTATCTGGATGACAATGCTATGGTCTGTACAGGTGAAAGGGACAGCTAGATGGCACAGTGGACAGAGTGCCAAGCCTGGAGTCAGGCAGGCTCATATTCCTGAGTTCAAATCTGGCCTCAGACACTTATTAGCCATATGACCCTAGGGAAGTCACTAAACCCTGTTTGCCTCAGTTCCCTCATCTATAAATTGAGCTGGAGAAGGAAATGGAAAACTAGTCCAGTATCTCTGTCAAGGAAACCCCAAATGGGATCATGAAGGGTTGGACATGACTGAACAACAATAATACAGAGGTGAAAAGATGTGCAAGGTCTCGTAATTCTCAGTAAAGCCAGGAATCAGGTCTAAGGTTCTCTGCCTCCAAGTCCACTGCTCTTGCCAGTTGTCCCCTGGGACACCAGAGGCTCCCCATTGTGGTCATGGTGCTATCCCACTAGACCATGTGCCACTCGAGGCCAAAGACTGTCTTCTGCTGTATCTCCAGTATTTAGCAGGCACTTAATAAAAGTTTATTGATCAACTGACTCTCCTCCTTTGCTTTCCAACTCTTGTCCTTGCTCTAGAAACAAAAATAACCCAATCAAATATTACTACTGTCATCAGATAGGGATTGTAATTGACTGTCTATTGGCTACACTCCAGTCCTTCATTCTGACTCAACCAAAATTCCCTTCTCTGGTCATCCTTACCCTATGTCTTCTATCAGTAGACACATTTTTTTTAAAGTCCAAGTATATGTGAAGAGGTAAAGACACAAAGAAAAGCGAGAGGGTAATTGAGCTTACATTCTAATGGGGGTGGGTGGTGGGAGACTGCTTTGCCTTCCCCAGGTGACAGTATCTGGTTTGCGTAGTTGTTAGACACATGTGTAAGTTGTTTACTCTCTCATTAAAATGTAAGCTCTTTGAGGGCAATGACTGTTTTAATTTTGTTTTTGTTGCCCCTCCAGTGCCTAGCATAGTTCTGGCAAATATTGAGACAACAAATGCTTGTGGACCAACCGATTCCCACTCTCTGATGTTGTTTCTCTGGAGTTGGGAAAAGTGAAACCCACAGAAAATCTGCAAATTTCATTTGATGTATTTACTTTGTCCTTATTCAGTCCTATGGTGCTTTATCATGATTACTCCTGAGGGCTGGAATGGACGGTCATGAACTCTACTTTTTCATCCGTCACCTGCCTATCAGTAGTTGGTTAAGTGATGGGGAAGACAGCAGAGTGAAAAGCCAAGAGGGTCAAAAGAGAAGTAAGAGGAACAAGAAAAAGCAGCAGGAATAGGATGGTCCTAAAAAAGTCTGGAAGAAAATGGGTTATGGAGGGAAGAAGGATCTCTGAGCAGGAGAAAAATGCTCCCAAGATTCCCAAAAGGGAAAGGCAAGTGTGGGATGGAAGAAAAGAAGCCAGATTTGGAGTCAGAGGCCCTGGGTTCATGTGCTGGCACTGCCACTGGGTACCTGCATGACTTTGTACAAGTCACTTCTTCTGCGGGACTCAGTTTGTAAAAGAGTGGGTTAGACGTCTTCTAAGGTCCCTCCAGCTCCCAGATCTACAGTCCGATGCCTTTCACATACTGTAAGGGTTAAAAAACTTCATCCTGGGAGTAGTAAACACATGCAGATTCATTTTAAATAGAAAGTTGATTTTTCTCGGACTTCCCATGTTGTTTTCATGGGGTAGGGATGTTAGTGAAAGTACTACCCAAATCCTAACACTCAACTCCTTATCCTATGGGCTTTCAAAACAAGCCAGCGGAGGTCATAAGCTCTGCCTTTAGACTGCTCCCCAGGAAGAAGCCCAGGTGAATCCTAACCGGCAGACCCAGACCACAAATGGATCCAAACTATTCCTAGATTTGTTTTCCTGGTGCTTTCACCTAGTTTAGAGGTAGAGCAGCTCTAGACAGGGAGAGCAGAGCTTTGCCAATAAAGAGCATGGGAGGCAAAGAGCTGGATCTGAATGAGCTGGGGCAGGGGGCTTCCATGGAGGGGTTCCCCCACTTTCCCCCTGGAAAAGCTTCAGGACCAGCCCTTGTCAGAGGAACAGATGAAAAGAGGCCTGAATGCCCATTCTCAGCATGAAGCAGGGAGATCAGAACCATAGGAGTGGCAAGCATTCATGGAACACCTCAAAGCTCTCCCAACCCTGAGAGGTCAGTGCTTTGATGATTCCTCTTTTACAGAGGAAGAAACTGAGGACAGCAGAGCTGGCCAGGGTCACACAGAGGTAGCATCTGAGGGATGCTATGAACTCAGATTTTCTTGACTCCGGGTCCAGCACTCTCTTTGGAAAGGATTCTGCACAATCCGTGCTGAAGAAGCCATACATTAAGAATGGGAAGAGCTCCAAGGTCTTCGAACCCAACCCCCAATTTTGTAGTAGAGACAGCAGAGGTTAAACAAAGATAATCACTTGTTCTGGGTGACAGAAATCGCAGATTGGAGAAACAGGCCCCATGCTTGCTCTCTGCTAGTGTCTTCAACCCAGACCAAGGTCACGTAGTCATGGAACTATAGGAGATACTGAGAAATCATGGTGTGCGTGTGTGTGTTAGGAGACGGGGGGAGAAAAAGGAGGGAGAGAGACAGAGAGAGACTGAAAGAGACAGACAGACAGAGACAGAGAAACAGAGACAGAGAGAGGAGAGACAGAAATAGAGAGAGACAGAAGATAGAGAGATAGATAGAAAGGGAGGGAGGGAGAGGAAGAAAAAAGGAGACAGAGACAGGAGGAGAGAGAGGAAGTGAGAGAAGACAGAGATAGAGAGACACAGAGAGACAGAAAGAGGGGGAGAAAGACAGAGACAGAGACACAGAGAGAGAGATGGAAAGGAGGAAGACAGAGAGGAAACAGATACCCTATGGGTCAGTCTGAGCAGTCTGGGGAAGCCTAGAGATTTCTTCTTAGAATAATGTTTTAAATGCATAAAATTACATGCATAATATTATAAAAGAAACCAATTATTTTGAAATGCAGGGATCAAAATGCTAAAGCAGAAGCTGAGCTCCACAGTTGGAGAGGGCTGGAAGGAGAGGATGGAAGAGAAGCGAGAAATAAGATTGACTGAATTAATGGGATGTACTCAGGGAGCCATGCCACAAGGTCCAGCTTACGCACTGTCACCTATTCTGGGAAAAACCTAAAAATCTCTTTGTGATGGACAACCTCCAAGAACATCTCAAGAACCTGTGGGTGAATGGTATCACTTCAGAGTTCAACAGCCCATGTGAATCACCCATAATGCTGGTTCCCAAGAAGAATGGACAGAGAAATCTGTTTGCAAACCACAGCACATTCCAAGACCCAGGTTGGGAACCCCTGATCTTATTTGGTAGATAAATAAATGGAGACATAGGGAGGTTTACTGTCTATAAGTGATGGACAATAAACACATCACAGAGGTATCAAATGGCAGCATCGTGACAGTTCAGATCCTCTTACCTCCAAGCCTAGTACCATCTTCATCACACCCCATATTTGATCTTTGCCAATTAGTGTTAGCACCAAAGCTGTGCCTAGTGGAGAGTGACTGGGTCTTTGCTTAGGAATGCAGCATTGGGAAGGCACTGGTCACACAAGCAGTGCATTGAGTTAGCAAAACTGGACTTGTGATTTCATTGTTATTGGGAATTCCCAAGTGAGGAAACTGCCTCTACCTTCTAGCCTAGAGCTGAGGTGTCAACTACTTGGCAAACCAGATTAAAATGTAATTTGGAAATATTTAACAAGATAAATAAAAATACAATAGAACACAGAAAATGTCGATATGTGGTTTTCTGTCATTCTGTGGCCCCACAGGATCTGCCTCTCCCTTATCTTCTCTTGCCCACTTGGCTCTCCCTCCTGCCACCCACAGGACTGTAGCTTCCATGGAAGTGATCTTACTTTGGTCACACAGTATTCACTGTATATCTAGTACGGGATCATGAACTGCTCTCACTCCCACCCCTCAAATGAGGGAGCCGTTGAAGGCGATTTCTTCAGACACTGTTTGTGGTACTTACCCTGAGTGGAAAAATCCCTAGCAAGAGCTCTGTAGGATTAAAACATCTAATCCACAGCTACCAGGTGGAAAGAAGGTGAAAAGCAGAAGGGTGTGTGTACAGACTGGATAATTAAGCCTCTGAATAGTTTAATATAGAATTTCTTCTTATAGCACAGAAAGAATGAGAGAGATGTGTCCTGAGTTGACTGCATGGGAAATTCTGTACTATTATGAAGCCATGAAAGTTTCCAGTATGGAAGATCTGTATCTAGTCTGGGCTCTACAGTTTGGTAGCAATGGGACCTTCCTCTCTCCTGACTTGGTGCTGCAGATCTAAGACAGAGCCTGGGCTATTCACACTGCCTCCTCTCACGGGGCTTCAGTGATGATCTGAGAGAGGAATTTAGCATTACAGACTCAGAGCTAGAAGGGACCCCAGGGGTTACCTTTTCTAATCCTCTCACTTTACTGCTGTGGAAACTGAGGTCTAGAGAGGTCAGACAGGTAGCCCAGGTCCTCTGACTCTAATGCCCTTTCCTCTGTAAATGAGAACATTAGTGTGGAAGTGTTTTGTAACCACAGAATGCTCTATGAATGCAAACCATTCTCAATTTGGTTTTGTCTAGAATCTTGAGCAAACTCTCCTTAGCAATGCCCATTGGCCAATGCCTCAAGCATGGAGAGATTATTTCATTTGCCCAGAATCACACAATCAATCATTATTTTAGTCTGGAAGAAATCACAATAAATGTTTGGTGACTGAATGGCCGACGGGCATTGGCCAAAGGAAACCACAGTTTTATTGACTGGAAGGCAGTGAGGTCAGTCAGCCATTGTCACCAATTTACTTGGCCTTATTCGTGACAGTCCTCCCTGAGCCAGGACAGCAAGGAAGAAATGATGGAGGAAGACCTTCCCCAAACAAGACTAATCACACACCAAGAGCATCACTAACTGCCAAGTTCTTCTCACTCAGTCATCACTTTTCCCCCTATGCAGGTGGAAAACTGGAGCAAGCTAATGAAAGTCTTTTAGGCTTAAAAGACTCCCAAACCCTAAAGCCTCCAATTCCAGATGCCACCCATAGGCTATACCTTTTGTTTTGCAAGATGGAAGGGATAAAACCAGCCTCAATTTGAGATTCTCTGAGGAGCTCCAATGGCTCTTCCACAGTTTGGGGCTGGACCCAACTTGCCAACATGTTTGGCTGAGCCTTGTCCTCTTTTCATTTTGAATCCATGCTGTGTATTTTAAGGAATTTCCCATCCACATGTTTCACATTAATTTGCACTTAACTCATTAAGATGCTATTTAGTGTACAGAGAGTCATTTGATGTTCAAGATGTCTTCAGAGCCCTTTAAGGAGGAGACTGTTTCCAATTGCCTTAAGGCCAAGAAGGGATGCATGGGAACCCTGGAAGGGGATGGTGCTGCTGCTAGCTTCCTTGTTTGCTTGATTCATTTATCTGTTCAACCAATAAGCACTTACTAACACCTACTATGTGCTGGAGATAAATGAAACAGAACAAAGACCAATATTGTCTCTTTCCTTTGGCTTCTTTAATAGGGTCTGGGGGCCATCTCCCGTTATCCTGATCTATACCTGGCCCAAATGGAGATTTGGGTGTCTATATCATACCCAAATGGCTCCAGAGGAGAAACCGAGGCTGGTGACTCTGCACAGCCCTCCCTTGCTTAAATTCAATTTACTTTCAAGTCATGGGATCAGCTCTCTAAAGTCACAGTCCTCTTTGAGAATGAAGGACAAAGAGCAGTGGCAGCAGTTGATAGGGTCTACTAAAATGAGACAAATACGCCTTTCTGCCAGTGGCTGCTGAGTAATATGGAAGTCATCTAGCTCTTTCAAACATTTAATGAACAGAACAGGGACAGTTCACTTGTCCATGTGGACAATTAGTAGTAGTAGTAGTAGTAGTAGTAGCAGTAGTGGTAGTAGTGGTAGTGGTAGTGGTAGTGGTGGTAGTAGTGGTAGTAGTAGTAGTAGTAGTAGTAAATATTTATATAGTATTTTAAGGTCTGTAAAACATTTTACTACATTACCACATTTTATCCTCATAACAACTCTGATGTAGGGGTTATTATTGTCTCATTTTATGATGTTGTCCAATCATGCCCAACTCTTTGTGACCCCAAGGACCATCGCACTCTTCTCTCCTCCCCTACATCTTGAAGTATGTCCAAGCTTACGATTGTTGTCTCCATGACAATAGCTACCCATCTCATCCTTTGTATCCCCTTTTCCCTTTTGCCCTCAATCATCAATCAGACAGAATGAAACTCGGGTCTTGCTGATTCCGAGTACGGCATTCTACCCACCATTCCACCTAGCTGCCAGTCCCAAAAGCCTAGACTATGTGGCGGAGAATGGGAGTTGGGGGGAGGAGCGCAGTTTTTTCTTACTAGACCTCAGAAGCATCGAGACATTGGGGGAAAGGGAGTTGTTAAAGTTTCTGCCGGGTCTACAGGTATGCGTCTCAGTGGGCCAGGTTGGGGCACAGTTTTACGTAGATGGGAATTGGGGGGAGGGGGTGAAGGAAGGAAGCATGAGGCGAGAAAGCATAACATGAAGAATTTGGAGAGTGGAAAGGACCCTCCATTTAATTAACGTACATGTCGGCACCTCCCAACAAGCTCTGTGAGGTCAGGGTCTGTTTTGTCTCTGACTGTATGCTGCCAACACTACACTAAGCTGAATTTATCATTAGCTTCACAGTGTGTCACCGATCCAGAGCTGAAAGGACCCTTATGGACCATTTAGTGCAATCTCATCATTTTATTGATGTTTTCATGGAAGCTGAATGACTTACCCAAGTTCACTAAAAAGGATGAGATGCGGGATATGGCCCCAGGCGCTCACACCAGGGCCAATCCTCTTTCAACGGTAGCACGCTGCCTCCTCATACTAAGAGTACTCTGGGGGATGTCACAAATGGATGTGAACCAGCAAGAATGATTCATTCATTGACTGGGATGGCTAAACCATGGCTCACATTGGATCTGTGTGGGATCTTCTAGGATCTGAGATTTAAATAGCTGCTACTTTTCTAGCAGATAAGGGAAGAAGATTCAGAAACTCATTATTTGGCTTGGGGAAAAAGAAGTCAGGGTTTAAAATAAAATCACCTGAGTCAGGGGAGAGCATGTGACCACTGGGTTTCTCTTTCTTAATGAACAATACCCCAGAGAGGCCTAAAATTTGAGAGTTATAAAAAGGGAGCTTTACAATACATGGGGTAACGTATTTCATGAATATACTTTGTACATATGCACAAACACCTTTTCACTTCACAATTGCTGCTCACCTACCACCAGGACCATTTCTCAAGGTTGGTTTTTCAACTATAAAATGGGCAAAGTTTTCTACCCATACAACAGCGATGCTTATCTACTCTGGGCATGTCCATCATTACAGCCATACAATGAATTTATTTAATAATTGAGTCCTATGCTAAAATCAATGGACAAGAAGACTTCTGTCCGCAAAAGCCCCTCCATTGAAGCTTCCTTTCCTGTTTTCTCTTCTATACCTCACCAGGTGAAGAGAACATCCTCTATAAATGAGATCATCAACTTTGTAACCAGAGCTATCAAGTGTCTGGGCCAAGATCAGAACCAGAGTCTTCCATACTCCCAATCCAATGCTGCGTCAACTCTACCACATTGCCTCTCTAGGAATATTCAGGATTAGAGCAGCTCATTAGAGGGTCAGAGGAGAAGTATATTTGGTCAAAACTGCCCATGGACTCTACCTACCTGTGTATGGTATTGATGTTCACAAAGAGAGTTTACATGCTCAAAACTATCTTCCCCACTGGCCTGAAATCTTTAGCATTAAAACATCGCTAGTGGGAAGGCTGCCCAGTAGTCGAGGGTTATCTTCAGAAGGTCCTTTGGATTTCACCAGCCACCACTGATTAATTTCTCACTTTATCTGTTAATACTTTGAGGGATAAGCTGCTGGATGGGAAACTTGGAATAATAATTACTTGATGACAGTAATAAACCCTGGTTGGCTGTGTAAGGATGCCAGACTGAATGACTGGCCAGTAATGATCGATCACTTTTTGGAGGGCTCAGGGAAGGGAGTGAGAAGGTAGGAAAAGGAGAGGTGCATTGTATTGAAGCAACTTCTCAGAAGATGAAGGGAGAGTCCCTTTGGTCAATCTAGAAGGACAATGAACAGGAAAAACTGGCCCTTTGAGGGTGTGGCCTGTGAAGTGTGGCTCTGGCAGCTAATGTGCCAGCTGGGGATGATGAGTTCTTAACCAACTATTTAAACAAAAGCTTTGGGTTAACAGACAATTAGACAAGCTATGCAAACGAAAACTAAGGCAGTTTCTTCATAAAATTAAATATAGAAATATTTTGCATTACAGGGATTAAAAGCAACATTTCAGCAATGCTCAGTAAACCGAGCCGTGTCCCTCACCCACCCCACATCTCCAAACTGCTGTTTTAACATTCTTTTCCAGTTTGCCAGCAAGGCTGAGACATCGCCCCGTGGCCCTCGACAATCCACAGCGTCTGGGGTTGCACAAGACAATTTCTATTGCCAAGATGTGGAGGTTATGCATCTGAAGGGTGTGTATGGACTGCAAAAATTCCACCCCGACTCAAGGAGCTGGCAGGTCCCCTTTCTCTCCTGCCTCCACATTGTGATTTGCTTTATAGGACTCCAAGTTACTCTTTTCAGGTCCCTGTCAAGCTTTTTGCTGATCTGTAGCAATCAGGAATTTGGGCTTGAAAACTGTGACAACACAAATGTTTGTCTTTAGAGCTCTCCTTGGTCTGGCTCTGCCCTCCTAAAATGCTCCTCCGACTCCACTGCAAGTTTCCATCCAGTCACACTGTGCTTCTACAACAACTCCTCCTCACCCCATAACACACCCATGGTTTAATTCTATTAATCCCCTTGATTTCCCCCAAAAGAGCTCTCCATAGGACCTAGGACTGGGTAGGAATAAGAGCCCACACCCATAGGAGTCCTGCTCTGGGCACTAGTCTAGTGGGGTATAGAGGCAAATCTGGAGATCAAGAGAAACTTGGAATGAGTGTTCTCGATGGGTAGTGAGCTCCTCATCACATCCAGGCAGTGTGTGGCCTGGATGGCCACTGGGATGAAAATTATCTATGAAGGGAAGTAATAAGCCTATCTGGTTATTCAGCCCAAACCTTAAAAAAAGAAATCATTTTACAACATACCTGGGTGCTGTGGTGGATGGAGAACTGGGCTTGGAGCCAGGAAAATCTGGATTCAAATCCAGACCCAGACACTTACCAGCTAGATGACCCTGGGCATGGGAGTTACTAAACTTCTCTTTACCTTAGTTTCCTCATTAGTAAAAAGGGGATAATAATATCCACCATCTCTTAGGGTTATTGGAAGGTTCAAATGAGATAATATCTCTAAAAGTACTTTGCAAACCTTAAAACATAATATGAAGGTTTTCATTACCCTAAAAGTGACCAATCAGACTTTATCTGAAGACTATGGGAATGGGAAATGGAAGCCACTCCCTCCCAAAGCAGCCCATTCCATTCTGGGGCAGCTCTAGGTATTAGGAAGGTTTTCCTTAAGTCAAGCATAAATTTATCTCACTTCTATCCATGGCTCCTTACTTTAGCCCTCTGCATTTAAGCAGGGAAAAGAAGGAGAGAGAGACAGAGAGAGAAAGAGAGAGACAGACAGAGAGACAGAGACAGACAGAGAGAGGAAAGAGAGGGAAAGGGAGGGAGGGAGAGAAAGAACAAAAAAGGAGACAGAAAGAGGGAGAGGGAAAGGGAGAGGGAGAGAGAGAGAGAGAGAGAGAGGGAGAGAGAGAGAGAGGGGGGGGTGGAGAGAGGGAGGAGGAGGGAGCCGGAGCCAGAGACAAGAGAAAGAGAGACAGACCCTCTTCCAAGGAAGAGCCTTTCAAATACTTGATGCAAGTGATCCTGAACCCCCTGAGTCTTCATTTCTGCAGCTGAAATGTCCTCACCTGGGATGAACTTGAGGCCCTTTCCTGTCCCTGTTGCCCTCTTTGGACACTCTCCAGTTTATTGACGTTTTCCCCAGATCAGAAGGGACTGTAATACTGCAGAAATGATCTGACCAGAGCAGAGCACAATGGCCATCAGACTGATCCGAGCTCTCCCTGCATGCCTCGGCCTGGCCTGACCTGGGGCACTTCACACTGCCCCACCCACCTGCCTCCTCAGACTCTGAACCTGGTCTTCCTCTCCCTCTTTGATCTTCTAAGCTGGACTCTGACCTTGGCTGCCCTCTGTGACCATCCTCCCTTCCTAATCCTGTCCAGGAAGGTAATTTAAACTAATGAATTAATGACTGAATGGACCGTCTAGAGTAGCTTAATCAGCTGTGTAGGAAGGTAAATCCGGAATCCAAAAGGATGAGTCTCTAATTGTGGGAACTTCACACGCCATGGTGGGAAAGTTGGAGGAGATATCTTGGGGAAGGAGGGACCTCTCTGAACACGTTCTGAAGTGTTTACTCCCTTAAGGAAGTATCTTTGTGGGGTAAGAATCATATTAAAAACTTGAACCGGTATAGACATGGGGAAATGATCACAGGACAACAGATTGGGGGTTTTAACAATATGTTATTTTAAACTGATGTGGAGAGAGGTGACGCAGGTCACGCAGTAATAAGTACAAACCAGAACCCAGGTCTCCCAATACTCATTCCAGCATTATTTACAATTCATTATGCCACCTTTTCTATTCCAGAAGCACGCTCCTCAAATACACTGAAATAAATCTACAAAGGTATCTATGGGCTACTATATTGAAGATCTTTATTCATCAGTAGTTGCCTGGAAACCCAATTCTAGAACCTAAACACTTAGGAAAGGCAGTGTGGTCCCAAAAAGCAGTGCACTGAATATGGAACCAGAAGGCCTGGGTGTGAATGCTGACTCTGCCCCTCCTTCCCTGTGTGACAAATCACCTCACTTCTCTGATCCTCAAAAGAAGTGACCTCCATCTTGGAATCTATGATCCTACGAATCCTGATTCTGCCACCTGTACTCTGGGTGACCTTGGGCAAAGAGTTTCCCTTCTCTGGGCCTCAGTTTCCCATTTGTAAAAACATCTTCCTAGAAGACCTCTCAGAGACCTTCCAGCTGTAAATTTATGCTCCCAAATCCTCACCCCTAGTCTGTGCTAATGGAATGTCTGAACACAACAGGGTTAACTCAAGGTACAACTGCTAATGCTCCCCAAACAGAGTTTGTGTAGTAAGGGGGTGGGGGTAGAGATGGGGAGAGGCGAAATGGGCGTGGGGGTGGGGTGTACAGGCGTCAGGGCAACACAGCCTGCCTCGGTCTATAAATGCATAATAAGGGACGGATTGTCGGTTCCAAGGAGAAAGGTCTGCACACTCCCAATTTCCAACAGAATGTGATTGGGAACAAACGGGAGGCAGCCGGACCTCTGGTTCGTGGTTCATAAACCACTATAGTGACATTGTTCTCTGCGATGCTTGAGGGAAAATGTTGCCTCTCAAAAGGCCTGTTCTCTTTGCCAGACTAACTACAGCCTAGTCATTTGATAATGTAAATTACTGACCACTGAAGGGGGGAAAACCATCAATTAAAGCCAACTTTGGCTCCGGGCTCAAGGTGCTTAGGCGTCCTTGTTACAGGCTGCAGTCTTAAAATTTAAAGACACATGGACTTCTCAAAATTAGGCTGCTTGCTTTCCAGGGCTGGTTTTTCTGAAGTCCACTAAATCTTTAGACCAAAGCAAAGAGGGGGGAAAAACCATGCCAGAAAGAAACCCCACTAACTCTCTTCCCCTCAAAATGTGTATGGTGGGGTTAGAAAAGCCTGACTTTGCAAATGTAGCCAATGGCATGTGCTTTTAGCACGTACATGTACTTGGAGATCATATATGTTCACATGCCACTCTTAAGGCAATTTTCAGCTGGTGACTAATTAAAAAGGCTACTTTTGTGGGATCTGCTGCAATCTCTGTCCTACACTGTTGTGTCTGACAGGCCCCTGAACACACAAAGGCCTAAAATGCATGGGGGCTGGGGGAGAACAACACTCTTCCTGCCTTTGTGGAAAAGTAAATAAAGTAAGCATCAATCTGAACCTGAAGAAGGAGGGAAAAGGACCCCAAGCTCAGCAGGAGCCATGGAGTCTGAGCATCATGGAGCCACAGGAGCAGGCACTTGAGATAATCTCCAAGGCCACGGTGTTTAATCCTTAAACTCCAGAGTGGAGGATGCTCCAGTCCCTTCCCCAGCAGCACAACCAGAACCTGCTCCTAGCAGCCTGTTGTACTTCAGAAGCATGGTAGTCTATTTTTCCATTATCAAGATGTGATTCTGGGGTGACTTCCTGAGGGGGGGCAGGGACAGAAAGTCCCGAGGCACTGAGAAGTTAACTAATTGGCTCAAGGACACACAGAGGATTGGGGCCTCCTTCAGGAACTGAGAATCCTGAGTTACTGCAAATTTGGAACACAGAGGTGGGCTCTGAGGATCTCTACACTCCCTTCCTTGTTTTCTCAGACCACCCCCACATTACTGTTTTTTGCTAGCCTCTCCCATCACTGAGCACAGAAAACTTCTGTGGCACAAGTTATATCTCATTATTTCCAGGGAAAAGTCATTCAGGGGGTGGAGTACAGGCATCAACCTAGCTGAACTCTCCCAACATTCCCTTCTGAATGATTTAAAAATAGCTCCTCAAATCAATTCTGGGAGCAGCAGAGCCAACAAGAGGTCACATTGAGATATTTTTTCAGCCTAAGACAACTTAGGAGGTCAACAGGAGAGATCTTTGACAGAAGGGTAGGAGCCAGTCTGGCGTGCACATGCGGCAGTACCAGCAGCGGGCCTTGGAGGTGGACACAACAGCTGCAGTGGTAATTTAGAGAGCTTCCAGCCCAGAGACTATAAGGAAGGTCATGCAACTAGTCAGGAAGAGACTACAGGGATGTTTGCTGACATTGGGTAGAACTGATGCTGATTGGCAACTCTATTTCCCATAGCAGTTCTGGGTCACAGTTCCAGAACAGAGAAGTGTGTTTCTCCTTGGTCACAAGGGAGCAAGGGCCCTGGTCACAGTTCCAGGGCTGAGAAGAGCACTAGCATTTGTGGCTATAGGGGGAGCAGGGGCTCTTCCAAAGACCAGAGCTGTGACCACACCTCTCCTGGGATCACACTACCTTGCATGCATCAAAAACTTGTACACCCTCAGAACTAGCTCTGAAAACAGTAGCATGAAAAAGCCTAAAGCTAAGGACAGTGTCTTAACTGACCATAAAAAAGATACTATGGTGGCAGGGACCAAAAACCAAAATAAAACCCTGGAAGACAACAACTTTGCTACAAGCAAAATCTTAAAGAAAAATGCTAATTAGACCCAAATCCAACAAGAATGCCTGGAAGAATTTTTTAAATGAGTGGTAGAGGGGAAAAATGAGAGTGGTGCAAAAAAAAAAATAATAATGAAATGGGAATTAACAGTTTGGCAAAAGGAGCACAAAAATGTTGGAGGAAAAAACACCTTGAAATCAGAATTGGCCTAATGGTACAAGAGGCACAGAAATTCACTGAAGAAAAGAAATTCTTAAAAAACAGAATTGGTCAAATGGAAAACAAGGTACAAAAGTTCACAAAAGAAAGTAATTCTTTAAAAATTAGAGTCAGGCAAGTCAAAGATAATGACTCTATGAGGCATCAAGAAACAATAAAACAAAGTAAAAAAAATGGGCTCTAAATAAGTGCATACACTTTGACCCAGCAATATTACTTCTAGGGCTGTATCCCAAAGAGGTCATAGAAGTGAGAAAAGGACCTGTTTGTACAAAAATATTTATAGCAGCTCTTTCTGTGGTGGCAAAGAATTGAAATCAAAGGGATGCCCATCAATTGGGGACTGGCTGAATAAGTTGTAGTACATTAATGTAATGGAATACTATTATTCTATAAGAAATGAGGAGTAGACAGAGTTCATAATAACCTGGAGAGACTTATATAAACTGATACTGAGTAAGGAGAGCAGAACCAGGAGAACTTTGTACACAATTACAGACTAACTTGGATAGACTGGGCTCCTCTCAGCAATGCAAGGTTATAAGACAACCCCAAAAGACTCATGATGGAAAGGGATATCCTCACCCAGAGGAAGAACTACAGAGTCTGAATGCAGATTGAAGCAAGCTACTTGCTCTCTCTCTCTTTGTTTTGTTCCCTCTTTCTCATTTTTCACTCCATTGGTTATAATCCTTCTTTACAACTTGACTAATGTTCAATGTAAAGGTATCTGTAGATCATATATTTGAGTACATGCCACCATGGTGGGAAGGGGGAGAAAATATGAAACTCAAGGGACTGCGGAATGGTATGTTGTAAACCAAAAGTAAATAAATACATTTTAAAAATAAACAAAAGAAAAAAAAGAAACATAAAAAGATAAACTTGAAAAACCAACCATGAGGGACTCAATAAAGTCCAACTGTTTCCATTCCCATATGGGAAGATGGTACATGTAACTCCTAAGAACTTTATCATTAGTATGGCAGTTAGAAGGTATTTTACATTGCCAGAGGGCATGAGTGTGTGTTGATTATGTTATGAAGATCTTAAAATTTATGGAGGGGTGAGGAAAAGGGATGCAGTGGGAGAAAGAAAAAGGGAGAGGTAGAATGGAGAAAGTTTTCTCTCATAAAAGAAGTATATAAGGAAGAGCTTTTATAGTGGAAGAGAATATGGAGGAGGAGTGGCAGGCAACTCTTGAATCTCATTCTCATCAGAATTGACTCAGAGAGGGAAGAATACATACACACATACACACTCGGGTATAAAAATCTATCTTATTCAAAAGGGATACAAGGAAGGGAAGAGAGAGATGACAAAAGAGAAAATAAATTAAGAATTAAGAAAGGCAGAGATCAGAAGCAAAAGACTTTTGAGAAAGGACAGGATACTGGGAGGGAGGTGGAGGGGGGAGGGAAGGAGCAAGGGAGGGAGGGAGCAAGGGGGGAGGGAGCAAGGGGGGAGGGAGGGA
Organism: Pseudocheirus occidentalis; assembly: GCA_028646575.1. Lineage (NCBI taxonomy): Eukaryota > Metazoa > Chordata > Mammalia > Diprotodontia > Pseudocheiridae > Pseudocheirus > Pseudocheirus occidentalis. Next base: position 22,744,811 of record CM053599.1, on the reverse strand, counting down.
TGGGGATAAAAAGGAAAAATAAGATGGAGGGAAATGCAGTTAGTAGTCATAATTGTGAATGTGTATGGGATGAGCTCACCTATAAAATGGAAGTGGATAGAAGAATGGATTAGAAGCAGAATCCAACAATTTGTTCTTTACAGACAGTTTAAAACACATGGAGAGTTAAAAATAAAGGGCTGGACCAGATGTGCTTCAGCTGAAGTAAAAAAGGCAGGTGTACAATCACTATCTCAGACAAAACAAAAGCAAAAAGAGACCTAATTAAAAAAGATAACCAGGGAAATTACATATTGCTAAAAAGTACCATGAACAATGAAGCAACAGCAAGTTTCTCTGACAAAAGCCTCACTTCTCAAATATATATATACATATATATGGATATATGGATACACACACAGATATATGGAACTGAGTCAAATTCAATTTCCTAATTGATAAATGGCCAAAGAATGTGAACAGGCAGTTTTTTGATGAAGAAATTAAAGCTATCTATAGTCATATAAAAAACTGTAAATTACTATAGATTAGAGAATTGCGCATTAAAACAACCCTGAGGTACCACCTTATACCTCTTAGAAAAGACAAATTTTGGAGGGGAATGAGGGAAAATAGGTGCACTGATAAACTGTTATTGGAACTCTGTACTGGTTCAAACGTTCTGGAGAACAATTTGTAACTATACCCAAAGGGTTATACAACTGGGATCCAAGCAATACCACTAAGTCTACTCCAGAGAGATTTTAAAAAGGGGGGAGAAGGATCCATATGTACAAAAATATCTATAGCAAGTCTTTTTGCATTAGCAAAGAATTGGAAATTGCACAGATGCTCATCAATTGGGGAACAACTCTGAGTTGGGGCACATGGCTGTGATGGAATGTTCTTGTGGTATTAGAAATGACAAGGAGGGCGGTTTCAGAAAAAAAAAAGGGAGGGGAGGAAGACTTATGTGAACTGGTGTAAAGTGAAGTAAGAAGGACCAGGACATCCCTGTGCACAGGAACAACAATGATGATCAACCATGAAAGACTTTGCTATTCTGATCGATACAATGATCCCAGACAATTCCAAAGGACTTAGGATGAAAGTGGTTAGGGGGCACAGTGGGCGGGGCCTGGAGTCAACAAGAGTCATCTTCCTGAGTTCAAATCTGACCTCAGACACTTCCTAGCTGTGAGACCCTGGGCAAGTCACTTAACCCTGTTTACTTTAGTTTCCACATCTGTAAAATGAGTTGGAGAAGGCAACGGCAAACCCCTCCAGTATCTTTGCCAAGAAAACCCCAGATGGGGTCACAGAGAGTGAAATGATGGAACAGCAGCAGCATGATGAAAAAATGCTATCGACCTCCAGAGAGAAAACTGAAGAATTTGGAATGAAAAAGTGTAATTTCTTTTCCTTCCTTCCTTCCTTCCTTCCTTCCTTCCTTCCTTCCTTCCTTCCTTCCTTCCTTCCTTCCTT
>CM053599.1:22725594-22742847 GCA_028646575.1 Pseudocheirus occidentalis | reverse complement strand
AGTCACCCGCTAGCTGGGTCCCCATTCAGGCACCTTGATCTACTCAGCAAATTGTTGAACATTTTTGAGCAGGAAAGTGACGCGACTGGGACGGTGCTTTAGAAAAAAACGAACCTGGAAGATGAGGACGGATTTGAGGAGAAAGAATGGGACCAGGGATGCCGGTTAGGTGGTTATTGGAAAAGCCCGTGTGATAGGAAACAGGGCTGAATTTCGCTGGTAGAGTTGGGATAGGAAGAAAGCAATGCATAAGGAGCATTCTGGATGGAAAGTTAGTGGAATCTGGCAATTGTCACAAGGCGGTCAAGTTCAAGATGGCCCTAGGGATTTGAACGGCAATGATGGGCAAGTTAACGGTATCACTAATCGACACTGGAAAATCAAGAGGGAGGAGCTGGTTTCTGGAGGAAGACGCTTGGTTTAGGGTGTGTGTGATCTCTATTGTTTCCTGTTACACTCTTCTATCAGTCAGCTTTCCATCTCCCAGAGTCTGGAATGCACTCCCTCCTGACCTTTGCCTTCTACAACCCTAACTTCTCTTGAAGCACAGCTCAGGATCCACTTGCTGCACTTGACCCTTCCTTAGATGTTAGGGTTCCCCCCACACACACCCCACCGAACGTACCTTTTTATTTATTTTGTATCTGTTGAGTACTTATTTACCTTGGAACAGGTTTTCCCTCAATGGAATGTGATCTTCATGAGGGCAGGGACTCTTGCTTTTGCCTTTATATTCTCTCCTCTTCACAGAGTGCCGCTTATATTGTAGATGCTTTAGAAATGTTTATTGAATTTAATCGAATCCATTAACTTTCCAGAAGATTGATTTAGCAATGGAAAAGGAAAAATCTAACCTGAGTCTATAGGATGGATATAAAGATATTAATGTTGGAACCATCCACTTAGGTACAAGAAGCTGGCTTTGTATTGTGAAACTCATGGCCAAAGAGGGGGCATCACAAAGATGAGCCAGAGGAAGAGTTGGAGGGAGCCTTAGAGGACACAAAGTCCACTGGCATCCAAATGGGACCATTAAATTATGCATAAGAATCCTCATGGGCCACATATTGACTTAGAAAACCACATTTTAACATTATCTATATTCTATTTTATTTTTCTTTTTAAAAAATTTACTTATTTTATTCTAAGCTTAAGAAGTAAAACAAGAATTTCCATAACATAGTAGAATAGAAAAAAAGAAGATGATTGTACATGAAAACATTTCCCAATTACATTTTAATCCGGTTTGGTCTGCCCTCAGGAGTTGAGGAGGGCTACTTATTTGACACCTCTGACTTCATTCCACCCCATCCTTTCATGGATAAAGCATAGAAAGCTTGATAGCCATGGTTCTTGACCTCCAGTCCAGTGGGGTTTTTCCTACACCATTCCTCTGAGTAGAAGGAAAATATTTCAAGCAGTGTGCTTTGGGGCATAGATTCCAGAAGAGGAATCACCATGTCCGCAGGGGTTTCTGAGATCTGTCTACTTTGAAGCTTTGCCTTTGTCATGGGAGCAAGTCAAGTTGTTTCTCTGAAGGTGTTTACCTCTGACCAAAGATTGTCAGCTCACTCCCTTCCAGGTATGTGAGAACAGACAAGGCAGCACCTTGAAATGATTAAGAAGGAAGAGGACTTCCTTTGCATGGTGAAAAGAGCTCTGGGTCAAGTCAGGACCAGGTGTCACTGTTAGTTCTGCCCCTTTCTGTCTGTGGAATCCTGTGCACTGCTCCCAATCTTGGGTTCACCATCAGTAATGTAAGGTGGTTAGATGAGATGGCCTTTGAGATCGTTTGGATTCTGGATTTATTAATTACCATCAGTTACCCTAAATTACCATGGATATGGGGGTTATGGAAAGAGACTTAGATTCAGAGGAGGATGTGGGTCCAAATCTCGTTTGGCTAAGTTACTTAACTCTTCTGGGCCTCAGTTTTCTTGTCTGTGAAACAAGGGGATTGGACTATTTGATTTTTCTGAGGTCTCTATCAGCTTTACATTTTTCTGTGACCACTTGGAGAAACAGTGTATTGAGACTGGCAGAAAGAACTGGCCTTGGAGCCAGAAAGAATTGGGCTCAAACCCCGCTTCTGATACAGCCTAACTATGTGACCCTGCTCTCAGTACGCCCAGCAGTTCTCTTAAGACTGTAGGTGTCGGAGAAGGAGCCAACCTGTATTGGTAGAGGGTTAGAATTTCTTATGCCAGTTAAATCCCAGATCCACTCAATAACCCTGTGGACAATCCAGGGTTTTCACCCAATGCCACTCAGCATAGTCCTGGATCATCTCACTCTGCCTTTCATTGACGGATGCCCAGGGAATACTTTCTACTCTTAATGTGGGCCAAAACAACATAGTGGTCTATTTTTTTTCTTTTGGAAATAATTATCATATAATTGGTTCTGAGAGTGAATAGTAATAATTTTAGAATGACCAACTCTATTATTCACATCTCTGCTGTCCTACGTTAGCATAGAGAAAAGTTCATTATGTTCTCATTATTGAAAGCTGACCTAATGTTCATGGTATTCCTGGAAAATTGCCTACAAGATTGGTATCTTGACTCCTCCTTAGGGATAAAATTCCATCTATTGGGAACTCACAAGCAAAGGCATGGAGGGAAGAAAGTATAAGGGCGCACGCGCGTGTGTGTGTGTGTGTGTGTGTGTGTGTGTGTATGTGTGTGTGTGTGTGTGACCAATAAAAAGTCTAGTTTGACTGGAGCATGGGATGCCTAGAGAGAATAGTGTAGCAAAGATAGATGATGAATGCTACCAATTCCAGACTAAGAAATTTGCTCTTGACTCAGTAGGCAATAGGAAATCAGACATTAAAGGATTTAAAATTTTTAATTTCAATATTTCAAATATCCGCAAGTTTACTGGTATGAGTACTCCCTTCATTGGTGTAGATCGCTACTCCTTCACACCTTAATAGACTGTGTAAGTTGTGGGCTTCTTCCTCCCCACTCCTCCCCCCCCCCAAAAAAAAGGCATTGCCTGGTAGACGAACTACTGGAGGTGAGCCTCTTGGAACTTTGCTAGACTGGTCACATTCTGACACAGCTCATCCCTGGTCCAAATATTGGTGTATGACTACCAGACAGTTTGGGCCCTGATGCCATGGCCTTCAAGAACCTTAACACCAACTGATACCACAATGAAGCAGACACGCAGGATTGTTATGGATATTTGAGCAATTGCTCATCCTGTTCTAAAGTTATTAGATTTGTCTCAGGAATCACTTCAGTTGATATTTTCCTAAATTATCCTAGCAGTCCTAGCCTGTACTTGAGGGATACATTTTAGCTAAAGAAACAGAAGGGCAAAGAAATAGAATAAGATCATTATTTTGTAAGTCAAAAATGAAATCACCGATGCTCCCACTTTCAGACATAGAAGAAACTGTATACAATGAACAGGGGATGGATTCCTAGTGGTGTTTTTCTATACTAGGAATGGAAAATCTTTTTTCTATTAGAGACTACTGATACCAGCTTGGGTAGCAAATAAAATAATGTTCTACAGTTCTACAAATAATAGCCAACGAAGATTAAGTAAAGACTTGAAAGGCAGCATAGAGGGACTGAGAGCTTGGTGGAAAAGTAAAGGACAGGGGGGAGACTGAATTGCTTGTTAGAAGAGTGTTCATGAAGGCTAGCAGTTCTGGTTCTATCCCACTGTTCACTGGGCTGATAAGTTATCATCTGTTATCACTGCCCTGTGAAATAATAATTAGCAGATTCATCACTCTTCATAGCTTTTTGACTGCTCTTTTTTTTCTTAACTATGCAGAAGCTTTACCATGGCAGCCCCCCTGGGGAAATTCGTTTCTGGCCTCTCGAAGGAGTGGCCAGAACAATGCCACCGTAAGAAGGATAACCAAAAACAGTTGATTGAATTTAATATTTAAGTTCTGTCTTTATGATAAATTTCCATAAGGATGTTGGCCATGAAAAGTTTGCTAGAAGTAGTTATCATTTATTTTTTGTTATTTAATCAAATCAAATGGGATAACGTCTTCATCGTCCTTTGTAAATCTAACATATTAGCTATTAATATTATTAAATCATAATAATCGGATTATAGACTCCTCAGAATCAAGAGCTGGCTCTTATTTAATTTTTGTAGCCCCAGCACCCAGCATAATCAATATTACTTAGTAAATGTTTGCTGAATTGAATTAAATTGTTGAATTGAATTAAAGGGTTACCTGAAATCAGAAGGCGGCTTTAGCCTTCCCTGTGTCCAAAGATTTCTCATCACTGTTCTATATTAATAGGGGAAAACCATAAAGTAAATTATTCAGAATGAGATCATCTAAAAAGTTATTGTTTGGCCCTGGAGTATTCTGAATCACAAGGTAGAGAGCAGAGGTCCCTTCTGAAATTGGCTTTGATTTATCGAGATTTGAATTGCTTGGACATGCGGCAGCAGGACAGTGCAGGAGACCAGTAGCCTTGTAAGGATTTGTGGCAAGCCAAGATAGGATTATAGATTTTCTGTGGAAAATTCACAGAACAAATGTTAATGCCTGGCATTTACACAGCAGCGTTGTGAGGGTTGCTAAGTGGTTAACAGATATCATCTAATTGGATCTATACAGCAGCCTTTTAAATTGGTTTTAATGCTTGAACTTAATTTTATTTATACATATTAAAATATTTTGATTATTTAAATCTAAAGAAATCTCACTTTATAGATAAGGAGACTGAGTTCTGGTAAGGTTAAGTAATTTACTTGAGATCTCTTTGCTAGTAAGTGGTAAAAAGAGAATTTAAACCAATGTCTTCTGAATCCAGATTCAATGTTGCTTCCACAATGGTGTGATATTGGAATGTTGACTTGCATATGTAAATTTATGCATGTGTGTGCATATGTGTATGTGTACATGCATAGGTACATATGTGCATGTATTTTAAATATTTAAATATAGATTTACATGTGTTTATGTGATAGCCTGAGGATCTTGAGTCATAATCAATTCTGGTAACAGGAAGAAGCCAATGCATAGTCTCCCTACCAGTCTTAGCTGCCCTTTGAAATTAAGACACCTGGAGTATGATGGAATTGCCCATCTGTGGCTGTTCCTAACAGGCATTTTAACCCATCTAGCCAAAAGATAACTCGAATATCTATGCAAGGTCAGAGTTAGGCCTTTATTCAGAAGACCTTAAGAAAGTCTCATTTGTGATGTCAATAGGGTTGTTATTGTTGTTGTTGTTGTTTTTAAGCCCCTAGAAAGTGAGAAACTTTGTGTTTTAGTGCAGATGCATTTTTTAAAATAATGCTTTATTCCTAAGCGTACATACATCGTAGACCTGAGGACAGAACTGGCGTGTGTGAATTCATTGGAGTCGTCTTTACTGATACTTATGTTAACAACAAGCATCCCTGGTCTGGTTAAAAGCCAAGCGTCCTGTCCCCAAGGAAGAGATAGAAGGCCTCCATTTGTCTAGAATGTAAAAACTGCACTATCTGTTTCCTCGAGGCCCACCCTAAGCAAGGGCTCTCAGGGGCCACATGAGGCTAGATTCTGGCCACAAATCATCATTTCTCAGTTGCAGAAATAGGAAGGCTCCTTCATAATTTGGTTTTCCGACACATTCCTGCCCATCTGCCCTGCTTAATCCATCAAATTGACCAGCAGCTTCTGTGTGCCAGGCCCAGTGCTGGGAGGTGGTGATACCGAGATAAAAAGGGAGTTGCTCTAGGTTCCCAGGAGCTTTTAAAGTGGTTTACACTTGTTACCTGGGGCAGCCAGGTGGTGCAGTGGATAGAGTGCCTGGCCTGGAATCAGGTAGACTGAGTTCAAATCTAGCCCGAGACACGTAGTAGCTGTGTGACCCTGGGGCAACAACAACTGAGTTACACGTATGTGTATATAAGTTAATAATGGCCAGCGCCAGCATCGCATTGGAGATGTGCAAAGCCTCCTACGTTGATTATCCCATCAAATGCTACTATTGCCCCCATTTTACAGATGAGAAAACTGAGTGAGAGGTTAAATGGTTCTCCAGAATCTCATGGATAGAACTGAGGCAGAAATTCTAAACTCCAGGTGCTGGTGCTCTGTCTCCTGTTCCACATAACTCCCCTTAGTATGAGGCTGTTTAGGAGGGACCTGTCAGTCAAAGTTTTAGCAAAGACAGAATGCAAGTTTGTTGTTTTGTTTGTCCGTCGTGTCCAAGTCTCCATTCAGGGTTGTCCTGGCAGAGGTCCTGGAGTGGTTTGCCAGTTCCTTCTCCAGCTCATTTTACAGATGAGGACACTGAGGCAGACAGGGTTAAGATGACATTCTTTGGGTACAGTAGAAAGAGCACTAGATTTGCAGTCAGGACCTGGGCCTGAAACTTGCTTCTGCTTCTACCTACCTAGTATGACCTTGAGCAAGACATTTCAGGACTCTGACCCTCAGCTTCCTTACCTGTAAAATAAGAGGGAGAGACTAGAAAGCCTATAAGGTCACTCACTTGTAGCTCTAAGTCTCTGATCCAAGGGGATCCGGAGAAAGGCAAGGCGAGGGAATCTCTATGTAATCTTGGAATTGCAACTCATAGGGAGTCTAGTCTAAGGCCCTCATTTTTTTTTTCAGGTAAGGAACTGAAACCCAGAAATGTTCAATGATTTGTATGCCCATAGGGATTTGACGTATGAAACAGAACCAGGATTCTAACCCAGAGCTTCTGACTCCACCTCTCACTCTTTTTGCAATTCTAAGCTCACTTTGCAGATTCCTGGGGCTGCTTTTTTTTTTAAGAGGCAGGCTGAAATTGTTAACTAACAGATAATTCCCTTACCCAAAAGGTAATGTGTATCCTAACTGAAATGGACAGTTTAATCTTTTGAATGAAGGATGGACTTTAAAAGGGAAACGAGGTAAGGAGTCATGGGAAGGAGAGAAAGATTCACTAACGTGACTTGAAATTACAGTATGTGAACCTAGGAAGTAATAGGATCATTTTCTTCAATTTATCCAAATGCAGTTGGCTTGGCTTTAAAGAACTTTCTAGCTTCTCCTACAAGAATCATTCTACCCCTTCCCTTTAAAGAAGCAGCACATTGTCAGTCCTTTTTTTCCCTTCATCTTTTTTTTTTTTAACACAGAAGTTACTTATACTACCTAGCCCTGGCACACATGGAGGGAATGGACCAGGTTTATTTTGCTTCCTTCTTACCCCTGACCCACTTTTCCCAACGTTTGTATGAGATTCTAGCAGCACGTTCAGGAAGGCAGGACCTGGAGGGAACTTGTTCCTACATGGCTGCTTGCTTTCTCCTTTCAGAAACATCTCTGTTACAACCCCTTAAATGAGTTTTTTATTTCCAATTCTGATCTGAAGCATGTGGGAAGGAGATAAGTGTGCTGGAGACATTGTTTAGGTATTAATTGTGATCCCCCTTACCTTAAATTGTTTTAGTGGTAAACCAATTTAAATTGGAATCTAGGTATCTAAGAAAAGAGATTGGGGGGTTGGTGTTGCAAGATGGGATGCTATTTCTCCTTTCAGATGCTACTAATGAAGCTCATTTGCAGAGTTCTTGTTTTTGCAAAGGCATAGAAACACAGGCAGAAGTCTATTATCCATTCTCTCTGCTCAGTATTGCTTTGTTAAATGAATATTATTGAAATATCCACCTAGGGAACCAGTGTATACTTTTAATAAAACAACACAACAACAAAACCCAGCTTGGTCCTGGAGATCTGTGTTGTGTTCTATAGCCTGGCTCCTCCATGACACCGCTCTCCAAGGTGACCCATTTCTGCTTGTCATTCCTCCTCTGGGGTCTCCATTGATTGCCTCTCCATGTGGCAGGTAGATTAACTGAGAGGCAAGGAGGTTCCAAGTCTCTTAAAATGCAGGCTAGGGAAACCAGGAAATAAAGACCCAATGTTGCTATTAGTCCCTCAGTTAATATAGGCTTCTGTAAAATCTTCCCCACATTTCAGTGCATTGTACGGCGTGCCAGAGAGGAGAGTTTGGTGCCTTCCATTTCTCAGCATTCTGAATCCTCCTCCCCTTTTCCTCCTACCTGAAAGCTTGGACTCCCACTAGAAGTCAGGACAGCAGAGGGAGGGCTGTGGCATATGGGAGGGACCAAGGTCTGACCCTTCCCTAGACTTGGCTCCTTCTGCTTGCATTGTTGTCCCAATGCTTCCCATAGGCTTCCTCACTCGGCCTCCAAGACGAACCATTTTATAAGGAGGCACCCTGGTGTGGCAGGAAGAAAGCCTGGATATCAGAGATTTCCAGTTGGAAGAGAATTACTGCATGAGTTGTTTAGTCTCTTTGTTTCACAGATGTGAGAACTGAGGCTCTGGTATCATCAAAGGTGGGATTTGGACCTAGCATTGCTGTTCTTGCAGCTTACTGAGAAACTGTGTGCCGTGCACTGTGCTAAGGGGCTCAGTCCTTACCCTCACGGGGCTTACAGTCTATCAGGAGAAGCAAAGGTGCACATATGGATTAAAACAAGATATGTCGAAGGAAGGAGCCGGCTTTAAGTGCCCTCTATGCCTCTTGCTGCCTATATCACCTTGAGCAAACCACTCAGCCTCCTTGTGTCTACTCATCTGTCAAATGAGGGGGTTGGACTTCTGAGGCCCCTTCCACATCTAGAGCTAGGATACCACTTTTTTAAATTATAAGGTCATTTCAGGTGTGGGAAGCACTTATGGCTGGGTGCTGGTGAGGAACCAGGAAAAGCCTTTAATTTTGAATTTGTGAGAGCTCTCATTAATACAGTAACCATTCATGATTCCAGAGGACTAGTGAGGAACCGTGCTGTGAGGTACTGAAGTGATGGACTTGGGCTGTGGAATGAGACATATACATGCATGCATATATATATATATACGTAGATGTATCTCTGTGTGTGTGTGTGTATTTGTGTACAGCCATTGAGAGAATTTGTTTTGCTTGACTGTGTAGACTTTTTACAGAAAATTGTTTCTTTCCCTCTTCCAAATGGGGTGGGGGCAGAAAATACATTTCTGTTCATTTTTTTTAATAGAGAAGGTTTGCTACAGATGTGAATTATTTCATGCGCTTTCAAACGACGTCTTTGTATTGGTAATTTTACTTAACTGTTTCCCTTTGTTAGAAAAAAAAAAGCCTTTCAGCAAGTGGAAGCTCTCTGTGAGTGTTTGTGATGCAAAAACAACACACAGCAACAAAACTTTTTAAAAATAAAATGTTAAAGCTTCATGTGGGCTGCGGTGCTCAGGCTGAGCATTGAAGGAGGCTAAGGTGTGGGAGTGATGAAGGACTGCATTCCTAGCATGAGGCACAGCCTGGGCAAAGACGCAGTGAGGAGAGATGGAGTACTCTGTGTGGTGTGGGATGGGGAGGGGAACAACTCTAGGCTCAAACATCAGGAGACCTCTCATTAACATGGTGACTTTGGCCAAGTCACCCTCCTCATCTAGAAAATGGAGGTAATAATGATTATAATTACAGTAACAATTTTCCTATATATAGTCCTTTAAGATATCTCAAGCACTACATATATTATTATATATTATACATATATACTACATATATATCTCAAGCAATCCATATATTATTTCATCCTCACAACCACCCTAAGGAATATTTGTTATTATAAACCACATTGTACCAATGAGGAAACTGAGGCAGATGGTCACACAACCAGTATGATAGAGGCAGAATTTGAACCCAGCTCCTTTCTCTGTCTGGATCTTGTATTTATGTTTCCATAGCTGTACATGTTGTTCCCCTAATAATAATAACTGATCTTATAGTTCTTCAAAGTTTACAAAACTCAGTGTCTTATTTGAGCCTCACAAACAGCCCTATGGCAGCACTACTACAGCTGTGATCCCCATTTTACAGATGAGGAAGCTAAGGTTCAGGGAGCATTAAATGACTAAAGTAGATTATTCAGGTGATAAGGATCAGAGTGGGATTTGAACTCAAGTCTTCATGTACTATTCTTGTCCTACCTACCTTGCTAGATTTTTGTGAAGCAGGGATATGGAAAGAGAAGTCCTTTGGAAACTGCTAAGGCTATCTGATGCCAGATCTCATTATTTATTATTGTGCTTTCTCCCCAAATCAAAACTCCCATCCCCTGCCCCCTTCTCCTCGCTACCTTCCCCCCCCCCCCCCCGTGTGTGACTCTCTCACTGTGCTCAATGCTGTCAAATCAGCTGCTCAAATTCCTTGTAAATTGGACGAGGTCCCAGAACTTCACTCTCTTTTCTCTCTAAACCTCTTCCCAGCCCATGAACTTCCAGCAAACCCTTGCATTTGGAAGGACTTAACCAAAGACTCGGTGACCATGTTCTGTGAGCTAGCTCACCGTCCGAAGTGCCCTTGGTGAAGGAAAAGTCACCCCACCGTAGACAGTCTTCACATTTTCTCTCTTGGACCCCTTTGACTATCTGGAGAAAACTAAGGACCCCTTCTCAATATAATGCCCAAAAGACATAGGAACACAAAGGAAACCAATCATATGGAAATAAAGTTACCCAAATATTTTCCAAAAAGTTCACGGATCCCAGGTTAAGAAACCGTGACCTAGGATGATGTCACCCAAAGTCCAAATCTGACTGAACTTGGTGTTTAGTGTCCGCTCGCACTCTGACTTTTGGGAGTGAGTACAGGATCAGCAAAGATGCCAACGGGGCAAAAGAGGGATTCAGATGGAGGAAGATCGCTTACTAGCGGTTGTTGTCCATAGATCTGTTCATTTCCTCATAGACATTAGAGAGCAAAATATGTTTGGGCAAAAAGAAATCATACACAGGACTTTTCAGGGCTGGAGCCAAATGGGTTTTTGTAGTGCCAGGAAGTACACTGAATATTTCCCCTCACTGGTTGCTTTCTTTTCTATTTATTTTGGGCCATACAGTAGTTTTATTATGGAGAAGGATGGAGGAAAAACATATTCACCATTTCCGAATTCAGCCAGAAACAGATCGGGAATTCAGGCTAGCTATTTTTTGCTTTCTCTCTGCAATCCATCTGCTTCCTTTTGTACTCTGCTGAAGATTGCCAAGGGGGAAAGGGGACCATTCTTGGACAATGCTAGAGGAATGTATTCTTCCTCCTGGATTATTGAGTGATTCTAAAGACTGGATTCATCAACAAACATTTATCATCATCAGTTGCTCCTCTGGCCTCATATTAAGGGGAAATAGTAGATTTTCACTTGGATTGAGAGGAGGAAATTTCATATCCCTAGCACTTACCGAATAGTAGGCACTTAATAAATTTTTGTTGACTGACTAATTTAATGTCAAATAATCAGAAGATAAAGATGAAAGAATGTCATTGTCAGAAGGGATCTCATTAAGTATCCAATCAAACTCATAACTGAAAATGAATCTCAATTCGAACACCCCTGACAAGTGCTGATTCAGTCTTTTCTTGAAGACCTGAAGTAATGGGGAGTTCCCCACTCCTCCTGAGACAGTTCATTCCACTTTCCTAACCCTAAATGTACTTCAGCGTGGTAAAATGAGCATATAAATAAACGAGGAAGCGATCAGAGTGGCCTATGATATGTTCATGAAAGCTAGATCTCATGGTACAATGGAAAATGCCCTTGACTGAGAATCAGGAGTCATGGGTTCTGGTTCTCTTCTTGTTCATTATCTCACTGGCTAGATTAATTTTGATGGGTCACTACTTCTCTCTGGGTTTTTCTTTTTCTCCATCTGTGAAATGAGGGGTTTGAACTAAGTGATTGCCAAAGCTTTTATTTTTCCATCTGTAATTCTGTGATTCTCTTGTAGTCTAGAATGGCAATGATCCAATGGTCATTGGATGGCCTTGGGATGAAATTCAATCTCAGTAATGAATCCTCTAAATAATTTTGAAAGTGGCCCATAGACATCAATTTGTATCTGATGGCCGGGTCAATACTGACTCACAAAATCTCATCATTTAGGCCTATATTGTGGTTTGATTTTCATGTGCTTAATGATGATGATTAGAGATATTATTTTTGGTCTAGACCTCTGATTTTACTGATACAGGGAGCTCATCTCCATTGATGCGGACAGGCTACTCACCTGAATCTTAGAAAATTGCCTGTGACCCAGAAAGATTGTCAATCAGTCACTCAACAATGCTTGGTAATTGATTTATTAAATACTCACTATGTGTTAGATACCATGCCAGGCTCTAAAGACAGAAGACAAGACTGAAGAAGAAACAGTCCTTGCTTACAGGGGACTTATAGAGGAAGGAAGGAAGGAAAGAAGGAAGGAAGGAAGGAAGGAAGGTAGGTAGGAAGAAAGGAAGGAAGGAAGGAAGGAAGGAGAAAAGGATGGAGATATGGAGGGAAGAAGAAAGGAAAGAAGGAAAGAGTGAGAGTGGAAGGAAAGATTGATTTATTAAGCACGTAATTTGTACTGGAAACTGCCCTAAGCACTTTACAAGTATTGTCATATTTGCTAAGATAAGTAAATAAAGATTAAAGACAAAATAATACATGAGTATCAGGGAGGGACTGTGTCAGAAGCAGCTTTTGATCATGGGTATTCCTAATTCTATAGCTAATGACCTGTATACCACACTACACAGTAATGTTGATAATGATAAAACCATATAAAACATGTTGAGGTGTTCAGAGTACTTTATAGTCATTTTTTCAAACTTCTGCACACTTGGCTACATTTAAAAATTTTTTTAAAAGCTATTGCAAAGTCCAGACCGTTGGATTTGGGTATATCTGGCCTGGGGGAGACTTTGCAAAAGCACAGCCAGCCAGCCCTACCTAGGTCTAGGCCCTGAGTATGAGGATTTGGCTGGGCTTCCTAAGATCCTAAGAGCCCCTAGGGAGGGCTTTGGATTGCTGAGCTGAACTCACATACATACACACACACATCAAGCTGCAATTGTACCATTCTCATTATTCTAGCATGAATAATGAATCACTCAATATTAATGATTATTCCTAATGTGATAGAAACATAGAAGGAATTATGAAGTTGATGAGCTGATGTTGAACCTGCCCTTTGGCAGGTAACTGGCCTGAGTGGCACAGGGCATTCACACCCTTATCCCCCAGGGTCCAGAGAGGCTGGGATTCATTCAACTTGCCATACCACCAGAGAGGAGAAGCATTTAAGGAGCCCTCCCTTTCAAAGGGAGGAAAAGAGAGCGTGATGTACAGTCTTAAATCATAGCGTCCTACATTCAGAATTGGAAGGGACCTCGGAGGACATCAAGCCAGAGAAATTGAGGCTCAGAGAGATAGGAAGTGATGTGCCTGGTTACACAGTAACTATATTATCTGAGCCCGGATTTAAAACCAGGTTTTCCTAGCCACGTGGTGTAGGAGATGGAAAGTTGTCCCCAGAACCAGAAAGAGCCAGGGTCTAAGGACTTGTGGCCCTGTGGCCCCAAATGAAGAATAAGTCGCCTACCCCCTGGATGTCCCAGCCGACTCTGTCAGCTTTTACGCTGCAGAGAAGGTGTGAACCACTGCTGAAAGAGGGACTTTTCTCCTCTGGCGGTTTCCTAGGTCCCAAGCTTTCTTCATTCCAAATCCAAAGTCCTGCCCACCACACTGTGCTGCTGCTTCTCACATTCAAGCAGATCGTTGGTCAATGGTCAGCTTCTAGTTTGAAATTAATTTATGACTTGGGGTGTGTGTGCGTGCGTGTGTGTGTGTGTGTGTGTGTGCGTGTGTGTGTGTGGCTCAAGTGTTAATCTCTGTACCATACTAATGAATCGGAGGAACATAAGGTAATTTGGGGCTGTCTTTCCATATTTTCTCTCTGTCCCTCCTTGCCAAATGCCTGTGGGGACGTATTGGGGAGAAATCACTACTTCAAACTCAGTGATTCTGGAATAAGAAATTTGTTTATATACTACCTTAGTTCTCTATTAAGATGATGCCTGTGTGCACACACATTTATGTAGACACATAGATATAGATATGAGAGAATAAAGATGACTTTCTTATGTTTTTTTTACTGGTTATTTCAAAGCTAAGAGGTCACCTGCTGCTCAGAATGTTACTTCTTGAATGCACGTAGATTTTTTTTCCATCTCTTCACTTAACTCTCAAAATAACTGACCACCTACAAAAGAAGCTCACAGAACTCTGGTAGAATCCAGCTGATCCAATTGCATTGGTTTCCCTGCCTTTCCCCTCCTCAGCCCCCATCAGATACCTTGTTTTCCTGGAGCCGTGGGTGATGGTAAAGGTGTCTTGAAAAATGAGTTTTCCATGATGTCGTCAGGACAGTGCGTAGGATCTTTCCTGGCCTATACAGCCCGCAGACATTCTGTCGTGACCCTCTTCTTTCTGTCCTCTTGTTTTCCACACTTTGGCCTAAAGGAATGTGCCCACCACCACCACAGGTTTTGTGAAGTTTTTAAGAGCCTTTTGTCTTTCATCTGGACAACTTTGGGTCTTTGGTGACTTTCCAGACAGGTGTCAGACAAACATTGAGAGCTCGAGAATTATCCGTAAAAATCACAAACATGAGCATTCCCAGAAGTTCCTACTATTTAATACCTTCATAATGACTTCTAATTACATGCTCAGGAGCCCAGGAGTGAGTGAAATGTTCTAGCAGCCCTCAGCCTGTTGAGGTGCTTCCTAGCTGCAGTGGGGAAGGCCTGCAGGGCTTTGAGTGTAGGTGGAGGCTGAGGTACCCAAGGAGTGTGTTCAATGCCAAGGAACAGCTTTCGACTCCAGTGCAGAAACAGGCACTGACATATCCCCTTGGCCAGGGACGCACGCTAGCATACCGGAGTCTACCTGAGAAAATGGTTAAGTCCAGCCTTGGAGAATTCCGATGGGAAAGCCCTCCCGTGTGCCTGCCTTCCCCAGCGTGAATGCCCTGCTCTCTTTTGCTAGGAGGGGGCATTAGATCCACCTCAACTCTGGGCAAGGAGGAAGCTTCTTTGCTTTTTGCTGAGTGACAGACACTTCCCCCGGGCACAGTTCATACCTGGTCAGGTATCGATTTGTTCCAGGGGCCTCCTGGCTGTCATGGTTAGTTACCACGTCTTGATCTTTTGGTGCAGTCTGAGTGGAGCAGTCAGGGAAGTAACTTCTGTGGCTGTCTGTTTTCTGACCCCTAGGTTCACCAGTATTATAGCTGTCTCCCAGAGGAGAAGGTACCCTATGTTAATAGTCCTGGAGAAAAGCTGAGGATCAAACAGCTCTTGCATCAGCTGCCTCCACACGACAATGAGGTAAGGAGTCACAGACCATTCCAGAAAGCTGCTCTTTCATATCTTTTGGAAGAATAATTACATTGAGAGGGTAATCCCTCTTCTACCACTTGAGGCTTCTTCAAAGAGAAAACTGGGTCTTCATATTTCAGACTTTTATTTCTCTTTTGTTCATGTGAGCCAAAGTAAACTTGCTTAGATTCCTGGGGAGTAGGGAGGGGGGTTATCTAAGCCAGGGTTCAGATTGGAGGGTATTATCCCATGTGGCCTCTCCTAGAAGACTGACGATCTGGAGCATGCGCACAGCTAAATCAATGGCTCATGTCTATACTTGCTCACAAGAAGAAAAATCAGTCTGTTTGGTGACTGTAGATGTTGGAGCTGGTTAGAATTTGTCTTGCCGGTTCTGGCCTAGCAAACACATTGGGGCTCCCATTAATTTTCAGCACCATTACCTGTGCATTGGGTGTGTAGTTCTTTGGTGGGATGAGTTAGGTGGCTAGATTTCTAATTCTGGATACAATAGCCTATCGTGACTAGCATTGACATAATGCTTCAGGCTGATTATAAAGCACTTTCTGCATGTTGTCTCATTGGACCCTCACACTGACTTAAGGGGGAAGGTTCTGTTATTTTCCCCCATTTTATAGAGGGGAGAACTAATGTGAGAAAGGATATGTGACTTGCACAGCTAGCACGTCTGGGGTTTTTTGTCACTATGGAACTCATATCTTCTAGTTTGGTGAAAATTTGGAAAAGAGATTTCTTCTTATTAACAAATGACAGTCAGGGTCCTGGACATTTCCAATCCTTAAAATCACCTGTGAGGGTGGATTTTGAAATGTTCATTTAAAGACATCTCACACACAAGGCAACCAGATGAACAAACTGGAAATGATTTTTTTTTTAATGTTGGGGAAGGGTAAGGGAGCTAATCCCATAAAAAGAAGCTGTGTTCTACACCCAGACATTAATAGGGTTCATATAAGAGACCCAGCTTAAGATCTAATGAAAGAAAGGGATCTCTTTATGAGTGCCATTCATCTGACACTTCCTCCCAGATTGGGCCCCCCAAAGACCAAACACTAAAGGATTTCAAAAATTGAACATTTTTAAATCTTGGCCCACTGAATCTGTAGAAAAAAAAATGGAGGGGCATGATTTTCAAGCCCTAAAATAAGACCCTGATATAGGAACTATCCCAGACTTGTACATTCAGGCCTTCTCCTGATAATACCCCCTGTGAGCTCTGTGGTCATTTAATCCAGACTTACTTTATCTAAATATGCTTTCCTCTTGCCCTTTAAGATTGAGAAACAGACTTGTAAGATAATGCTAAGTGAGCCAGTTTAGGAATGAATGTGCAGGATTTTGCAGGTTCAGCGGGTATACCTTCTTTTTAAAAGTTTGTCTGTGAACCCTAAATACATGTTGGGGGCCGGCTCACAGTCTCTCTTGAGCACAGGCACACAGGCAGAGCGTCTCTCTTTTCTGTTTCTGTATGGGGAACTATGGTTTGCGGGCTTTTTTTTTTTTAATGAAAAGTGATACCGTCAAATTGCCTTTTCATGTTAGTGACAATTTAATACGTGCAAATCAGTGGGCAAATTAGGCCCATTCAGCATGCTCGTTTTAGAACAAAAGATAATTGGGAAGGTAAATACGCCAACCATCCACTTCTCCCTCAAATCAGAAAACCTGATCATAGACAGAAACCACGGTATTGTGGTTTGGTAGAAACAGCTCTGGACCCGGGCCTAGCAGGACCCAGTCTGATTTTGGTTCTGCCACCAGCCAGTGGTGTGACCTTAGAAAAGTCATTTGATCTTTAAGGAGGGTTGGACTAAATGTGGGCCCTTTCAGCTCTAACATTGCATTAAATTCAGTACTTGTCTATGAAAGTGTAGCTTGAATTATATAATAATAAATAGCTAACAGACAGCGCTGCAACATTTGTAGAGTTCATCTTCACATCAACCCTGTGAGGTAGGTGCTATTATTTTCCCATCTTACAGATGAGGAAAGTGAATCTGAGAGAGATTGTGCCTTATGCAGCTCTAAAGCGTCTGAGGCAGGATTCAGACTC
>CM053599.1:22649488-22725094 GCA_028646575.1 Pseudocheirus occidentalis | reverse complement strand
AGGAAGGGAGGAAGGGAGTGAGAGGAGGGAGGGAGGGAGGAAGGAAGAAAAGAAACAAATAAACTTAGGGCTTACACTTTGAAGCAAAAAGCAAATTGAAACAACAACAAAACCCCCAAACCCTTCCAAGGACTCTAACTCTAGCTTTCTATCTGTCGTTATTTAGTTGTTCTTTAGTGGTTTCCAATGCTTCATGACCAAGAAATTTGGGATTTTCTTGGCAAAGACACTAGAGTGTTTGCCATTTCCTTCTCCAGCTCATTTGAGAGGTAAGGAAACTGAGGTAAACGGGCTTAAGTGACTTGCCCAGAGTCACACAACTACTGAGTATCTGAGGCAGGCTGGATTTGAACTCAGGAAGATGAGTCTTCCTCACTCAAGGCCCCACACTCCATCTACTGCACCATCTAATTGACCTTTCTGGGTATTTCTCTTCTCTTTTACAGTCTCCTCTTAAAATGGTACAAGCTTCTTGAGGGCAAGAATCATCTTGTTTGTGCCTTTCTAACCTCACTGCCCAGCGCAGTATGGACAAATAATAAATACATGGTAGATAAATAAATTCTGATTGATTGAACAGCATGATAAATAAGAAAGATACTAGCATTTGGCATTCGCAAAGTTGTTTTTTTTTTTTTTAATCCACTATTTCTCTGTGGAATTGTGTGCTTATCCTGGAGTTCAGAAGAGCTGGATTCAAATCTCCTCTCTGACACTTATCAGTTAAAAGTAAGTCACTTAAAAAACCCCCCAACCTCTCTGTGCCTCAGTTTCCCCTTAAATAAAATGGGGCAAGGGGAAGAAGCTGAACTTTTAGCTTTTCATCTCTGAAGATCCCATGTTGATGTAGGTCAGTAGAATGTAAAATCCTTATAAACAGGGATTGTTTCATTCACTGAATCTGTATCTCCAGTGCCTAGTATGTAATAGATATCTGAAAAATGCATTGTCAGTTGACTGGAGAGATATTCCCACAGTTAAAGAAACCATGAGTCCTAGCTGTAATGGTAGCTTCTCCAGGATATTCTGGAGAGGGGCCAGTGTGTTTATTTCCAATTACCCAAAACCCAGGAATGTAATCTAGTAATGTAGCCCAAGGTAGGCAGAAGAGCCATGTTGTTCATTTGCTTTGGAGGGAGTCAAGTTCTGATGCCCAGTGGTGCAATGGTTCTTCTTTTTGTTGCAATGATTAAAGCTTTTCCTTGAAACACAGTGAATTCTGGGGAATGTGTGGATTATGCTTTAGGTTTTATTTTTTTAATAGACATTTATGAAAATAGAAGTTGCTGGTAAGCAGGATTTCTTTTTAAAATCTTGGCAGGGAGCATGGATTTTATTCTGTCAGGGCTGACATTCTACCTGCACATAATTGGGTTTGTGAATGACAGATTTCCTAAGGAAAAGGCCATGATTCAGAGAAGACATTCAGTATTCTCTCTGCACTCTCAACTCCCCCCTCCAAAAGTCACAGCTATTATTCATTCACTTGCTCATCGCAGAAACTATAGCCAGCAATTAGAGGAAAAACTCAACAACTACAGGTATATGAGTGCCTTGTCCAAAGGTCTCTGGCAGTCTCTTCATGCTGTACCCTAACATCCAAACCATTTGGGAGTGGCAAATCCTGCTGGGGTCTTCTCCAAAATACGCCCGATTCACTTTGGTTCCACCAACATTTATTAAATGCTTCCTATGTGCCAGTCACTGGGGTAAGTACCTGAGGATAAAAGCCACAAATGAAAGACAGTGCCCATCTTGAAAGAGTCTGCATTCATGTTTAGAGAAATACTGGCCCTCAACTCCACATTCACTTGTTCTATGCTACTGAGACTGTCTTTGCAAAGAGGTGGCCATGAATGACCAGCTAAGTGTTCATTAGGTAACAAGCTAGGCGGAAGCCAGAAAGAAAGGAGAGAGACAGAAGACTGGATCAAGCAGTAAGAGGTCTTTGTTCTAGTTCCCCAATTGCATTAAGTCTTGTTACCTTTCTAAGCCTCAGTTTCTCCTTCTGAATAGTGAGGGGAACTGAACTAGAATCTCAGGGACTCTTTACCTTTTTTTGTGTTATGGGCCCCTTTGACATTCTGGTGGAACTTATGGACTCCTCAGAATAATGCTTTTAAATTCATAAAGTAAAATATATTGAATTATAAAGGAAGTCAATTATATTGAAATTAAATGACCGTAATAGAAAACAAAACAAAGTCAGTTCATGGACCACAGATTAAGAACCTTTAGACCAGAAAAGTCTTTAACAACCATAATAACAGTAACTCACATTTTAAAAAAAAGATTATCTTAGATTACATTAGTATTATTCTGATTATACTGATATGGGGAAATCCCTAGTGTGGAAAACTCCCATCCCTGACACAGATGATCAAACTATGAACAACTCACAGCCTTATGGAGTTCCCTGGAGCACTAAGAGTTTAACTAAGGTTTCCGTGCTCATGCAGCATAGTTCAGGTTAGAAAGGGGACTTGAACCCAGGTTTTTCTGAGTCTATATACACGGTGCCATACTTTCTCCTGGCACCATGGAGGTTGCCATGAGTTCCCTCCTACGCACTGACCCCTGAAGTTTTGTTTATTAAAACTTCAGATTTTAAATACTTTGACTTTGATTTGGGAAGGAAAAAAAAACCCGTGCCTTGAAATAAGCAGTGGTTAATTGTGCGATACAATGAGCCACAATAGAGGCCTCGGCGGGTACATGGTGTTGGGAATCAGTAATGGTGGCGATGGGAGCATGTGTAAGGAAAAGAGAGAAAAGGAGAAGGGACAGAAAAAGCCAAGGTTTTCTCAAGATAATTTAAGCTCTTTTTATGTAGGAGCTGTTTTCATTTTTGTTCTTAATATTTTGGAGTGGCTAGGTGGCACAGCGAATAGAGCACCGACCCTAGAGTCAGGAGGACCCGAGTTCAAATCCGGCCTCAGACACTTAACACAAAAACTAACTGTGACCTTGAGCAAGTCACAACCCCAATTGCCTTCCAAAAACCAGAAAAAAAAAAATATATATATATATATATATATCATGGCGTCTTGCACAGTGCCTGGCCCCATGGTGGGTGCTTATGTAATGCTTCCTGACCTAGAACTCATCCTTCTCCAGCAAGAGGAATATGGCATCTAAAATTGGATGCTTGCTTGTCTCTCGTGGCCACTGGAATTCAATTGCCCAAGGGCTTTTCAAGAACCCCAACTTGCTCAAGGGTCACTGGGGATCAGTCCCAACCCCACACATAGGACAGTCTCCTGTGTCAGAATGCAGGATTGTGTGACCAGGCTGAAGTCCCCACCGAGGGTATGTCTGTGGAAGAAGGCTGGTGAGAGGAATGCCTTGGTGAAGACCCACCATCTGTTCCCACTCTCAGCTTCCCCTACAGAATGAATTCTGGGGACCAAGTTTAGGCTTGGCATAGGTCATGAACTGTCATGAACTTCTGGATGCAGGGTCAGAGGTGTGGGGTGAGTGAGAAGGATGCTTCAGGACAAGTTCAGATTTCACATGATGACAACACACGGGAGAGGGCAGATAACTAACAACAGGCTCAAGCCACCACAGACGAACCTCATGAAGGACATATCCGACAGCTAGTATGACAGCATCCCCATGTGCTGAAGGGAAAGGGCTGAAATGACCCAGAACCCTCTCGTGCTTCTTGCAAATGAATAAATGAGAGTTACCCAAGTTCTGGCAGGAAGACGCAATAATGGTAGATAAATCAGGACCCTTGGAGGTGATCTACTCTAAACTCCTGATTTGACCCAATGAGGAAACCAGAGAAGTCAGACGACTTGTCTAAAGTCAAAGGAAGTCACAGAATTTGAGGGCATTTAGCACAGTGCCCCTAGAACATAGTGGCACCTAAAAATGCTTACTGACTACTCAGTCAGCAGACATCTAATTCAAACCATACATGAAAAAGATCCCCACTATGATATACCTGAGGAATAGGGCTCCACAGCCCCTGCTTGAAAACCTCCAAGGCGGGAGAACCCCACTACCTCCCTTTGGGAAGAACGTCAACTGTAAAGAAGCCACTTCCAACTTCACGCTCAAATTAGCATCTTTGCAACTCTGACCAGAGACTAAAAGGCAGAGTCAGAATTTGAACCCAGTGCTTCTGAGTCCCCCAGCCCCTCATCTTCTCTACTGTACTTCTCAGGGACAGCCCTGACCATGAGCCTCCTTTTTGCTAAGTGTTAGTTTATAGAGTGATATTTCAAATGTGAAGAAAGCTGAAGTCAGATTTCATCCAGTGTTCCACCTCCCTAAACTCCTAGGAATGAGAGTCTGGCCTGAGAGAAGGGTGTAACATGCCAGGAAAACAAACACAACATTAGCACGGAACAAATATGCGCTACACAATCCAGAGAAATGGATCCTCCTGGGCCACGTAGCCACAGCAGCACATCCATACATTTCTATGGGGGAGAAGATTTCTCCACCTGGGGGAAGACGCCACACAAATCCTCTCGAGTGCTGGGATGTAAAGAGTTAAGTCCCACAAAAAGAATCATGTAGGATAACTTGGTCCTCGCTGACATAAACTTTCCATGATCTCTCTCTCCTAAGAGAAAGGAACAGAGCGGGGCAATGAAAGACTGAATAGTTGGCTTGGGAGTGTGTCTTTGTACTTTTAAATATTGGTGTGTTGACTATTCTGAGAATTCACAATTCTTCCAGTAAAAGGATGGGGTTGTCCTGGGAGAGGCAAACCCGGGAAAGGCTGGAAAAGGGTCCAGCTTTCCCAGGTTGCACTGGGGCTCAGACCTTTCATTTTCCTCAAGAACAATGTCACCTATTTAAACCACGGCAAAGAAACAGCCTTAGCTTAACTACATGACCTTCCTCTGCTTACTGCCTTTTGACCTAAGGTCAGAGATTGAGAGCTAGACAGGAGCTAGCTAATCCAGCCCCCTCATTTTACAGAGGCTTGGGGAGGATAGACAACCTATGTAACATCACAGGATCCTGGAGCTATAGTTGGAAGAGGTCCTGAGGACCCCCTCCTAGCTCCCTGAAGAAACTGAAGAGGCAAAGTGGCTAAATAACTTTCCCAAGGACACGAAGGATTAAAGATGAGATTCAAACCCATGTTTCCATTCTCCTTTTTCATGCTAACTGAAACCCAAAGAAAAGAACTGGGGCATCAGGGTGGTACAAAGGAGGAAAGGTCAGAATTACAGCTTCATGAAATAAAACACTGTATTCCTAAAGGTGTTCAACAGAAGGAAAGGTCTCCTAAACAAAAAAGAGATGTCTGGAAACAAGAGTTTGCCTTGAAAGGTAGCAAGCTCCTTGTCACTGCTGGTGTTCAAGCAAATGGTGGATGACCACTTGTCAGAGATATTTTAAAAGGGAGTCATGGTTGGGATAAGGGGAGCTAGGTGGTGCTGCAGAGGACAGAATGCTGGGCCTGGAGTCAGGAAGATCCCTCTTACTGAGTTCAAATCCAGCCTCAGACAATTGGTAGTTGTGTGACTCTGGACAACTCACTTAACCCTATTTGCCTCAGTTTCCTTATCCGTAAAATGAGCTGGAGAAAAAAAAAAGCATAGCACTCCAGTACCTTTGCCAAGAAAACCCCAAATGAGGTCATGAAGAATCAGACACGACTGAACAACAACAACAGAAGGTAGTGTGGGCAGCTAGGTGATGCAGTAGATAGAGAACCAGGCTTGGAGTCAGGAAGACTCATCTTTCTGAGTTCAAATCCAGCCTCAGACACTTACTATCTGGGTGACCCTGAAAGACAGACACAAGTGAATGTCAACACACATGATTGGGGTTAGGATAGGGCTGCATGAACCCTGAGATGGATCTTCCCAAAGCACAGCTCTTTGTACAGTGACAATGTCACTCTGTTCCACAAGCTCCCTTGCCTCAAGGAGAATTAAAACCTTTGGGGGTTTGGTATTTAAAGCCCTTCCAATTTGGCTCTAGCCTAGCTCTCCAGGCTTAAGGCCCATCATTCCTTTTTAGTAATCAAAATTCTGGCCAAATGAATCTATTTGTTGTACCCCAAACAAGACATTCCATCTCTCCACATATGGGCTGTTTGTCCCCCATGCTTAGAATGCTCCTCAACTCCAAGTCTTAGCTTCCTTCCAAGCTCAACTCAACTTCCAGCTAGACAGAGCCTTTTCTAGCATGGTAGAAATGCTAGAAATGCTTATGAAAAACTTATAATAAATGCTCATTCATTCATCCCATTTCCTGATTCCCCCAGCTGTCAGTGCGTTATCCACCACCACCACCCCGCCCTATTTTATACTGACTTATCTGTGTTCATACTGTTTTCTTCCAATAGGTTTTAATCTATTTGAAGACACGGAGTGTATTGTTTTTGTCTTTGTTTCTCTGACACATAGTAGGCATTTAAGAAAGGCTTCTTGAATAAATAAATGGCTCCCTTCCAAATCTCTAATCCTGTGATTCAGTGAGGTGCAGTTCTGGCTAACCCAGGGTTGTCCTGGAAGGGAGGGTACTTCTGTCTCCATCCACACACCTCTGCACAAAGGGCCCAATAGTAAAGATGTCAAACAGCGGAAGCAGCAACTACCACACAACAGGAAATGAACTGGAAACCCATAGCAATTGTCCATTTACAGACACTACATCTTCTCTTCATTTCCTTATCCCAATGTTTCCAGTAACCTGATCCCTCCCCCCACCCCAATCATAAAGATGCCAGTGGTTAGATGGAGATAAGAATAAATTCAGATTAGAGCAGTGAACCAAACCTCTGCCTAAATGTTAGGAATTTTCCTAGCTGGGGGCTCAGAGCTACTGTAATTGCAGACTTAATTTTTTATTTAATGTGAAGTCCAAAAAGCAGTGGAAGAGGAAGACTATCTGGACACGAAGGGCCATTATACTCTTCATATGATAAACAAAATCAGCCAACTGTTTTGAAGTGGCTGTTTCCATTCCCAGGGACAAGAAGGAGAGCACAGGGACAAGAACGGAAAGCCAGCTGCACCCTCCAGAGTGACTCTCATCACCACCAGGGTTACATATACACGCTAGATTTTCTTCCTGGGGCCAAACAGAATAAATCTAATTGTTCTTCCAAGCCTAACCTAGCTCTTCAAATGCTCCAATGTAGTTATTATGTCCTTTTGACCTTCTGTTTCATTGCTTCATATTAACTGCCCATTGGAAGATCTCTGAACACATCCTAGATCCCAGTCTGGCTCTGGCTTTCTTTAATGTCACTGCATCCAGGGACTGGTTTGTCCAGTAAGATTTTCCATTTGTTTTTTAGATTAAATTTTGATGAAATTGATGTGATTCCTCTCCATTGCCAAAACTATCTTGCACTTACTTTCTATAAATTCCATCTATACTTTAATTTGTGTGTGGACTTCCCCCCATTGGAATATAAGCTCCTTAAGGGCAGGGGCTTAGTCCAATGCCTGTCACACAGCAGGTACTTAATAAGATATTTAATGATTGACTCATGAATAGATAAGACGGGCTCCATTTGCTGCCTTACAAAATCCCATCCTCATGGGCCAGGAATGATCACTGGATACATTTACAGTTTGTTTGCTCTCTGGCTCTTTTCCTTGGTGCTCAAACAGTGAAAGATGGAGTCAGGCGTGAACCTTGACGTTCGCTGTTTCTGGGAAATGGTTTCCTGCACATGCAGAGGCTGGGAGAGAGAGAGACGGCAACCCAGACCCAGCTGGGTATGAGGCTGGTGTGCCAAAGCCTGCTGCCTGGTCCCATCAAACTCCTAGCATACCCCTCTGGCTCTGCTGGCTCTGACCATCTGGGCTAAGAAGGGCCTCCCTCTCTGGAGGCCTGCTGAAGTCAAAGTAACCTAACTTTCTATGACAATTGTTTCCTCTTATTAATTTGCAAATTTACAGCATGATGAAGAAATGCATGCCATGCCCTACTTTGCATTAGACTGGCTTCTGGCTTTTGAGTAGTACAAGTGAGTCACTTTTCCTTTGACAGTCTCCTGGGTGAGTTTTCTCAAAAGCCTAAACCTTTTTGAAGGGTTCTCTCGGCTTTCAAATTTGCATTTATGATTGCCCACCTGCAAGCTATTAGGTAGGGAACTGCATTCCCTCCAACTTCCATTGGACACCTTCTCCATGCAAACACTGGAGGAGACCCACAAGGTCTGAAAATGACCTTGACCCTGTCCTCCAGAAGTACAGCAGAGGAGATCAGGCACGTAGACAAATAACTCAGATATACAAAGGAAACCGTGATAAGCCCCAAAGCATGCTAAGGGAGGACCAAAAACCTTCAGACCTTCAAGGACTAGGAAACTGCTAACTATGCTCTGCGGTTGGCTAACAGCAAACTCGCAAGTTTGTATATGAGGAAATGAAGACCAGCTCCCAGGAAGTGGATCCTCAAAGCTTTATTTCTGCCCTCACCCCCCACCCCCAGAACTACAACAGAAATTTATTTGCACTTTGAGTTCTAGGATGGGAAATAATACCCAGGCTACATTTGTGGGCATATGTGTGCATAGCACATTTCGTTAGACTGTGCGCCCAGGAATTTTTTTTCCAAGAAAAACATTTCTTTATCTTCCTGACCTCAAGTTCATCCCTGTACCACATTGCCTCTCAAAGATGATCTTTGTGAACCAGCCTCAGTGAGCAAGAGGACTTTACTGGTATCTTTATGATAGCTGGAAAACTCACTGTTTGCCACCCCCTGCCTCACAAAAATGCTCAGCTTCTGGAAGGGATGTTTAAGAGGTACCCACAATGGGCTCACATATCCCCCCAGATGAGGTCACCGGTTTATCAGAGTATTGGGACGATTTGGATATACTAATCTCATGGTTTTCTTCTTTTGCATACACCCTGGACCTTGCAAATGACCATCCCAATGTTAAGAACTGGAAACAGGGAAGTGATTGATCCAAGTGTGTCACAGCAGGGCTACAGTCCTGGCTAGAAAAGGTGCCTCCTCTCAGTAACTTGAAGGACAGATAGCGTTGTCCCTATCCACAAGCCGGCTTCCATCAGCCTAGGAGTTCACATTGTCCATAGATGGTGAAGACAGAGCAGCTCTGCTGTTTATGTCCTCACTATCTCAGAGGTAAGAAACTCGGTATCTGGGGAAGCTCAGGTCGCCTAGCTGGCCTGTCAGAACCATTGCCATATTAAGAATACACAAAGTAGGTAAAGTGGGGGCACTCCAAGGGGATAAATCACTTTATTTTACTTCATCTAGAACTGATTTTTAAAATATTTAGGCTTTTGATGATGTAAACTTTTTGCCTAGGAAGTTTCAAGAATGATTTTGGGGGTGGGGATGGGGAGAAAAAAAGACTATTTATAGGAGTATAGAATCTAAAAATGGAATGGAAACTTGGAGATAATCAAAACTGATTCTTCATCTGAATGATAAGGAAACTGAGGCTGAAGGGCTTAAGGGCAGGGGGTAGTTGAGCAGAAATTCAAGTCAGATGCCCAGGATTTATATTTCTCCTACATCCCATGTGGCTTCCAAGTTCTCTAGGAGAGAGAACAAAGCTACCTAACATTTTCACATCATTCCAAATTGGGTTTGATGATGAAGGGACAAAAAAGAATCCCAAAGTCACTAGCCGGGTATCTTCTCTTTCACCCAGTAACACCACTGCCAGGCATATAGTCAAAGAGATCACAAAAGAGGAAAAAGACCTATAGGCATCAACATACTTGGAGCACTTCTTTTTTTTTTTGGTAGAGGCAAAGTCCTAGAAACAAAGAAATGCCTATCGATGGGGTAATGGCTGGACAATTATGGTATATGAACGTAATGGAAAATTACTGAAAGGCGCTGGTTTCAGAGAAACTTGGGTAGACTTACACACACTGATGCACAGAACCAAAGAACGATTTAAACAATTACAGCGACATTTTGAAGACAAACAACCTTGAAAGACTTAAGAATTCTGATCAATGTAATGTTCATTCGTGATTCCATGGGACTGATGATGATGCATGCTATTGCCGTCCTGCCAAGGAGGTGATCCTCTCAAGATGCAGAATAAGGCATATGTTTTTAGACATGGCTAATGCAGGAATCTGTGGTGTCTGATTGTACATATTGGTCACAATGGCTTTTTTTTCTTTCTTTTTCTCCCCCCTCCAATGGGATGGGCAATGTTGGAAGCAGAGAAAGTAAATACTTGTTTATTGAAATAAAGCTTAAAAAAAAGGATATACAAAAAACAACTGGAATTGTCCTTCCAGTGTCAATGATAAAGAGATTTTAGTGGGTATCATTATCCAGACTGAGGCTAACCAAGTTCTACTGCTGTATCTCATAGTTTAAAACACTCAGAAAGCTGCCATCTTGTTTCTCTTTAAGCTGAGGAATAATTCAGTCCTAGTGGCATGAGTGTGTTCAAAACCCTGGTACCAGGGACATGGGGATAAAACCAAAATAAACATTACAGACAAGTACACAGATAATTAAATACAAGAATTTCATGAGGAAAAGAGTAAGAACATATGGAAGGATCAGGGATGCAGAAAATGACAAATTAGCTGAAACTTAAAGAAAACAAGAGGGTTTTTTTGGAGGGGGGAAGATAGGGCAATTGGGGTTAAGTGACTTGCCCAAAGTCATATGGCTAGTACGTATTAAATGTCTGAGACCATATTTGAACTCAGGTCTTCCTGTCTTCAGGGCCAGTGCTCTGTTCACTGTGCCACCTAGCCACCCCCAAAACAAGGATTCCAATAGGTAGAAGTTTGGAAGGAGCATTCCAGGAATGGAGGACAGCCTGGACAAAGGCACAGAGATAGGAGATGACACAGACCATTCAGGGAACACTTGGGAAGCCACTTTGGCTAGAACAGAGATTAGACTGGAAAGGTAAGCTGGGTATGAGGCTGTGGAAGGCTTTAAATGACAAACTGAGGAGTTAGTAATTTATCCTACAAGCAGAAGGGAGCCTTTTGCTTGTTTTTAAGGTTTTTAAGCAGGGAAGTGACTTGGTTAGACTTGCATGAAACATGGTATACAGATGCTGGAGACTGAAAGTAGTGAGACCATTGAGGTATCTATGGCAATACTCTTAAGTGAGAAGCTTAGGGTTTTATTTTGAGGATCTGGGTTCAAATCCTACTTCTGGTCCTTACTCCATGGGTGACCTTGGGCAAGTCACTTAATTTCCATTGGCCTTAACGTCCTCGTTTGTAAAAGGAGGTGTTGGTTTAGATCGGTGATTCTCAACCTTCCTAATGCCAACCATAAAATTATTTTTGTTGCTACTTCATAACTGTAATTTTGCTACTGTTATGAATTGTAATGTAAGTATCTGATACGCAGGATGTATTTTCATTGTTGCAAATTGAACATAACCCGCAGGTTGAGAACCGCTGGTTTAGATGGCTTAGATCCATGATCTGATAGTGTGAGATATGTCATGAAGGTAGAGTCAGATCCGGCAAACGATCAGACGTGGGGAGGGTGGCTAGGGAGAGAGGAGCATCAAGGAAACTGCTGAGGCTGGAGACTCGGATGGCTGGAAGGATGACAGCACGCCCCACTGAAGCAGGGAAGTTTTGAGGAGGGATAGATGGTGGTGGGATGGATGGAGAGGCAATATTTAAGAAGTTCCATTTTGGACGAGCTGAGTTTGAAATGCCAATGGCACATCCAAGTAGATGCCTGGCAGACAAGCTGGCAATATGAGTTAGAATTCAGGAGAGAGATATGGGCTAAAATGCTATAGCCTGACACAACACTTCTAACCTATCAGAAGATAATGGGTGAGGGGCTAGATGGGAGGTAAGAGGTCTGAATCCCTAACTTAGCAGGGAGCAAACTAAGGCCTAGAGAGGTCAAATGATTGATCTACAGTCAATCACAAAACACTTAGTAGGCCGTAGGCATGAACCTTGTCTCTGTCCTGAAGGAGCTGACATCGTATCGGTCTCACAAAGGGAGTGAACGGAAGGTCGGGGGTTTGAGCCTAGATCCGCCAACTCTGAATCTGCTTGAGAGCTCTGTAAGTGGGGATTGTTGTCATTAGACTGGGGTCCCCTAAGCTGGGAGGACAGCATCCCTCCTCTTGTATACCATCCTTACTGCCATTTTTCAAGGGGCACAGCTCCCTTACTGTACTGGTCACTTCATCCACGTATAATGAAATGGGATGTTTTCCAACCCTGCTCACAGAGAGGCCCCCCAATCATTGGAAAAGCACAGTAAATTCTTAAGTGGCTGCTTATTAATAACATTGTAAGTTTACATTAAAGCACCTTTCATCCAGGGAGGCTGGGCCAACTGCATATATGAGAAATCCTTTTGGCTGGAATGGAACAAGGCCAGCTGGCATCACCTTCCCTCAGGGGCTTGACTTGGGGGGAATTTTGGCTCCAGGCACACCCTTCTAAACTTGTCAAGGGCTCTTATTAATATCCATGCTGATGGGCTCAACACAAACACAGCGAAATGAGGCCAAAGAGAAAGACAACCCCATAGAGCTTTGGAAAGAAAGTGCCAAAGAACTACGGAAGGGGGGATTAGAAAGGTGGGGTAAAGGTGGAGGGGTGGACCAAGACAAGGGGTTATGGGAAACAAGACCCATTGCTCTACACAGATACAGATCTACAGGGGAAAGAGGAGTTCCAGAAGAGATTCAGCTCAAATCAGGCAGGCTGAGGGATTTCCTAGGGGGAGAAGAGGAGAGAGAGGCAAGATTCTAGCTACATTTCTCCAGTTTTCTCTCCAAGCCAGGCTCTGGAATTTTGTTCTGAGAGAAACGGCAAGCTTCCCAGCTTTGTAGCTGAGACAGGAAGGAGGGAGGTAAGAGGGAGAAAATAACATTTCCTCATTTCATATGATGTTGGAAAGAAGCCCTTGATGAATTGAATTCACATGGTCCATGGAGGTGGTGGGTTTGAAAATGGTTTTAGTATTTGTTCTGTTTCAGGTCAGCAATCCATGCCTTGAAGTCAGAGTGAGCCCAATGGCTGATGCATGTTGCCATTCTTACTTGTCTCCATCCATAAGGTTACTAAGCCAAGAGCTTTGTATGGAGAAGTCACTCAGTGACTAGCTGATTGATTGAACAGCATAAAAACTCTGTAAAATATAGGCTAGAATAGGATCAAGAAGCAAGACATGCCAATTGCCCTGTCAAATGAGGCTCAAGGGACTTTAATTTTACTGATCTATAAAATGGAGACTATCTCCTTTCAACTTTACAAATCACAATAATGCA
The DNA here is from genome assembly GCA_028646575.1 of Pseudocheirus occidentalis. Lineage (NCBI taxonomy): Eukaryota > Metazoa > Chordata > Mammalia > Diprotodontia > Pseudocheiridae > Pseudocheirus > Pseudocheirus occidentalis. Next base: position 22,711,881 of record CM053599.1, on the reverse strand, counting down.
GTCTCTCTAAAAATAGATAGAGATAGGGATAAGTGGACCAGAGATTTCATTAGTATAGGGAACTCACAGGTAAGGAAGCTCCCTCTATCAATGCAGGGCAGTACTTTCTCTGCACTTAACAGTCACAGAAAGTTGCCTAGAGCAATGGGAAGTTAAGTGACTTGCCCAGGGACACAGAACCAAGATGTATCAAAGGCAGAATTTGAACCCAGCTCTTCCTAACTTTGAGGACATCTATATTCCCACTACTGTGTGCCATTCTACCTCCTCAGAGCAGAAGGGGAAAAAATAACTGAGTGCCATCAGATGGAAGCAATTTTTCTTGTCTGATGGGAACTTATCACTAGAAGAATCTTGTTCATAAAGAAAAAACATCTTGTTTCAGGGAGAAGATTGGAATCATTAAAGACCCTGCTTGATTTCCCAAAAGAATCCAGTCTACTCTCCTCCTCTTATTCAGGCAGCTAGATGGTATATCGGATAGGGCACTGGGACTGGAATCAGGGAGACCTGAATTCAAATCCAGCTTCAGACATTTACAAACTGTATGGCGCTGGGCAAATCACTTGTCTTTGCCTCTGTCTACTCGAACTATAAAAGGATGATAACAGTAACACACAGTTGTTATGAGGATCATATGAGATAACACTCATAAATTGTTTAGCACAGCACCTGGCACAGAGGGGTTTAGTAAATGTTGGTTTCCTTCCATTCTTTTCCTTCTGTTCAATTCTAGGTGTGTTTCACCGTCCATCTGCAGAGTCTGTCCAAGATATGTGGAGTGAAGGACTTGCATTCATTGCCTGCTTGGCTCTTCCTGTGTGGTTAAGCAGCTGTGTGGCACAGTGGATGGAGCACAGATCCTGGGAGTCAGGAGGACCTGAGTTCAGATCCTGCCTGCGATATTTACTTGCTTTGTGGCCCTGGAAAAATCATTGCTCTTCTCTCAGGCTCTGTTTCTTCTTTTGTAACATGGCTATAATAACCTACCCAATGGTTATTATGAGGTTAAAATGAAATAACTATGTAAAGTGTTCTGTAAATCTTAAAGCACTATGTAAATATTAGCTAGTAGTAGTAGTAATAGTGGTGGTGGTGGAGGTGATGGTAGTGGTAGTGGTGGTAGTAGTAGTGGTGTGGTGGTAGTAGTAGTAGTAATGGTGGTGGTGGTGGTGGTGGTAGTAGTTGTAGTAGTAGTAGTAGTGTGGTGGTGGTAGTAGTAGTGGTGTGGTGGTAGTAGTAGTAGTAGTGGTGGTGGTGGTGGTGGTAGTAGTGGTAGTAGTGGTGGTGGTGGTGGTAGAGGTGGTGGTAGTGGTAGTAGTAGTAGTAGTAGTAGTGGTGGTGGTAGTAGTAGTGGTGTGGTAGTAGTAGTGGTGGGGGTGAGGGTGGTAGAGGTGGTGGTAGTGGTAGTGGTAGTAGTAGTGGCAGTATTAGTGGTAGTTATTGTTGGTTGTTGTTGTTAGGCTAAACTCTGAGTAATTTTAGATCTCATTAAAGGCACAGCAATGCAAGGTTTGATGCAACCAGCACAAAATGATTTGCAACCAAGAATATCAAGAAAACACCATCCATAGGAAATCTCTTTTCCACTTGGACTCTTCTCCAAAATGGTGGCAAATGCCTTTGACAAACATATGTTTTTCTGTTTTCTGCCTTACTTCATATAAATAAACAGAGGGTTGTCCATATTCCTCTAAGGGTACAAGTAATGGAAAACCACTGTGTCTAAAGTCTAAAGCTTTCAAGTAGAGGATATCCCAAAGAAGCATCAGAAAAGCCCAAGATAAGAGTAAGTACTCCCCATAAGACTTGACAAAGGATCCATAGAGACAATGTCAAGGATGCCTTTGGTAGGTGGGCTGGTCAGGGAGTGAGAGGAAGGTATGGGCAGCCATAGACTTCTTTGGTATCCATGTAACATGGAGAAGTCCAGAGGTGGGCTCCCAATAAGTGAACCCTCCATTTAAGATCTATAAAAGCCCCTCCACAAAGGTTACTCAAGGTAAGAATGGATAAATAAGCTGTGATCTGCCCTGATGGAGGGGTTACCTCCATCACTTAAGGTCACACAGAGATCACTGATTTAGAATAAAAAAAGATCTTTGGAAGTTATCTAGTCTAACTTTTCTTAAACTGTGGGTTGGGACCCCATATCACGTAACTGAATGTGGGGGGGGTCACAAAAAATTTGACAACAGTAAAACGTTTCAGAATGTTCAAAAATCTTGGTATCAAATATTCCACCAAGATTTAATTTTTTATATAAAAATAAATTAACGCATCCATCTCATTAGTACGTAAATTTGCTTTCATCTTTAATAAATGGTAAAATTATATGTATACCAAAGAATTGTTTTAAAACAGATTTCTTGATGACTTGTTATCAAGTAAATATTTAATTTGTATACATACCTATTTGCTATATCTATATATCCCAGGTCATCTAAAAAACTTTCTCAGATGAAAAGAGGCCAAGAAGAGAAAAAGTTTAAGAAGTTCTGATCTAGTCCAACCTTCCCATTTTGCAGATGAGGAATCTGGGACTCAGTAAAATGAAATGATTTGCCCAGTATCCCACAGGTAATGTTGAAGGTGATAGTTTTAAAGATGAATAATCACATCTGTAAAACAACACTGTAAAACACACTGTAAAGGTTTACAAAGCACTTTATGGATGTTCACTCAATTTGATTCTCCCATCAAACCCATGAGATAGATGCTACTATTATCCCCATAACAGATAAAGAAACTGAGATAGGTAAGTTAAGTGACTCACCCAGGATCACATAGCTAGTAAATGTCTGAATCAGGATTTGAACTCAGTTCTTCCTAATTCTCAGTCCTGCTTTCTATCTTCTGTTATCTAGCTTACAGTAAGAGGCAGTCAGAATATGAATACAGGACCTTTGTCTTCAGACTCAGAGCCTTCTCCACTGCATTAAAGTGTCAGTGAAATATGGAAAGCAATGGAACATCTGCCTGTCTGAGTGGGCAGCAATCTAACCTAAAGAAAAGAATGAAGACTGAACATTATTCACATTCCTCTTTGGAGATTTTCTTAAGCATAAGATCATGTCTTAGGCTTTTCCTGTCTACTTTTCCTGTTAAGCACTCAGCAGATAGTACACACCAAAATATTTGTTTTCATCTTTGATGTTTGGAAAATTTCTTGCAAATTCAATCTATCAGATCATATGAGAGTTACCAGCTCAGACACTCAATTCTCAGCAGCCGAACTGTTCAGAGTTTTGAACTATTTTTAAGACCTTCAAGGACAAACCAGAATCCTATTTAGGGAATCCCAGATAAGCAGCCAAATTGACAGATTGAAAGTAGGGCAAGCTCAAGCTCGTTTGATCAATCACACCCAGTACATTGCTATCCACCTGTCCTCCCTCCAGAGCCCATTCCAGGAAGAAGCTGAATTCATGGTGCCAAGGGCAGAGCAAGACTATTCTTAGCATAACTGCACCTTCACCTTTGTTTCTTAATGAAGCATGTTTTCACAAAGTGGCTCAGTCTGTATATGAAACATGACATGAATGCGCCATATTGCTATCCACAGGGCAAACATCTGGTCAGCTGGTTTTTCAATGGATGAGAATGAATACAAACAGATCCAAGCTCCATGTTAGATGAGGGTAGACTTGTGACCATTGAAGGAAAGGAGGGTTGGAGGTATGAATGAGGCTTTAGGGTCAAACCACTTGGAGGCCCATATACACCATAGTACAGTGAAAAGAACTCTGAATTTGGAGTCAGAAGACCTGAGTTCAAATCTTGATTCTCCTACTTATTATCTGTGGGGTCTTAGGCAAATGTCTCCACTTTCTGTTTTCTCATCGGTAAAAAGAGGAGGTTGGAACAGATGATTTATTTAAACCCTTTCAGGTCTAAATCTGTAATCCATGGCTGAGGTGATATGGGATGCTATCATATAGTAAGTTTCTCAAAAGAGGGGAAACTGAAGAAAGGTCTATTGGGAGGAAGGCTGACAAGAAGAGCTCTGAAAAGCAGGCAGATGGCAAGGCTGGCATACCTCTGGGGGCATCTTGTCAGAGATGTTGGATAAAGAGCCCACTTCCATCCCTAATCAAAGACAATGGCAGCTTAACCACTGGCCCGGGGGCTGGACACAAATGAACCTGCTTCCCTAGGGGTGGGGGAAGAAAGACAAGAACAATAAAACCCCAGTGAATGGGAGCCCTGCTATGGAGAATCCTCAAATAAGCAGGACACTCATTTAACTTTCTGCTTTCAGGAAAAAGAGGCAGGTGCTAAGCAATAGCCATTCACAAATAAACTGCCTAAAGAACTGCTTCCAAGAACTAACTTCTCGGGGTATGCCCAAAACAAAGGGCATCATAGCTTAAATGCTCCCATCTATAAGAGGAGAAGAGCTGTTCTATTATCCTGGATGATAATTTGGCTAAGGTTTGGAAGACGTGACCTCCATGGTGCCTCCCCATGTCTAGAGCTCTGATTCTAGACTCTGAAAACAGCAATCACCTCCTTGCCACTTAGTGGGTTATATGACACAAACAAGGCATTTTACAGTTCTGAGATCCCACATATTTTTCTTTTTAAGCAGTAAAAGGCAGAAGATTCTCAAAGCAAACCCCTTTTTTTCAGCACCCAGCACAGTATTTGGCCCAGAGGAAGCATCCTGTAGAACAGAGTCACGGAAAGAGTACTGAATACTGGTTCAGCTACATACATACTACCTCTCTGGGGCTTGGTTCTTCATAGGAAAAACAAGAAGGCAGGCATAGATGCCCTCTAAGATGCCTACCAGGGCTGTATCTCTGATCATAAATCTCACTATCCTCAGAATTCGCTTTTAGAAGGACCAGGCAAAGGGATTAGCAGTTTTGACTCTGGCCAAGTATATTTTCCATAGCACAACAGACCCTCCCACAGAAAGTAGCTTACAGACGATAAGTGAGTAGGGGTTTCTAACTTTCTACCTACTAGTGTGGTGTAGTTAAGGTGTAAACCCAGCTTGTGGATAACGGGCCAACCTTGCCAGACCCCAGCTGGTTTACTACATTTCTATACTTTAACCTGATATAATTTCAGTATCTTATTCTGTCACTGAACAGGACTGACTTCCCCCAGGGACCAGCTACTTCCCAGTAGAAGCATCACTGGCGATTTGTAAAGACAACCCAGCTTCCCGACTCTGTCCCACCACTTACATCCTGTGAACTTTAGGAATGCAATTTATGCTCTTCAGGAGCTTCTGAGCCTTACCTCCCTTCTAAAAGGAACGTTTTTCTGTCCTAAACACCTCTGGCAGAATAGTGAAGCCTATGCACCCCTTCTCAAAGTCATGTTTGCCTTCATAATAATAAATGTAATCATGGATAATGGCTGCATTGATAAATGAAGGAAATGCTAAATTTCAGTTTGATATCGGGGCAAAGAGATGAGCAATATTTTTTCCCATCCAAGTTTGAATTGCCTGAAATTACACACAAATCCCTTGGGGGGAAGTGTCTTCGGTCTCCATGTTAAGAAGCCCTGCCCAAGGATGACCTGTGAGGTCCCTTGTTCTCTCTGATTGTGAGCTATTCCTGCTGTCACAAGGCACGACATTTCTTCTTACCTCGGCATTACTTCCCTGGCTTTTGAACCAGCTAAATGTGACCACCCAAACCATGACATTTACAAAAGCCATGCTGGTTCCAAATAATGGATGAAGTGACATATTTCATGTTTGACACAGAAACATGCATTGCTCTGACTTCATGAAAGAGAAAAAACTAAAAAGAGTCCAGATGCTGGCTGGGCAGTGATCAATAGGGATTAGACGGCTAATCAGTCACAGGATCAGAGTTTTGGAACTGGCAGGAACCTTCAAGGCCGTGAGGTCCAGAATCTTCATTTCACAAACGTAGAAAATGAGCCCCAGAAAAGCTTGGGCTCACAGAGTGAATAAGTGCACAAAGCAGAATCTGAACCCAGGCCTACCTGGTTCTAAATCAGAAGGCTACCACACTAAGTAGGTTGGTAGTAGAGCAAGGGTTCTTAAACTGGTGTGTGTCCACAAGCCCCTGACGGGTCCATGGATGGATTTCAGCATGTCTATGAATTTTGATGGGGAAAAATATCATCTTTATTTCAATAAGAATGGCTTCCTTTGAAATCTTATATATTCACTTTATGTTTTAAAAAACATTCAGATAATGAATTCATAGGCTCCATCAGATTGTCCAAGGGAGTCCAGCATATAAAAAAGAAGATCCCTTTACTAAAGGATCCAGACAATGATCTGGTAGGAAAAGGTAAAATCAGAAGGAATTCTCATTTTAAAAATACACAGTCCCAAACACACACACAGACTCTCTCTCTCTCTCTCTCTCTCTCTCTCTCTCTCTCTCTCTCTCTCTCTCTCTCTCTCTCTCTCTCTCTCTCTCTCATTTCCAGAAACTCCAAAACAACTCACTTGAAATCAGATACAAACCCCTGGTCATAATACAGTACAGTTGTTTCTCAATGAAGTCCTGGAAGATTCATGAACTTCAGTCTCTAAGGGCTCTGGACTGATAAATGTATGCCAAGAAGTCTGGAAACTGGCACGCTGCCCAGCTGAGAGGATACGCTAAGAATTTTCATCCCTGGTCCTCTTAACTTTGGAGAGGGTTGGGGAAAATCCATGGAACTCTGTTTAATAAAAAGAAAGGGGGGAGTGGATAGGGAGGAAGGGGTCCAAGGGAGGGTGGGGGCATAGCAGAAATTGGGAAATTTGCCTGAGTAGATCCCAGCTGTATGAAATAGACCCAGTGTGCTTGCCGCCTCTGACAGCAATGAGTAAGACTTGGTCTACCATCCTCAGGAAAAGAAGGAGGAGTCAGGAGAACCGGATTGGCTGCTATTTCTCCTTTGGGAGTGTTTCAGGGATTCTGAGAGTGACTTTGGCAAGGATGGCAGCCGGTTTTTCAAACTGGGTCAAACTTCAGAAGGCTTTGGTGCCTGTGACTTTAACTGTCCACAAACATCTGGCTTCCTCTTCTTCACTCTCCATTTCTAGGGACCTGGTGGCCAAATCCTTCTTGGAGGACCAAATCCAAATGGGGTGCGGGGTTGGAGGGTAGGGGCTGGGAGAGGAATCTAGCTCAGGGCGAAATTTTTCTGTCCTGTTGCCTGGAGAATACAACCTGAAATAGACTGCACGTGAAGACATGCTCCTGTTAAGAAACACACCTTTCTATGGCACACATTTCCTAAAGAGCCTGGCTGACGGTACAATCTTTAGTCGTGTTCTATATTGGTCAAAAGAAAGACACACGTGGGATTTTAAAATACCTGCATGACGCTGTCTGTTGGGACTAGCTCATGACAGCTGGAAAGGGGAGAAGGAATGATCATGTATGTAACGCCTACTATCTACCTGACGCTCTGCTAAGTGCTTATGATCTGTGAGGGAGGAGCTATTACTAAATCTCAGTTTCCAATTTAGGAAACAGAGAGAATAAAAATGGGGGGTAGGGGGAGATATTTTACAGTTGAAGACACAGACAGAGCTTGGCCAGGGTCACACAGCTAGTGAAGTGTCTGGGGCTGGATTTGAACTCAGGTTTGCCTCTGAAAGAAGACCTGGCCTTCTAAGCTTGCCTCCTGATTCATCATCTGTACCCCCCTCCCCAAATCGTAGTTTAGGCTTTCATCATGGGACAAATGGCCTCTCTCTGGGGCTCCCCTCATCCCTAACTCTCCCACCGACCTCTCATCACTTGCCTTTAAACAAAGGCCATGCTTTACCTCTCCCTCCACGTCTTCCCAGGGGACATAACTCTCCTCACAGCATCCAGGTCTCAGGTCCCAAACAAAGAAGGACTCAAATAACCTCACCGAGAAGGTTCCAAGCTGACTGTTCAAGGTAAGAATAAAGGTCTTTCACTGAGAAATTCCAAGTGTCCTAGCCCACTTTTTTTTCTTTGCACCCAGAAACATACAGGCAGGTTTGGTCAAGGTAAAAGAGGGAGACAAAGTAAAAAAAACACAGGGGTAGGGAGTGCCGAAGAGGAAAGGACCAAAAGACATAGCTAATTGGGGGAGGGGAGGAAGGAGTTGTTAAAACATTGATCCTGGGGTCATTCATACTTTAGCACCACAAGCCCATGGGGAACAAGATTCATTCAAAAAATAGAACCAGAGAAGAAAAGATTCAGAATGGGAAGCCTTGAATTCCAATCCTGACCTGTGAACTTAGCAACAATGTGAGTGTCCATGGTTATGTGTACACACACGTATATATACAAAGCAATATACTTTGTGCACACATACCATGTGTATATAAGCACACACATATAGAAACACAGCATGCATGTGCGTATAAACATGTATTGCATATATACAAACAGTATTCATGTATAGAAACATGCATTGCTTACATATATACATGCATGTGTATATAAGCAGGCATTGCATGCATATAGACCCTTATGTATATAACTCGTGTGTGCATACATATGAGCACCATGCACAAATCTGCGTGCACGTACCCATGTGTACATGCAATAGACAGAAAGGCATAAACATGTATGAATATATATACACACATACATACACATACAGTACTGTTGTCTAGTCATTTTCAGTCACATCCAACTCACATACATGCTCTCTGTAGTTGTTTACACGCTGTCTCTCCCATTTGAATACAACCTCCTCAGGCCTTGGGTCACAATGTAAAATGGAATGGCTGGATCGGAGGGAGCCTCCAAAGTGCCTTTTGGTTCTAAACCTAGGATGCCACAAGCTGCCAAGTGGCGACGAGAATACTTCATCTACCTCACATCATTTGGGCCATTTATGTAGGTTATGACTCTCGAGGTCTTTCAAATGCATCATCAAACGAGGTGATGTCCTTCAAGCGCTTTGTCAGCCTTCAAGCTCTCTATAAATACCAGCTATGAGGAAGATGGCCTCATTGGTCTGAGGAGATAAGGAGGGTGAGTAGTTCTTTTCTCATTTTACTGGGAAGGACACTGAAGCTTAAATTTTAAAAGTGTCTAACGTCCCTAGCGCACAGCAAGTGCTTGATAAATGTTTGTTGGCTTAGCTCGAAATCACTTTGAAAAGTACTGTATTAACAGAATGTTTCATTTGCCAGAACAAACAAGACAACTCTGAAAAGTCACATAGGACAGGGGATTTTCAAGTCTAATGCTGTGTCCCCTCACTGAGGAGGGATTGGAGCTGGACTCTTTTGGCTTTGGAAACACAGCTCTGGCTCATTTTTCAGGTCTGTACTGGTTACAGTTATAAGAGCCTCAGTGCATGGATATTGTGAGGTTGGAAAAAGCAGCTGCTCTGAAACACCTTTCCTGGCATGGCAGGGGGGAGCCCCCAAGTCTGCTGAAGATGTCGTCTGTCATGGATACAAAGGAAAAAAACAGGTGGACTGAATCATGGGAAGGGGGGAGGGGGTCCAATTTTTCTTGAAATGCCACATCCCCCCAAGCTGAAATATTCCATATGGTGGCACAAGTTGAGCCCAGGAACTTTTTAGGAACCAATCAGGGATGGGACTGTAGATCACGAGGCTACATTTTAGAGAGCTGGGAGAAGAAAACGTCAAGGAAATGGGATAGGGAGGCAGAATAAAAGCATCACACTGCTAGCCCCACTTCCCAACACTCTCTCTCTCTCTCTCTGTCTCTCTGTCTCTCTTTGTCCCGTTCCCCCCCCCCAAAAAAAAGATGAATCAGAAGGGAGATCTGGGTTAAGGCATCATTGTGACTTGAATCCTCCAGTTATCTAAAATGTAACTTATCAGCTGCCAAATTCAGAACAGGTCTTTAAATGCTCCTGGCCTCCAGGACAGCCTTTAATGATCTTAATTGCTCCATCCAGTTGCTCTCCCTTTCTACAGGGAACAATACCTTTAGACAAGAAAGAGCATTTTGTCACTTATACAAATTGGGGATGAGGGTGGGGGAGGGGGCAGCATGGAAAGGGGGAGGGACCTGAATTTAAGTTTCTAGCGGAAATAGAATTTGACTTTAGCCCTGAAAGACATGGTACGTTTTTTAGCCAGTGAATTCTGTTGTTCCCAAACAGAGGTAGGGCCAATGGTTCTGGGATACCTTAGATTATCGGGTCTCTGCCATCTTACTTTTAACCTTAACCTAGCTGCTTTTTTTGTCATCTTCCCTTAAATTTCCATAGATTTTTGGAGGCTTTCTTTCCCAGATCAGAATGCTTTCTTATTAGATTAGATCCTTTAGATTGCAATGCTTGGTTTCCATAAAACTTGCTATTGCTACCAAAGTTATTCTCTTCTGATTATAGACTTTCTATAGATTATAATAACTGAAGGACATATTTCATTTTCACATCAACTATCAATGTATCATCATTCTGTTTCTCTAACATCTATCTATGACAGAGAGTTAATATCTATATTTCTCTACACTAGGAGAGCACTGGATGGAAAGGCAATCCGTTTCCAAGCATCGGAGGACATCGGAAATTCCAAAATATGGTCATTATTCCAAAGTTGTGACTTACCCCTGATCCCTTGGGAGCACTATTACTGACCCATCTGTGAAAGCAATCAGCGGTGGAATAAGCTTATTCTGCCTCCAGCAAGGAAGCCAACCGGCTTCATAGTGAAGTGTGGCAAAGACAGTTTAAAAACAGACCCAGGAAACAGCTGAAAGAGCAAAGCCCATCCCTGTCTCATCCACTAGAGAGCCAGCCTGTGGTTGTTTATATAAAGAAGGATCCATCCATGACAGGCACCCTAAAATCTTCACCCTGGCTGTGGTCACTGAAGTGCTGGCAATATTACCCAAGGAAAAAAAATAAAGATCTCTCTCACTAGGGAAATGAAAACCTGGACAGGCTAAGTTATCCCAAAGCAGAGCTGCCTAGTTAAGCATGGCACAGTATCTGGGGCAAACCACATCTACTGGGAGGACCCAGCTCAGCACTGATGGTTTACAATTTCCCAAAGGGTTCCTTGGCCTCTAGCTGTGCTCAGTACCACAAAACATAGGTTTTAGGCTATTTTGGTGTGACCGAGTAGGTAGCTCAGAATCAGTGTTAGGTATAACCAACCCTCTGTTAGTAAGGGAAAAGAGGAAAAAAAACCAACCAGAAGAACTGACTGTGAAAACACCACCATGGAAACAGATGTAGGTAAGACAGAGGCGTTCATTTTTACCAGACTGTCAGGCATATTTTGGAGCTGCGTTCCGTATGTAAGACGAAGGTATCAGCTGAAAAAACAGCCTAAATGAGGCAAACAGAATCCTTCCCCTCTGGAAGTTCATACTGATTCCTATTCCCTGAGAACACTTCACGAATTCAGCTGTCCAGATCTTAAACAAGGCTGCCTCTGTAGCCACATTAGATAGCTGAGCTAGGATCATCTTCTTTCTAAAGCAATTCTCTCTCTTAAGCAGCAGCGCTTAAGCTTTTGATTTCAGGAAGACTTCCTGCAGCTAGGACACACAGTTTTAACAATTAACCTTTTCTGCCTGAAGCTAAGAAGAGTAGAAAGGGGAAAAGTCACGATACCAGCGCTATATTTGGCCATCTACCAAAACACCCGTCTGCAAGAAGGCTATTTCTCATTCCCCTCAGAAATGGGCACTCAGTCCAACTTGGGCATAAGAGGAGCTCATTTTATACTTGCCTCCAGTGAGGGTGAAGATGTCAGTCAAGTTGTCCAGAGTCTCCCCTTCGCTGGTCAGTTGCCACAGTTTACTTTGCTTTGGTGTCTGACTCCCAAGAAAGCAAACCAGACTACACTGAAATGAAGCATCTTGTTTGCCCTTCCCAGGATTGGTTCCCGATCTGAAGGCAGGAGCAGCAGCAGGCTTCGGCCAGAGCCCTCCTGAAGCCACACGTACGAAGTGGAATGCGGCTTCCGAGAAATCGGGCAGCAGGGACGCACAGAGTCTATCCGCCAGCCTGCCTAGGGCTCGCGAAGGGCTCTGGAGCTTCAGCTGCCTCCCTCAGAATTCCAGCTCCATGGGGGTTCCTCCTTCTTCACTACCGTGCCCTCTTCTAAGCAAAGCCAAACGAATCCCGCAGCCCCCGCCTCCCCCTTCCCTGCCCTGCCCGCTTGAGGCTTCACTGGCTGACCCTAGGAGGCAGCGAGGATCCAGCCACTCTGCTCTCCGAGCCCGAGACGTTTAACGAGGATCCACGTAAGCTCATCGCAAAATAATTGTCAGCTCCGGAGCTTGCTGAGCGAGAATCTTTGCTGTTGCAGTGCTCCCATCCCCTGCATGCTAATGAGGCCGTGATGTCAGCAAGTCAGAGGCGCTGCATCTGGACAGTGGATTTTGCTCCCCCCACTCCACCTCTCCAGCCCAGCCCTCCGTAATTTATTTACATGGAAATCAGGCTTCTCTCCCAAATCAATAATCCCCCAGGCAGGGCAGAGGAGAGAAATCCTCTCAACTGGCTTAGCGGTTTTTGCTCTGAGTAGCTTGGTTGCCTCGGTTCACCCCGCCCCCCCCCTCCAGCTGTTTAAAAAAAATGGGACATTTAAAAAGATGCCGTTTTTTCTCGTGGGAGGAGGCGATCAGATCTGGGCACGCTGACCACCCTGAGTGGCTGTTTTGGATTAAGTGCCTGCCTCTCGGTCTAGCCCTGCAAGAGCAGAATTCCTGTTCGAACATTTAATAAAAACTGTTGACCATTAAAAGAACTTGGTTGTTCTTCGTCATCATCCCCCCCCCCCCATTAACTTTCACTTAGGTTCATCAGTCTTTTGGGGAGGAGTAAATGTTTGTTTGGGTTGCCTCTCCCCCCTGCTTTCCCCTTACCTCAATCTAAAAAGCCACTGAAGGGGGTTTGGGGGGGAGGGGGAAGATGTGCCAGCCTCCTCCTCTCCAAAAATGAATGGCAGAACCAAAGCTGGGGCCATTTGGGGCGGGGTATATGGCTATTACTGTTTTTTTCATTCCACAGATGAAGGGTTTTGAGCCTTCAAGGATTTTAACACACTAAGGAGTTTATTAATATGATTAAAATCACTTGGGGGTAGACATGGAAGGCAGGGAAACTGAGTATGTTCTCTCATGCACAGAAATGTCCCCAAGAGGCTCCAAATCCATTCAGCCACTTGCCCATCCTCTCAATCCTGTAGAACCTCGGATGATGAGCATCTCTCCCCCTACAGCTGGAGTCTCTGATGCTTCAAATGACTTTTTTTGTTCCATGTGGGGAAGTTAAATTATGTCTTTTGTTATATGTAATTGTATTAAGAATGCTTTAATAACTTCTCTCGAGTTCACAGAAGACCTTTCATATTTGGACCTGGAATAACTTTTCACTCACAGAAATAGACTAGAACAATATAAGAAGATGAGTAATGCATTACTTTAACCTTTATTGCTCACATAACTCAGATCTGGAGGGGTAGTGGTGAAAGAATGACCTTTACCTCAATGACAAATGTTACTTCTTTGGTCACTGATGGACCACTGCAGTGGTGGAACACAGGTCATTAACGAACTGGATACTTAGCTCTGGGCAAGTCACAGCAAAGAACAATCAAGAGAACTCTGAATTTTCAATCTGAAGCAACAATCAAGAGAATTCTGTGTTTTCAATCTGAAGATCTGGGTTTGAAAACTGCCTGACACTTAGGAACTGGAATACTTTGGGCAAGCTAACTAATATGTCTCATTCTCAGTCTCCTCATCTTTAAAATAAAGGGCTTGGACAAGATGGTCCTTAAGGTTCCTTCTGGCTCAAAATCCCAGATGAATTTACTTGAATTTCCTCAGCAGTAAAACTGATGTCATAGAACCTACTCTAGCTACATTATAAACTTATTAGGACAAGATAATGTGCATAAAAGCACTTTGAACAATATAAGGTGTGAAACAGTTTACAAACATAGATATATCTCTATGTGTGTATGTAAAAATAAAATTATATATGAATATAAACATAGATTGATATAGATATGCCTTTAGAAATGTTTAAGAATGAGAAGAATCACCATCTATTAGGGACAGTATAAAGTGGTCTTGCCTGTAGAGGTGAAAGACCTGACCCAATGACCATTCATGCTACATTATCCAAAGGATCCATGAATAATCCATTACTGTGGGCATTCCCTGTCCAGATTCAGATTGTGACATGGAAAAACCTCAGTAGATATTTGGAGAGCCAATGTGGGGTTGTAGATAGTGTGATAAACTTGAAGTTAAGATGACCTTGGTTTGAATCCTGCCTCTGACACTCAACCCTTTAGAACCTCACCCTTCTTGTCTACAAAATGGACAAGATAATGCCTGTGGTACCAACTTCTCAAGGTTTTAGGGAGACTCCAATGAACTAATACAATTGAAGTTACTTTGCAAATTTTATATCACAATGTAAAATTTATTATTATAATAATAATTATTATTATTATGTCAATGTAATAAGTTTCTATGGCTGAAAAGCTTCCCCTGCTAGTGGTTAACTTCTAGCTGGCCTCAGAATGACTGATCAATAATAGTCTAAACCTTTCAAGCTTGGTAGGATATACCTGTGGGGGCTTATTCCCTTCTCTGTAGTCTCTTTTGGGGAAGAGAGGCAATATAAAGATTCTTTGATGAACTAGAGTCAGTTCTAATGAGAAGCAAGGGGAAAATGAAGACGACTTCCTGAAATCCCTTCTGACTCCATGATTGTACACTCAGCTGTATGAGAAAAGAGTCAGATGATCCTTTGCATAACAACTCATATTATTAAGGTCAAAATCCCTTTGTCAACATTTCCTTGTGGCAACTGTTCTCATCCTGGAGTTCATACTGTTCCAGACAGTTGGTGATGGCCAAAGGAAGAAAATATGTTTATCAGATTCAAAGTTGATACTTTGTTAGGTAGTGCTGACTGCTAGCAACTTGGATAGGAGCAGAATTCTAAATAACTTTGACAAACTGGGAAAGGCAGAAAAAATAAAGATGCGCACGCGCATGCGTGTGTGTGTGTGTGTGTGTGAGCGTGCGTGTGTGTGTGTAAATACTATGAATTTGCTGAGGGACAAATCAAAGACTTTTGAAATAAAACCAAGCAATATAATGAGAGGAGAGAACAGACTTACAGATAAAAACCAAACAACATAAATGTAAGACAAAGGCTCATAGAACACTGGACAGGTCCACCACTGGAACAGATCTGTGGGAGACATGGACAAAAGTCATACATAGGGCAACCATGGTGCTATCACTCTATATCACCGACAGAAGTATCCACATGGATGAGATCATGGATCTACCAGTGTTTAAACACAGGATGATCATATGTTGAGTGTCTACTAGGTACAAGGTACTGTGAAGGATACGAAGATGTACAAGGAACAGCCACGTGGACCTTATGGAATGTAAGAACGTGGTAGGGAAAACAGAAGCTGGAGCAGTGGGTGGGGTACTGGCCCTGGAGTCAGGAGTACTTGAGCTCAAATCTGGCTTCAGACACTTACTAGCTGTGTGACCCTGGGCAAATCATTTAATCCTGTTCACCTCAGTTTCCTCATCTGTCAAATGAATTGGAGAAGGAAAAGGCAAACCCCTCTAAGTATCTTTGCCAAGAAAATCCCAAATGGAGTTATGAAGAATTAGTCAGACAAGCCTGAAAAAATAAAAGGGGAAACAGAACATATACAGGTAATACATAAATGATGCCATGAGAGGTTAAAATACTAGTCTCAGAGGAAGGACAGTTTACTTTTAGAGTGAGTAGTTGGAGAAGGTTTCATCGAGAAGATGACATCTGAGCTAGGTCTTGAAGGACAGACAGGATTCATATAAGGAAAGGCTGGAAGATGGAGAGAACATTCCAGGTGAGGAAGATAGAACGAAGACAAGGAAGGACCACTGAGGCACAAATGTAGCATTAAAAGACCCAGGGATCACAGGTACCTATACAGATGAATCAAAAGGCCAGAACTATGGTTTAAAAAGATGAAGAGGGAAAAACTCAAATTATACAGCTGTATGTTAAAATATCACATGCAAGAGTTGGCAAATAATCCTCCTACTATATTCTGTATTACTAAGTACCTGAATGGAGGATTATGAAAAAAGGTTACAGGAATCAGGGCTAGTTAGCTTAGAGGAGAGAAGGTGAAGAGCTAGCAACTATTCTCTCTCAACAGCTGAAAAGATTTTGGGATGAAGACCCTAAAATGCCTTTCTCCATGTCCAAGTAGGAAAACAAGAGGAAGTAAGTTCTGATCAAATCCAAAGAATGAATTTTGGACAGTCAATGCCAGGATGGACAACAAAGAGAAAATGTGGAACATGTGCAATGAAACAGAACAGTTCTAATGCGAAACAAGATAATCGGAAAGACGTCTTGAAGTCCTTTCCATTTTGCTATCCTGACACCCTAAGAAGTCCATTTATCTCAAGGAATATTGTCAGTCTCAGAAGTGTCTATAAAAAGTTAATTCACAACAAATCAGCGCCACCACCACCAATAAAAGATCCATGGTCAATAGAGCATCTTCAGGAGGGAAGAAACAGAGAAAGAAAGGGTAAGGGAGAAACGAAGAGACAGAGAAATAGAGAGGTAAAAATCAGTCCTAGGTACAAAGAGGTTGATAATTGCTACTTCAGTGTCTGTGTTTACATTAAGCCATGTGAAGTCTGGGGGCTAAACATGAAGATTTTTTTGAGGTCATGGGATCAAAGGAGCATAGGTTTAGAGCTGGAAGGGCAGGTAGAGGCCCTCATGTTCAACCCCCTCATTTTATAGGTCAGGAAACAGAGGCACAAAGAAGTTATGTAAGTGCCCAAAGTCACACCGATAGGGACAGTATAGGAATTGGAACCCAGGTCCTTTGACGCTCTTGACTGTATGTACCACAATGGCTTTCTCACATCTGCTCAGATTTATTATACTCTGATCATTTCTCCTTTATAGATGCCAAACACATTAGTAAAGGGATTTGTACAACTATTGTGCACAATAGTTGGGTCTACACGATACCAGAACAGCCATGTAAGAAGCAAGAATTTCCATCTGATTAAGTCATTAACTTGAATATTTCAGCGATCCATGACTTTGCTGACATGGGTCCTAGTTCCTTTACTGATGCCAAAGGTGTTATCTCTGCAGTTTGGTAGATGGCTTTTAACAGCTGCTGAGGCTCCAGAAGTTAAAACCAATCTCATGGAGAATCTCTAAGTACTTAACTAGGCTGGTCCTTTAACAGCAAACAAACCTGGTTGGTACCTGAAGCCCCTAAGGCTTGGTAGGACCTGGACAAAGGAGGTTGGTAGGTGGGAAGGCAAAGGATGGTGAAGGGCCTCAGATTCGTGGCTTAAGATGCTCAGATGAAGGAACTGAGGTCCTTGAGTCAGGAGAAGAGAAGACTGAGGTGCGAGGGGGGAAGGGGAGTGAAAGCTACCATTAAGTATTTAAAGGACTATAGTGAAAAAAAGGGAAGAGATTTGTTCTACTTGGTCCCAAAGGAAAGAGCTAAGAGCAGCAGAGGGAAGCTATAAAAAGTCAGATTTTGGCTCAATGTCAGAAAGCTTTTTCTAAAAATCAGAGCAATGCTAAAGTGGAATGGGAGTTTCAATGAGATAGTGAGTTCCCTGTGACTGGAGGTGTTTAAGGAAAGACTGAATGTGAATGAGCACTTGGAAACATTATGAAGGAGATCCTCCATTAGGTACTGCTTGGACTAGATAACCTCAGAGGTCCTGTCAACTCCAAGGTCTCATGAGTCTGAATCTGTGGTGCTTTGGAACATATTTCATGCATTTGCAACATTCTATTAGACTCAATATTCTTATTCATTACATTTTAAATGAGCCTCATGCCCCATGCCCCACGCCCCACCCCCAAACCCCAGCCTTCTTGTTTATTTCCCTCTGTTAAGCTTGTTGAGTCAAATGGGAAAGAACCTGGAACGTGAGGGGATTGTGCAAATTTAAAAAAGAAAATACTACTCTTGTATTCCCCACCCCTTCCAGGAGAAGATTATTGTTGTTTTTAAAGCAGCGATGAACTAAATTTGTTTATTATTACAAATATCCATGAAAATATCATTAAAACCACATGATATTCTGACAAATATCAGATTTATCTAAGACAAAGAAAATATGCCACCTGATGGAGCAACTTCTTGTAATGACTAATTTTCATTAAACAGTAAGTGAACGTCTGAATTCTCTCCATGTTAACTTGTTCTGAGAACAAGCCACCCTAGACTTTTTACCCATCTAGTTTAAGAAGCAGGCCCATATGGTTTTTTATTTCCTTCCCCCCTTCCTTCTTCTCTCCCACCCTCCATGAAGATCCTCCCATGTCAAGCCTCCCTCCTATTTCTCTCATTGGTGACATGGATTAGCCTAGGAAATGATGGAGAAACTGAACAGTTAGGAAGCCCCACATCACCAGTACAAGCTTGATATGGTGAGTTTTTCCCCCAGGAAAAACGTAAATGATACTGAACTTGCTCAGTGAACTTCCCCATATTTCCTCTGTGCCAGCTTTCTCATCAAGTAACTTCACTCCAAATGACCACTGGAGGCGCGCTGCAAATGGTTTAGTATTGGGGGGGGGGGTATACTGTGGAAACTGCAGTTTTGAGAAGCTAAGGACCTGGGTTCAAACCTCCACTTGTCCCATAGGACCCAATGGTCACTTTCTAACATACCAGGGCAAGCAGGATGCTACAGGGCCATGAGTTCTTGTTAGATGAAAGAAGCTGGGGTGTTTTGCTTAGAGAAGAGGCTAATAACAGTTTTCAAGGGCTATTGTAGAAAGAGGTTTAGCTCCCAAAAGTTCGGACTATGAGCAATGAGGGTAAAATTTTAAGGCAAATTTAGATTTACCACCAAGAAAACCTTCCTAAGAATTAGAGGTACCCCAAAGGGAAATGGGATGTGTCAAGAAGGAGGGGGTCCCCTCTCACTGGAGATCTTCCAACAAAGGTTAGGTGCCTACTTGTTGAATTGTGTCCTAAAGGGGATTCTTTTTCAAGTATGGGTCAGACTGTATGGCCATGGAGACTCTTTCCAACTTTGAAGTTCTGTTATGCTGACACAACCTTAATAAAGTCATACTGCTCTGTTCCTTCATCTGTAAAATTAAGGCTTTAGGCTTGATGACCTTTAAGATTTCTTCTCACTCCTAGTCTATGATTTTGTGGTATCTCAATAGTTCCAACATGACAAACTCAACAATTCAACCTGTACTGATTACATTTAACCAGCTCTAGAAGCACAAGACTGCTCTGTCTGATTCTCTGTGACCTCATCTGGGGTCTTCTTGGCAAAGACACTGGAGTGGTTTGCCATCTCCTTCTCTAGCTCATTTTACAGATGAGGAAACTGAGGCAAATCAGGTCAAGGGTCACACAGCTAAAATGTGTCCAAAGCCAGATTTGAACTCTGGAAGATGTCTTCCTGACTCCAGGCTTGGCACTCCTATCACCCAGATGCCCACTGATGACATCAGTATTTTGCTAAAAAAAAAACCGATGCTTTTGTTTATTGTTAAAATGGTTGCTTGAGCAAGATGCTGGCCATCTGACTTTACAATTAGATTTCCCTTCTGCAAACAGAAATAATATAGGCAAGATTCTTGTTCAGAGATGGGTTGGTTTGATAGTCAATGAGGTCCCTTCCCATTCCAAGTTCTGTTCACTATTTGACACTTAGGCTGGAAGTTTCTTTGGATGGATTCCATCTCTCTTTGGAGATATGCTTCTTGCCACCATCTTGCTCAGAAAATGGTCCTAGGAGTCCAAGCGTGATGCCGAAATTCAAAAACAAAGGGCAAATTATAGGCATCAGAACGAGAAACTCCAGTCCCAAATTAGGCAGTAGGAGAGCTTTAATTATGCACTAGAAATGCACTTCCCTTTAGAAGAGCTTGTAAAATTAACTCTAACGTAGAACAGAAAAAAACTAAAGCCATCAAGAGGCCCTAACAGCTGAGGAAGGGAGATATTTGCAGTCACTTCCAAATTCCAGGGGTTTTCTAAATACTCCGACACATAGGGGACTTGAGAAATACTGCCTTTGGGCTACCAAAGTCGGGGGAAAAGGCAAGAATGATCTTTAAGACTATCTGGCTAACTAACAGTTGATAATATTTGGTATAGACCATTGTAAGCTATATTCCTTTACCCCAAAGGGGGCCTTATTGATTCAATGACAGACAGTTCAGGAGTTTTGAACACATAGTTTATTATTTTTTTCTCCCCAAGGTGACATTGGCAAGTGGACACAATACAGTGACAGGGACCCAAAAAGGTCATGAAGCAACTGGCCTATGTGAATACCAGCTCCTACTGTCTTTGTAAATTCTTTAGCGCCCCTTCTCCAATGCAGCTGGCGAAGAGGGCACCTCGCGTCAAGCGTCTCGCTCCACAAAGAATGTGGTAGCCAGCTTCTGACTCATCACTCGAGAGCTGCATACCACTGTCCTTAAATGGCACTCAGAGCATGAAGTCAAAATCCTGCTTTGGAGCTGGATCTTGGCAAAGGATCCCTTAGCACTCAACAGAATATAGCTGAAGTGGGCACGGGAAAGAGAGATGCTAGGAGCCCAGCCCACGGGGGGACATACACTAGAAGCAGCTCACTATGGTGAAAAGGCACACGACCTGGCTTACCAAGCCCCAACAGAGCGCCCATGGGCAATCGATCTCAACAAGACTCTCATTTAACAGATGAGTAAACTGAGTCCCAGGGAGATCAGGTGACTTACCAAAAGCCACACAAATGTCAGAGACAGAATTGGAACCCAGACCCTCTGACTTCAGCCTATGCATCTTGTCTGTCTTTGACGGATGAAGCAACTGAGGCTGGGAAACATCGTGTAGGCTTGTCCAAGGTCACAGAGTAAATCAATAGCAGAGCTGGACGGCAAACCCAGGTCTCCCGATTACCAGCCCTCTTCTCATTAAAGTGTGCTGTTCTCTTTCTCATTTTCCCAAACCTCAGTTTCCTCATCTATAAAATGGAGTTCAAAATACCTTGCTAGTGAACCTCACAAAGAATAAAATAAGAAAATCTGAGTATAATGAGAGAAGAAATTGTCATGTGTTTTGAAAATTAAATAGGTATCATTATTGAAACAGTAAAAGTGACCTACATTTAGAAGGCAGAAAATCCCTTCCAAATCACTTTAGATGGGACACTCTCGAAAACCAGGAATTTTGTGGGGGCAAAAGCTCCTCTCCTATTGCCCAGCTTTACCCCCTAGACTCCAATTCTCAGACTCAATGTTTGAAAGGATGTCCCTCAAGATAGAAGCAGCCTTAAGCACAGTATAAAGCAGAACCTTCTAACAACAAAATGGAATGTATAACCTTGAAAGGTAGCGAGTGAGCTGATCATCACTGGAGGTATACATGTAATAGATGACTGATCACTTTTCTAGCGTATCAATGGAACAAATTCATGTTTCAGGGAGGGGCAATGCCATAAAGTCTCTCAAGAGTCTTTCAACTTTAAGATTGTATACACTCCCCACAACAGGTCTGCCACTTCAGGAAACTAGCTTTGACATCCTACTCTACCAGCTCATTCAGGGTCTCAATGAATACTCCATAAAACGGGGCTCTTCTTGCTACCACCAGAAGGACTAAAGGACTGAGGAAATATCATCTGATAGAAAACACTGAGTTCCCTCAAGTGAAAGAAAACCCCCAGTCTCATAGGACAGGAGAATACAACAATGCCCCTAGGAAAACAAGGAGGGTTTAGAGCCAATATGGGAAGGACAGGGATGATTTCTTGATGTTCTTCTCACCTCTGCCACCGGAGATATTTCCAGGTTTTGTCCCTCTGCCTCCCTCTCCCCTTCTGCTGACTGACCTACTTGGAAAGTATCAGGTGGCCCTGTGTATAGGGGAGGCCACAGAAAGGTCTTTCTCTTCTTCACTGCTGCCTGCTATGAGCAATAATGATAAGAGGAACTGACCCCGTATGGACTTCAAAGTCTAAATTTTGCAAAGTGCTTCACAGGTTTAATTTGAACCTCATAAGCACTTGGCAAGAGAGGTGTCATTCTCTCCATTTGACTGATACAGAAACTGAAACAAGGCAAGTTAAGTGACTTGCCCAATGGGGCACAGCTAGGAAGAATCAGAGCTGAAATCCAGGTTTTCCAAATCCAGCACTCTCTCCACTAGACTTTGCTGTGCACACTTTACCTTCTGGAAACTGGACCAAACAACTCAGAAGAAGCGGATGTGGTTTAGGCTCAAGCACCATGACCCAAGCTGGATTAGGTTGGACAATTAGACTCCATTAAGTCACCAGATCATACTTAACACCAAAAAAGTCAAACAGAGTGTGGAAAAAAGAAAAGTCAGACCAGAGGGGAGAATGGAAAGAGGAGAGGGAAGAGGGAAAAGGGAGAAGGAAAGGAAAAAAAGGGAAGAAAGGAAAGAGGGGAGATGGGAGGGGAAGAGAGGGAGAGAAGGGGAGAAGGAGAAGGAGAGGGGGAAAGAGGGGAAAGAGGGAAAGAGAGAAAGAGAGAGAAAGAGAGAGAGAGAGAGAGAGAGAGAGCATTTGAGAACATATAGTACCTTAGATAAGCATGGAAAAAATATCCCAGGATTATTTTTAATGCCCCTTGACACTCATTGACATCCAAAATACTTATAAGACACCTGTGTACCAGTTATGTGGTACTATGTTCTACATGGTTTAAACAGTCAGCAACCTCCATTGGACTTAGCAATGATGTGACCCCAGGGAGCAAGACAGTGAAGATCTGGTAAATATTTCAGAGCCAGAACCTATCTTTACATCTACACTAGATTCATGACCTGGCCAAAATCCCACAGAATTTTCTCAATAAGGTTTGCGATTTTCTTAGAATTTTAATAACATTTTCACTAAACTGTGCAAACCCATACTAGGCCTATACCCAAAAGAGACCAAATAAACAGGAGTTACCTATGTACAAAAATGATGGCAGCAAAAAAACGGAAACTAATGGATTCCCATTAACTGGGGACTGCCTGACTAAATTATAATATAGGAATGGAATAGAATATTATGAAAGGGAGAGTTTTAGAGAAAACTGGGAAGACTTGTATGGACTGATGCAAAGAGAAGTGAGCAGAATCAGAAGAACAATGTATCCAGTGAGACACTGCAAAGCTTTTAAAGACTCAAGAACTCTGATCCACCCCCTTACCACTATAATTCTACCCCTCTCCTCACAGAAAGGTGATGGATGTGGTGTACTGAATCACACACACGCACACACACATTTTTGGACATGTGCAATGTAAGAATTTGTTTTGCTTGACAATGAATATTTGTTACATGGCTTTTCTCCCCCTCTTTCCTCTCTTTGACTCCTCTCCAGACTGTACTCTTGACTTTCTCAAATATAACAGAGAAACCACTTCACCCTGGAAGCACCCAACGCCCTTACAGCATCTCCCTCTGATTGATTGGTTTCTCCACACAAAAAAACAATCTCTATTTTAAGCAGGACATTTAGGGTAACCATGTGTCCATTCCTCTCCAGGTTCTACTCCAGATCCTTCAGACTTTCTCTCTCATGCCCACCACCCCTCTTCAGCTCCTTTTTCTGTGTACCTATTAAAATGCAAGTTCTCTGCCCAGGGCAGGTATTCTCTTTCTTTCAGCTTGCATTTGTATCCCTAGCTCTCAGTAAAGTGCCTTGCATACAACAAGCACTAAATAACTGTTTGCTGATTCAACCATGACTTTCTTTTAAACTGGAGTGAGAAAAAAATAAATGCTTATTGACTGACTGTGGAAAGTGACTTGGGAGGAACTTCCTCATTGACCCAACAGGGAGGCAAATACTTGCCCAATTTAACTCCCTGGGTTGTTGTGAAGATGTAAAACATTTTGAAAAACTAAGTGATATCAAGTTTAATAAATCCTATGACAGCATTTTTATTCTTCCACTAAAATGCTCCTCTGATGCCTCCAGGTAGTGTGTACGGAGAACATACTCCAAGGAAAGCATGACTGCTTGAAAGACTAACTGAAACATCATGACTTGCTTCTCCCTGGATATACACACAGCATGGCAGCTGGCTGTTGGGGAAGAACTGTTTTCACAGACACATTCAATAGAATATAAGCTCCCTAGGACCAGGTAGGTCCTCTTGATTTTTTCATTTCCGACCCCAGTACCTAGTAAGTTCCTTATAATTGCTATTTGATTGATTGACACTAGAAGTGAACATCTGAAAAATTTTGCGAGGGAGGGATATCATGGACCCTGTTCCCCTCCTTCAACTTTGGTGAAACCTGCGGATCCTTCTTCATAATAATGCTTTTTAAATACATAAAATAAAATATATGGGGTTGTAAAGGAAACCAATTATATTGAAATACAGTTATCAAAACACAAAGAAAAAGTTTATAGATCAACTCCCTTCCCTTCCTTAAGAAATTTTGATTTAGAACAGAGGACCTAGATTCAAATCACACAAGTCATTTAACTCTCTTGGTTTAACTCTCAAGTCCCTTCTTCTGGAAAATGTCAGCTTTGTTCTGTGACCTTACAGTTCTAGATTAGCTCTCCAAAGATCTGACTTTGCCAAGGCCCAAAAGGAATGAAGTTCACTTGAGCACTGCACCTCCTCCAAGAGCTACAGACTCCTCCTTTCACCTGCCTTTTAGGGGGTGGGGAGGGTAGTATCAGAAGGTCATTGACTTACACCAGTCTATCTAGTGTCCAGTCCCCAGGAATGTACCAGCCTAGAAAATAAAGGTGCAGAAAATGAAGGGATTTGCTCTGGATCAGGACTGGGATTTCATGCCAGGTCTTCTAGCTCCAAAATCCATTCTTCCTCCCAGTACACC
This sequence comes from Pseudocheirus occidentalis, assembly GCA_028646575.1. Taxonomy (NCBI): domain Eukaryota; kingdom Metazoa; phylum Chordata; class Mammalia; order Diprotodontia; family Pseudocheiridae; genus Pseudocheirus; species Pseudocheirus occidentalis. The sequence goes on along the minus strand of CM053599.1, from coordinate 22,687,087 downwards.
ATGCTGCTGCTCTGTCCTTAAGACAAGCCCAGTTTGGCAGATACAGGATCCTAATCATTCTGTCGCCCTCACTTCTGAGACCTACCACCACCAGCTGATAAGAAATCTTGCTTGGCGCCATTAAACTAACTTTCCTTTAGATTTCTTTTCCAAGCTGAAGTCAGAGCCAGCCTCTCCTTTTCCCACCCCCCATCCACCAAATAAATAAATAATGTTTAAATAATGATGCTTTTTTTTAAGAAGGAAAAGGGCATATTTAATGTCATCTCCCTAGCAGTCTAGCTAAAATGGTGCATCTCAACTTAAGCTAAATAAACCCAGTCCTGGATTTCTAATTCAATATTTTTCTTGGGTTCTTTCCCTGCCTCAGAAAGATCCCCTCTTCTCTGCCACCCTTGGCTCCCTGCTCCCCTCCCCCACAAGCAAATGCCTCTAAAAAGGACATTCATAAATCTTCATCTTATCTCATGGTATGTCTAACAAAGATCTGAACCTTTGATCAGTTACACAAATTAATTTTCCATTTACATTACAGGGCAACAATTTATTTTACAGTAAAACTAACCAGCCCTGAAAGTCCACTTTAGCCTATAGCTTGGCTGCTGGCCAAGAGGCTGGTCTTTTGGCTTGTTTTCTCTATTTTATACTGTCTGGGTTAACGTTTACTTTACAGAGTCTTCCTTTTCTGTTTGCTATAGTCTGCCCAGCTCGTCCTCTCCGTGGTAATAATACTGACTGCACCAGTCTAAATCATTCAGTGGCACACTGGGTGTTCTGAGTGTTTGGGGAGTGAGGAAGGTGGGACATGGAAGGATGACTATTGTAAACCTGGGAAGCAGAGTGGGTGGCATGACAGAAAGAAAGCTGAATTTGGAATCAGAGGAACTGGGTTCCGTCCCTTGCTACCTGGGAGACCTTGAGTAAGCCACTGAGACTCAGTTTCTTTATCTGTGAAATAAGAAGGTCAAAGAATTAGATGACCAGTGAAGCCCCTTCCAGCTATACATCTATGGCCCTATGAAATGATTTCTTTCCTTGTCTGTAAAACAAGGAGGCTGGGTTAAACAATCTCTAGAGTTCTCTCCAACACAAGTGGACATAAGTATTTTTCCAAACCCCAAAGCACCCAGTCCCTTTCTACTTTCATTTCTCATAAAACTCAAGTTGCAAAGTTGAATAGAGGGTGCTTTTTCCTCCTCTTCCTGCCTCCAATGTGCCAAATCCCTAGTGCTATCTTACCTTCTTCTTGGCTAAAATTCTTAACCTGGAGTCAGTAAACTAAAAAAAAAATTGTAACTGTATATTCAGTATAAATTAACTTCCTTTGTAATTGTGTATATTTCCTTTTATGAATCTTTAAGAATAATTCTGGGAAGGGGTCCAGAGGCATCACCAGACTGCCCAAGGGGTCAAGGGCATGACAAAGATTGAGTAGCCCTGAGCTAGAGTCTAGATAGCAGGGGCCTTAAGAGATGGTGCAATCTAACTTCCTTAATTTGCAGATGAGGCCAGCAATGGCCATTGAAGGAAACATTAGTGTTGTTTAAGCCTCAGTCTAAATGCTGTCAAGGAATAACCACAAGGGTTATATGGTAATTTATTTTTTTTCTCCCCCATCACATTCTTTCCCTTGGCTCTGCCTTTTCTTTTAATAGAAAATTATTGTTGGGAAGATAAATGCAAGATGGAGGAGTGAAATGATCAAAGGGAACCGAGTAGAATGTAAACTTTGTAAGGGTAAGGAGGCTTTCATTTTTGTTTCTATAGCCTTAACTAGCTCAAGGGGCTGCTACATAGATTAGGCATCCAATATGGAATGAGATCTAATTGAAGAGACCTAGGCTCCTCCTTTCCCCTCATTTCCCCCCCCCCCAAAAGCCCAAGATAAAGAACAGATAAATGTCAAACACATACATGTGAAAGTTCTTAAAGAAAATTAATGAGGTTTAAAATGAACAAAGCAAAGACACCAAAATGATTGAAAAATACCATAGCCAAATTGATTAAGGTAAAGTACTAAAAACAACACAGACCGACAGCAAGAGAACCTAGCCAAAGCTTCTCAAATGAATCAGTGACACATTAGGAGTAATTAAGGAAGAACTAGAAAGCTAAGATAAGCATAAGACCATATAGCTTAAAGGAAGAAAAAGATCTCACGTGGACATGAAATACTACTTCTTCCCCATTTGGGGTGTTCAAATCACTAAGTGTACAGATCTATATTTTAAATCCAGTCCCTGACTTCATCAAGCCTCAGAGCTAGAAGAGAACCCCAGTGGCCATATCATTCAACTTCTATTTGAAAAGAATTCTCTCAATGACATAATTAATAGTTGGTCATCCAGCTTTTGTTTGGAGCTGTCCATGGAGGGGGAATTCACTGTCTCCTGAAGCAGCCCATTTCATTTTTTGAAAGTAATTGTTTAAAAAGAATTCTCTCTCCCACAGCCCCATCCCCAGCCCCTTCCTCCCCACTTAAATTCACCACTTTGTTCCTTTAGCCCAAGGTATCATCTCTGACCTCTGGGGGTAAGCAAAGTTTCAGAACAAAATACCAGGTAACATTTGCTTAAACACTGCCATATTTGTATTATATCATTAATTTTGAAATCGAAGGTCCCAGAAGTTGCTCCATTGGCTGATTTTTATCTCATGGTTAGGACATGTCAATCAATCAATCAATTAAGCATTCATTAAGTATCTACTATGTGCCAGGCTTTGGATAATAGTACAAAGAATGAAATAATCTCTACTTTCAAAAAGCTTTCATTCTAATGGATACAGACAATATGGAAAAGAGAGAGGGAAAGGAAAGGAGGGAAAGAGGGAGGGAGAGAGAAAGAGAGAGAGGGAGGAGCGAGAAAGAGAGAGAGAGGAGGAGGAGGAGAGATGTATATATGCAGCATAAAGTTAATAAATGCATGCATACACACATAAATACATGTAAAGCAATTAAATTTTTATAAGGAGGCTTGGGAGGGAGAACACTAGCAGCTGGAGGGAATCAAGAAAGGCTCCATGCAGAAGAGTGTTTGAGCTGCATCTTACAAAAACAAAAGGACTCTATGGTCATCTTGGCTGGTCTCTGCCCACTACAGTGGCTCAGTGCCACCAAAACACCCTGGCCCACACATAGCTCTGTTCATCTCAAGAAAGTTACAAAGTCAGAAAGAGATGCCAGAAGTAGTAATGTGGTAATGGATGTAGCAATTAATCTCCCAATTGAAAATGTCAGAGATAATTACCAAGTCATTCTCAGGAAGAGAGTCCTGCCTGCCTGGCAAGGGCTGACCAGGCAGTTACCTCAGCTGCAGCCCAGGGCACTCACTGTACCAGCTCATGTGTACCAACACTACATGGAAACATCCTTGGCTGCTCTATGACCTCCCACTTCAGTCTTTTTGGCTGGTTTTTGACTGTTCTGGTTCTGCCAGTTTCTTGTATTGATGGGTAAAGGAATGGAGCTGGCCATGGTGGAACAAAGAACTGGCCTGTGAAAGTCGCTTGTGATAGGAAGGGATACACCCTTCGAGGGTCCCAGCAAGGTCAAATATTTGTCACAGCCTGGGAAAAGCTGACAAACACAGAACTAGAAGGCATCTTATCTCAAGGGCTGGAATGGTACATGGCCCGCATCCAACATTCTTCCTGTTCCATACTCATGGAGCTTTTTACCCAGGGACTCAGGAGATGACTCAGAAAACACCTGCCCTGTCACCGCAGTCCATATGGCTTTACTGTTCCACCAGCAGTCACTAATAGGTTGTGGGCCTTTAAAGAAACCCAATATCACAGGAAAATGTGACCTTTGAAGAGCCAACGGAGAGCACTGAATTGCATGCCTCCAGAATTTTCAGTTCGGTGGCTTCCTTTCTCTTATACGTTCCTAGGTCACATTCGGCCTGGACTCATATGGATTGGTAGATTCCGCCTAAGAATTCACAGGATCACATAGGTTTGTCTGTACATGATAGGAAGGATATCTGATCCATCCCCTCATTTTGCAGATGAAGAAACAGAAGCCCGGAAACATGGGCCATTTACTCATGGTCACCTAGGTGGCAAGTAGCAGGACTGGGATTCAAATCAATATCCTCTGACTCCGAACCAATGTTCTTTCCATTGAACCCAACTGCTTCCAACTGTTGCTTAGGGACCAAGGGGTTATTCCCCACAGCTCAGGGGTGCCCAATACAATAGGCCACTGAGTATTCTTCAGTTAGGAACTTCATTCTTGAGCACCCCCATTTCAGTTTCTCATCATCTCTTACCTGGACTGTTACAACAGTATCCAGCATGGTCTCCCTGCCTCAAACATCTACCCACTCCAACCCATCCTCCACAAAGCTGCTAAGTTAAGGCTTTTCCTAAAGTCTGATCATGGCATTCTCCTTTGCTCAGTGCACTCCAGTGATCTCCTATTGCCTCTAGGATCAAATATAAATGGAATTATTTAGCATTTAAATCTCTTCACAATTGGGCCACTTTCCTATCTTTGCAGTCTTTCTGAAAGTTACTCTCTAGCTCCTCACAGACTCACTGTTCAGCACATGTGGCTCTCTTGTGTCTCTGTGCCTTTGAAATAACTGTTCTTCCATTCCTGCAATGCTCTCCCACCTCATCTCTACCTCTAGGAATCTCTGGTTTCCTTCAAAATCCAGCTTAATTACCACCTACAACAGGAAAACTTTCTTGGATCCAATCTTCCCCTTCTGAAAACTACCTTTTATGTGTTTTGCATTTTTAAGAAGTGTGTTCTAAATCCCTACCTCAACAATTACAGGAAAGATCAGACGTCTCTATGGAATCAGAGGTGTGAACTAGGTGAGAATAAGTGCTACATACCACTATTGAATCAATCAGCCAAATATTTTAAACTAACTGCAAAAGGTCCTTGGTTAATGTAGAAATCCTTGAAAACCACTGGATGCAATAGAATGTGTTAGGAAGTCTGTTTCTCTTTTCCTTTTCTGTTAGAATGTAAACTCCTTGAAGGCAGGGATGCTTTCTTTTTGTCTTATATGTTAACATTGAGAAAAGTACTCAATACATAGTAAATACTTAATATGTTTGTTGATTAATTGGTTGGTTGGTTGGTTTCAGTCTCAGAGGCCTAAGTTCGCAGGGACAAAGTTAAATTGAAGCCAGCTTAGTCAGTTAGCCTGAGGAATTGCTCTTTCAGGTCAAGATGATATTAATTTCTGCAAGGAAAGTCTTATTTTTTTTAAATAAGTGATATTGTATGCAAATATTTATAATTGGTTTGAACTTGTCCCACCTAACCTTTTCAAAAATCTCAGGTGCTCAAGACTTCCTTAGCATGGGAAACCTGACTGATATAAGCTACCATTTTGGGGTCTCATGTAAAGTATCCTAACTGGCACCTTCATTCTCACCCCAATTTCTCCTGTTCCACTGAATGTACTCTCACAATACTCCCTAGTTCCAGTTCAGTCTCAAGTTAGAGACATTAGATTAGCACACTCACTGCAAAAGGGCTGATCCAATAGTTCCCAAAGTTCCTATTAATTTTTTTTTAATTTCTGGTTCCACTTCAAAATTCCCATTTCCATGGATGACTTGGTTAGAAGTATTCTAAAGATGTACTTCAGCCCCCTGCTGATCTACTTCACAGTTAAGGGTACTTCTGCATAGTTAAGAATCATTCCATATTTATCTTGTGTATGCCAATATATTGCTGCCCCCCTCCCTGCCCTGAAAATTGCAAGGTCCTTGAGCATAGAGATTATTTCATTTTTGTCTTTGTCATTGATAAGTTCTTCCTTGAAACTCCATTTTGAAACAAGAGTGCAGATCAGCCATCTTCATTCTCTAGAGTTTAGTACCCTATGCCCCTGCTTGGGTAGCTCCACCCTTAACCCCCTTTCCACCTCTCCTTTTGTGGGTTGTCATCTCCCATTAGAATGTATGCTCCTTGAAAGCAAGGACTGTCTTCTTTATTTTTGCTTGTATTTGTATCAGAAGGACTTAGTACAGTGTTTAGCACATAGTGGGTTTCTAATAATGCTTGTTGACTGAATAAACAATTATTCAGGGTCACATAGGTAAAGCTGGGATTTGACCTCTCATCTTGACTCCAGGTTCAGTGCCCTCTTTAATGCAACAATCATCAATGCACTCTTCCCCTCTCCCTTATATTACCAGGGCCAAATCCTTTCCTCAGAATTCTTTTTTTCCTTCCTGTTAAATTCAACATCTCCCTCTTCCCTCCTTTAACTCTTCCTCTCCCTAAGATGTACCTACTCCTGAGTGTCTTGTATGCTCTATTTGAAAGTACTCAATAAATGTTAACTCATTTAATGTGAGGGTGAGGGGTTAAATGACTGGTCTAGGGTCTCAAAACAAGTGAGCAGCTGGGCTTGGCTGAAAATTGAAGCCTCCCATCTGGTCAGTGCTTCAGAACAAAGCCCAAGCAGGATATCATTGCTTCTTTAATTAGACAATAAGTGGTCTTTAATAAAGAAAATTAATTTAATTAGGACTGTCAGTCTGGCATTTCAATTCTAATATATCCCAGATAAAAACAACTCTGGAAAAAGCCTTTGAGATCAAAATGGCTTTGGGTTTCCATGGGTGATTACCAGTTCTGGACCAACAATGGAATCTGTCTTTCATTTAATGGAAAATCCAGAAGACTTTTCAGTCTTTCTCTAGTTTTCAGAATCCAGGCTACAAACCTTTCAAGGTCTTACCATCCTCCACAAAACCTTATGTAATAGAACTTTACTCATTTTAAAATCACTACAATCTAAAGCTAAGCACATACCATTTCTCCCCCACCTCCCTCTCCCTCTCCTTTCCCCTTTCTCTTCCCCTCTCTGGGCCCCCTCCCTTCTCTCTCTCTCTCTATCTCTCTGGCCACCCACTATACCAGATGAATATTCAACTTCACACTAGAAATAATTCCCTGAACTTCAGTTAATTTGCCTCCATCGTTTACACTGGTTTCTTGATAATGATCTCTTTAGGCAGAGACTTTGACATATAACTCCTTTTCATCCTTTCAAGCAAAGTATTTCTTAGTCTCCAACTGGCTAATAAATGGACAAACCACTTACTCTCTTACTCCCAGGGTCCCTTTCCACAAAACCTCCCAACAGGAAAAGGTCCCATCATGTCCCCTGAGCCAATGCCCAATATATAAGAGGAGAATGGTCATCTGGGACCATCTGGGTTCTATCACAATGGGACATTGTGATGTCCCATTACTAAGTCGATCACCAGACCCCTTCTCACTAATACAGAAAGGTCAGATTTTTAACTGTTAGATGCTTGGACATTTAAACCACAGATCAATAAGAAAAGCCCAGACTGGAACCCTGGTCCCTTCATTCGAGAATATATCACCTTTCTTTTTTTAATTAAAAAATATTGGCCATACCAATAATTTCTCCCATACTACAAGACATTGGCAATCTTTTGTCCTATTGAACTCTCTAGGGAAATGGAACCTAGCTAAGTCAACAAGCATTTATTAAGCTCCCTACTATGTGTTGGGTACTATGCTAAGTACTGAGAATTCTAAGGCAAAACAGTGCCTGCCTTCAGTGAGTTCACATTCTAATGAACCAACCCACAGTAGGACGACCAGGAAAGAACTTGGTCGAATATTAGGCAAGTCACTTAAGTCCTCAGTGCCAGCTCTAAATCCATGACTCTATGAATATTGGGGTGAGAGGAACTGGGCAAAAGCCAAAAGAAAAGGAGGTGAGAGTCAACTTGCATAGCTGAAGTGGAGGACTTGGATTCCTCAATAAAAAGCACTGTTTTGAGTCATTCAAGGAAGCCAGCACACTCTGGATTCACAGGCCATTTAAAAACATTTGCTCATTACCTACACTTTTCTTGCCACCCCCCCCCAACACATTTCCAACCCTCCCTCTCCTTAGCAACACCATTCCCCAGCATAATGAACATTCCAAAAACTTACTGCTTGTGGCAGGGAGAACCACAGCTCTGTGTTCTGGAGTTCAAATCATTTTATTTCCAAGCTGCAACTCATTGCAAAAGGTTTTTACCCCACAAACCAAGCACAGCATAACCTCATTTCAATACAGCTCATCATTGCACAGATTCAAAGATACCATAGCTCAAATTACATCCCTTGAAGGAAAGAGAAACCAACAGGCCGAGCCTAATTAGGACTCCATCCTCCCAAGTCTTGGATAGCAGGAACTTAGCGTCAGAATCGCTCAAAGAATCAAATCATCCCAGTCTAAGGGGGAATCTTTGAGGTCCTTCAGTCAAGGTGGTATGACAAAAAGAGGGCTAGCTTTTAAGTCAGAAGACCTGGGTTTGGATCCTGGTTCTATCATCTGCTTCTTGGGGGAAAGTCACCACCTTCCTGGCCTAAGTTTCCTCAGTTGTAAATAAGAGCATTAAACCGAATAGCCTCTAAGATCCTTTTCCAGCTCCAAGATCATGCTTCTAGTCCATTCACTCATTTGCCACTTTTTATATACTATCCTCATGGAATCTGAGAATCACAGAGTTTCTGAGAAATAAGGGACCTGGGCAGCCACAGCCCAAAATAAGTCAGGAAAAGAAGCCCCTCTATGACAAACATGACATGTGGCCATCCACTTCTGCGGGATCCACTTCTGTACCTTGAGTACAGGGGGACTTGAGGCAGTCCATTTAGTTTTGGTTTTTGGTGGGTCAACACTAATTGTTAGGAAGTTTTCCCTTTCTTCTTGCCCCTTATCAGTGGCTACCCCATCTCTCTAGCTCTATTCTAGGGGGGAGGGGGACTAAGCAGAGAAAATGTTATCCCATTTCCACTTGACTGCCTTTCAGATACTCAGAAGACAGCTACTGAATCCTAAGAAGTCTGCTCTTCTCTTATGACTTTTCTTTCTAATTTACTTGCCTTTTATTTCTAGAGTCAAAGTCTCCATTGGAATGGATTTTAAAGGTCATCTAGTGAAACTCATGCTTGTAGAGGAATGCCTGCCATGAGTATAAATTCAGCCACCATCTTAAGATCTCCATTAAGGGGTAAGTTCCACTCACTGCTTATGCTTGTGCTCTTTAGAGTAAGAATTCTTAAGCTTTTTTTGTGCCAAGAACCCCTTGGACAGTCTGGTGAAGCCTAGGGAATCTCCTTGTCAGGTTTTTAAATGCATAAAGTAAAATCTATAAGGTTACCAGGGAAATCAATTTTATGAAAATATAGTCAAATTGTTGTTGTTGTTTTTAAGTTCATGGACTCCAGGTTAAGAGTTGCTGAGTTAAAGCAAAGGAGAAGAAACATAATCTTCCTTTGATAGGACAGCTTCCATGTGATATCTTTGCAAGATGCTCTCATTTACTATGCTTTCTTCTTCACTTTATATATCCTCCATATATGCAACTGACTCTAGTCATGATTTCCAGCTCCCTCATCAACCTGCCACCCTCCAGATTGGTGAACAAAGTTCATGCTAAAAAGATACACTCAAAGCTGAAAACAGTAATTCCACGATGGTCCACACAAGGAAAGAATCATTTCCAAAGCTCTCACCACTTATTCTTCTCTTAATTGGCTACCACAGACATGTGAACTCACACGGCTGCTAATGAACAGAGAGATCTGGAAGAGACTTCTCCAATATGTTCTTGAAGAAGAACACTCGTTATGACATGCCCAATGAGGGGTCATCCAGCCTCTGCATGGAGACTTCCAGTGAAGGAGAGATGCCTCCCCCTCTAAGTGCAGCCCTTGCCACTTATGGTCAGCACTAAATCTCAGAAGGCAGTTCTAGACTCTGAGTCTAACTGTTCTTCTTGTCACTTGCTCTCATCACTCCTGGCTCTTCTTCTGCATATAAACAGAACAAGGAGAATCCTTCCAATATTTGAAGAAATCTATCCTGTTCCCCCCGAATCTTCTCTTCTCCAAGCTAAACATGCCCAGATTCTTCACCCAATCTTCTATTGCCATGGACTCAATGCCCTTCCTCATTTCAGTTGCCCTTCTCTGGATGATGTCCAGGCACTCACTGTTGTTCATCAATCAGTAAATATCTTTTAGCCCCTACAACATAAGCCCAATGTTGGTCTAAGGAATAGAAGAAAACAGAAGACATGAATCCTAACCTTCCGTGTTCATGCCAGGTACTGTATTTTGCTTGTGCATATTAATTCAAAGGGTTAAAATGAATATGAACATGAAGCTAAAGCAAAAACTGCCGCCATATCAATCACGTCTGCCCACTTATTCGATCCAGGTGTGGAGTGACAAGATCACTACAACTGACTTGGAAGCTCAGCATCCTGTACATCAATGGTGAGCAATTCAGGGAGCTGGAATCAGACAACTTCCCCAGCTTGGCGATGCACTGCAGCACTCTCCCCTGCCCTCCAGATGCCTCATTCTCCACTGGTACCCTCACTTCCCATCCCCCGGGCTTCAGAGCAGCTATTCATCTGAAGTGCAAGAGGCATGTAATCAAACCTTCCAAGCATTCGGTTACACTGAGTCAGTTTACACAGAATGACAAAACATGACACAATAGACTTTGATGTAAAAGGGGGAAGCTTCTTTCAGGGAAGGGGGAGGGAATGAGCCATGAGATTCCCATTAACATTTCTACAGACTTACAGAGGTTCATTTCCCATGCATGGCAGGGGGAAAACTGGAGAGTCAGAAATTTGGGACTTGCTCACTTCAACATGTCTGTTGCTCATCATGGTTTCTCTGACTTGCAAGTCTGCAACTTTCTCTTTCATGTCTCACTGGGCCAGCTCATTGTAAGTTTGCTTACCCTTCAGTTTGTCTTATTTAGTAAGGGAACATACTAGGCGTTAAGGAAATATACTACGGAATATGAGTAGTACAAAGACACTATGCAAGGTATTGGGATATAAAGAAGAAAATAAAACAGGCCCTGTCCTCGAGGAGCTTACATCTTATCCTTCCAATAGTTATATAAGCCAGGTAGATTTCATATTTGAGAGTAGATCTACACGGTATTGCTTTCATGAATCCTGTCTTCATATCTTCCATTTAAAGACATGGAAAAACTATATCTGTTCACATATCCAGTTCAGGTATCATTTAATTAAAACCCATAGCAGGTGCTTAGTAAATGGTTGTTGAATGTTTAGTAAACAAGGGTGGACAATAGAAAGGACAGACAGTGATTCTTAGGAAGTTAAATGTTGTTGTTGGTTTTGAGCACCTAGAGAAAGAATAAGTGGACTAGGATGGTTCTCTTACCTTTCCGCCTCTCTTATGGAAACATAAAATTAATTCAGGCCCTATAATACCATACTGCCCATAGACTAGACACCCAAAGTACACCAGTAGCTCCATATACCAGTGGGTGCCAAAGAAAATGTGCAAAACAATTTTCAGCAGCAAATAGGCCAGTCATGACCCTCACCTCTGTTGCTTGCAAATCTAGGTCACTACATTGCTCAAGAATTACACCCTTGGAAAAATCTGAAACTAGAAAAACTGTTAAAGGGCTTAGAATCTCAATGACTTATGTTGCAATCTGAAGGGAATATAAGGAAGAATATACATATTGCTCAGTATTACACAGTACTTCTACAAAAACAGACCAAGTGCTAGGACTCAGAGAAATAAGTAAATGTAAATGGAAGTATTAAGCACATCCTTTGCAGACCATAGCTCAATAAAGAATAATAAACTATTGTAGGAAATACTTGCAAAATATATAGACTTATTTGGAGACTTACAAATGACAACCTGAGTAAATGAGTGGGTCAAAGAACTGTCCCTTCGAGAAGAATCTAGGTTGGCTCCCAGACTACCCCTATCTAAAAGTCCTAATGGAACACTAATAAAGATGATAATAATAGCTTAAATTTATCTAATGCATTACTATTAAAAAAGCTTTGTACGTCCATCTATCATCTAGTGAAATTACATTTGGCATTCTTCCACTTCCTGGTCCTCTCTTTCCCCTAATAACCTTGCTGCTGTCCTAAGATGATGAAAGTCACTGTAGTTAGAGGACTCTTCAGGTCAGTCTCTACTTAGGCAATGTAATATAGTGGAAAGAATAGAAAGAATATTAGTTTTTAGAAACAAATTATCTTGGTTTGAATTCTAGCTCTATGACTTGCTCCCTATGAGAGTGGGCAGTTAATTTATCTGGTTTATAACTTGCACATCTATAAAATAAAGGGGTTGGACTAAAGGATCTTTAAAGGGCCCTATACAGCTTTAAATCCCATGATATTTGATTCTCTAAAGGGCCCAATACACCAGAATTACTCTTCTTTCTCTTTTATATCCCAGTAAACAGGAATAGCCTCATTATTGGAATTTGAGCTAACCTCAGCTGGGTGTTTGGAGTAAAATAATTTGATTAAACCACTCTACACTAAGGTATAAATCATAAATAAATCTGGGTTACCTTTTTAAAAAAAAGTTATTGATATCTTTTGTCTTTATATTACTCTTATGCCCAAATGTATTCCTCTATCCTTCCCCTCTCAGAGGACCCTCCTCTATAACAGGGGTTCTTAACCTGGGGTCAGTGAACTTTTTTTGTTCGCTGTATTTTGATAACTGTATTTCAATACGGTTCCTTTATATTATAATCTTATGTATTTTATTTCATGCATTTAAAATATTACTCTGAGAAGGGGTCTGTATGTTTTGCCAGCCTGAGAAAGGCATCTAAGACACACAAAAAAGGTTTTAAGAGCCACTATCCTATAACAAAGAAGAAAAAACAGATGGGGGGACAAGACAGTAAAACCAACTGATGCATCAAAACATTCTGATATTATATGAAACGTTCCACACACATCGTCCCCCACCTCTTCAAAGAATGGGTCAGAGGTGCATTCTCATATTTCTTCTGAGCAGGCCAAAATTGGTCAATATAGTTTCACAATATTCAATTTTGATTATTTTGTTTTCTTCTCATTTACATTTCTTTTTTTTTTTTTATTAATTGTGTATGTTGTTTTCCTGGCTCTGTTTTCTTCACATTGCATCAGTCCATAGAAATCTTCTCGTTGCTTCCCTGTATTCATCATAATCATCATTTCCCATAACATATTTCATAGTTTATTACATTCATATTTAGTCATTATCCAGTACTGGTCTTTAGATCTTTCCTCATTGGTTAAAAAAATGTAATGGGAAAAAAATCTTTTTGTGAGTGTATTATGCCTGTCCAAGCTTTCAGTCCCAAACATTTGCCCCCACATTCAGGCAGAACCAGTGGGTTCCTGACATCACTACACAGACCTAGGTGAGTAACTCATCACCTAGCTAGCAGGAAGGGCTAGAACATGGATCAGGAGAGAACTCTTAACATAACAAGTAGCTATGTGCAGGTTGACCACTCCAGGGTCTGTCTACATCAGGGACCTTTATCATTAGAACTCTAATCTGATCAATTATACTGCCATTGGTCCTGGAAAGTGCATGTCAATCTACTCTCTCTGTGGCTGAGGGACTGCCCAGAACCACACACCCTCCCCGGATACATACTCTATATGTGTCATCTCACCCGTGAGAATGGATATTCATTGACAGCACACACTGGCTGGGCTTCTGTATTTGTATCATGGTTCTTAGTACAAGGCTTGGCAACTAATTAATTTTTTTTTCACTTAACAATTCATCCATTCTGAGAAACGTCATGAGTTCCTGGGAACCCTTGTTAGACATCCCTTATCCCCTGCCCTTCAACAAATAGCCCATAATCTGTCTCCCACCTGCTATTACAGTAGGTATCACGGGATCAAGTTCAAGGTGAGGCCTCAGGAGATGATGAAAACTTGCTTACCCTACAGCGACAGCAAACAGCTGTCCAAGGAGCAGCACCTCTGGTCCCCACCCATGGCGCCATCCCCCCTGACCCTTCTGGAAGCTCTGACACTTAATTTGAGAAATGTTGCTCTGTGTAGGAATAAATTAAAAGGGTTATAACATTGCCTAAAAATAACAAATGCATTCACTACTCTAAATGCTGAATTACTTTTTAATGCATGGTGATTGAATTCCATGCCAGCTGAGGTCCGTCTGTATCCTGCAATGTCCACAGCAGGCTATATTTGGAAGGAAACCTTGACTGAGGCTGCAATTTTGCTGATGGAATCTGCATGGTCTTCTGAGTTAGCTAAATACAAAGCTATCCATTCAGGCAATTTCTTGAAGTAAAATCCATGACTTACAGTTTTTCTAAGCTCTCCATGCTCTGGCCACAGAGCATGTATTGTGATCATAACACATAGGGGAGTATAACATGTGGGCATGTATACATGTGTGTGATGTGTACACATGTATGCACATGTGTATAATCATACATATATAAACACACGTGGCGTGTGTGGCGTTCACTTTCTGTTGTTCAAGCTAGATTGTGGAATTTTTTGCCCCAAAGGTTTATTCTCTTCTCAGCCAGAACAAATCCTCCCCATTGTTCAAGGTCCAGTTTAAATGCTCCTCATCCATGGAATCATCCCTGATCCACTTATCCAAAAATGGTCTCTCTTCCTGTGAGGAGACTAGACATTGTTCTCCATTGTATTTTTCTAAAGACACTTCTCCTATTGTCCATCCTACTCCCACACTCCAGTGTTGTGAAGCATTTCCTTCCAATGATACGGACTCCAACCAAGTCTGCCTATCCTACCCAACTCTTGGCCATGTCCATCCATACGGTGAGTTAGTTAATATGCATTCATTGAATACCTACTATGTACTAAAGTCTGGGGATAAAAAGAAAGCAAAAACACAATTCCTGCCCTCAAGGAGAGTATATTCTAACAGAAAAGACAACGTGTAAGTAACTAAGAGCACACAAGAAAGATCCAGAGCAGATGGAAAGGCAATCAGATACAGGAGACACAAGCAAGGGGGTGGTGGGGAGGAGGCAGTGCTTGCTTTCCTTCGACATCGGGAGGATGCCAACAGAACACAAGGGCCGTCCATTGGTGATCCCTTGCTCCTGCCGAGTGACCAGCCCATGTCTTTCACTTACATTTCTCTGGTGGCTCTCACAAGGCTTCTTTGCAATACTTTCTTTGGAATGGATTAACCACTGCTCTTATGGGACTACTCCATGTGCCTCTCCATTGTTCTCTGCATGACCTGCAGCATTCTGGGGTTCGGTGTAATCAATGTTTCCCATCATATAACAGTGATTTTTTTATATTTGTCTTACCTCCCTCTTCTAGACTGGAGAAAGTTTTTGGAGGGCAGGGACCCTCAGTGTTTCCCAAAGCACCAAGCACCTGACTGCACATAATAGGCTCTAATTTTGTTAATGGTGGTTAAATTAATGATGGCTGTATTTGGCAGCAACTAAGGCAGAGGTGGAATGGCAAGCCTGAAAAATCAAAGGGCAGCTTGTAATAGATGTGAAGGCAGCCACCAAAAGGGGTCTCATCATTAGCCTTTTGATGCATCAGCTTTGACTTCAGTCTCAACAATGCACCTATAGACAAGTTCATGATCATTTCTTGAAATCCAAACTGAATCTTCTGTGAATGTCAGCATTTTAAAATGCAACCTCTTGAGGGTCTTCAAACAGATGTGAGTTAATAATAATAGATTTATACATTTTGGTTTAGAAACAGCTTCCTCCTCCTTCATCACGGCAGAGACCGAAACTCTCTGGAGGGGTCGACTGTCCAGTGGCAGCCCAGTGAAAATGTTAATGAATACAATTCCATAAATATTTAATGACTCTTTCCCTCAGCTCCTGATGCGATTAAGCAGCAGCCTCATTACTAAAACCTACTTTTGCCTTCTCTTTTTTTATTTATGAGTTTTATTCTTTTACAGTTGTATACCACCAGGCACAGAGATCCAGGAGTCATTGATACAGTGTGGAAAGAAACAAACACAGACAATATCAATGCAAAGAATCCTCCAGCAATGAATGGCCTTCCTCTCACCCCTCCACTTCTGTCTGTAAGACAAAGAGATGGGGATACAGAGGGAGACATGGAGAGATGAGGGAGAAGAGTACATGTGGAACTTAGGAGTATTTGATGGCAAGGATTGTATAGGATAAGAGATTCAGCACTGGAAGGTACCTTAGAGACCAGGTAGTCTGAACCCTCTCACTTTACAGATGAGGAAACTGAGTCCAGAGATTATAAATGATCTGTCCAAGGTCACACAGGTAGCAAGTACCAGCAACTTTCCCAAGGTCATACAGAGAGTATCAGGGGCAGTGTTTATTCTCTTCTAGAGAAGAAATAGGAAAGACACAGTCCTTCCTCCTCCCTCTCCCCCCACCCCAGACCAGTTTCTACTTTGAATCTGTCTCACTTGAGTTTTTAAAGAGATTTGGTCAGCAATTGTCTATCCCACAGACTCCTCATTGGACCTCTTGAATATATTAAAATGTCACCTTTCCCTCTTCTCAATCATTTTCACTGCCTGCTATTACTTACCTACTATTTTTTCTTTGGGGGGGGGGGAAGATGGCAATGTCTGGAACTGCAATTTCAATTGGTGCAAAAAATCTTTGCAATTTCCTGGAGCACCCAGGGTCATAAGAACCAATATGTGTCAGATGCAGGACACAAATTCAGGGCTTCGTGACTGACAATAGCACTCTACCTAATGTACCACACTGTCTCTTGTCCTTTTTATTAGAAAGCAAGCCAGTTCATAACAAAGATATCCAGAATCATCTGTGCTTCTCCCCCTCACCACCTTTTGGGAATGGACTCTTAAAAATGTGTTGATACAATTTATTTTAATAAAACAGATACTTTCCTCCAAACAGCTAAATAACCTTGCCAGAATCTTGGGCTAATTACTAAAATCTCTCTAGACCTGACTCTTTATCTATAAATAAGGGAATTGAACCTGATGCCCTGTGGTCCTTTCCAGTTCTAAAGCCATGATCCTACATCCCTGACCCTCCAAAAAAATCACCTCTGATTATTAATTGTTGATGTGTTTGTTAATAGTAAGGAGAGATCTGTCACTTTAACTTTCAAGACATGGTATCTAACACTGATCACTGTAATTTACAATTTTATTTTTGCCTCTCCATATTTCCTTAACTTAACGTGCTATAGGCATTATGGCCACTTGGTACTGTTTTCTTCATTCTGCATCAGTTCATACAAGTCTTCTCATGTTTCTCGGAAATCTTTACATTGGTTTTTCCATACGATACAACAATATCTGATTATGTGCATAGGCTACAATTTGTTTAGCTCTTCCTCAATCACTGGATGCACATCTTGTTTTCATATTTCTGTTCTCATAAATAACACTGCTAGGAACATTTTTGTGCACCTATGTTTTTGCTTGCTGTCTAACCTCCTAGGGATTTAGTTCCACTTCTATTCTTAAGAAAGCTTAACAAAAAGGTGAACAGAAAAGAGAAGCAGAGGGAACAACATTGCTTTAAGCCTCACTGCCTGACTGCCTTTAGAGCTGTTTGTGATTCTCCATGCCTTTGGTCCATAGACTAGGGACCATTTTTGTGGCTACACAGAAGCCCCAAACAAACAAGACCTACTGTATATAAATTGCCAAGCTAGTACATACAAACGAACCCCTGAGCATAGTCAAAACACTGATTCTTCCATGAAACCTCTAGCCCAGAAATGTATCACCCATGACCAAACTCAATTCAAGGATCACATCATGGCCTCCCATGCGCCTGACAACATTCACAATTGAACCATATGTTCCAGCCTTCCCCAACAAAAGGAAAATTATATGGCAGAGTTAAACCAGTGGCTCCCAACCTTTATTGGGCAATGGTGCCAAGTTTCTGGCTTAAGTCCACCACTATCCTACAAACTCTTCTCCTCTCTCCTCTCCCTCCCTGCAACTCTCCTCATTCTCAGTTGGACACGCTCTAATCCACAAGACAGTTTGGGTTGTTGTAAACCCCAGATCTGGAATTAGAAAACAGGGAGACTGATACTGCTTGAGTCCAACAGAAGATTCTAGATGACAGAACTGAAGAGCAGATGGCCATCTGGGACCCACCCTGGACACACCATGGAGCCAGGAAGGGAAGGGCAGACCTTGGTTAGCAGGAATTCTGGGCTGATGGTGAGGTTGACTGTTTGGATGCATGTGGTGGCATTGGGTTGAGATGCTGAAGGGTAGGGCAGTGCCTCTGACTGGGTGTTGGCCCCTGGTAAATTGCCACCTTCAAACTCAGTCCATGGGCAGACAAGCTGGGGAAGAAAGGACTAGTTTGAAGCAAGAGTGAATGATGGATAGCTTCACTGATTCCAGGGACTCTAGGGATCAATCCAAGCAAACAATAGCCAGAAAGCCTCTAGGACATAATGGATGGTAAGTAACAACCCAGTAGTCATACAGTTTCTTTAAATTGGTGTGGGTAGTCAATGGAAAGGATCCAGGGCAGCATGTGATGCTTTAAAGTTTTACATGTGACTCTTAAAGCAAAAGTGAAGACTTTAAAAATCACCATCACAAATCACATAAATGCTAAAATTAAATTAAATTAAATCCTTTAAAATACATAAAAACATGGCAGACACACAAGTATGCTCTAACCAATGCACAGGAGAGTGAAAAGTTGTCAGAGTAATTTATAAAAATTAAAGAAAAAGAAAATACTATATAGCTTTGTCAATGCCACTGGGAATTGTAGCCCCTTTGCTAATGACACTAAAGATTTGTAGTCCGTATCCTTCTTGGTCAAGCTGGTTGCCCTTTTAAATAATTTGTAAGAAAGTCCAAGAAGCAGCTATTGGTCCCGGTCTTAACAGCTAGTGCTAGAGGTCTGAATCTTTATGTGTGTTACAGATCCCTTTGGCGGTCTGGGGAAGCCTATGGACCTGTTTCTCAGAATCGTGTTTTTAAATGTATGAAATAAAATACACAGGACTGTAAAGGAAACCAGTTACATATTGAAATATAAAATATATGTTACACAGAACATATAAAACATATAATAAATTATGTAATATATAAAAAGATATTATATGTGTTTTGTACCTATGTACACATTATATAATAATGTATACATATATAATGGATTCATAGATCCTTGAGCTAGGGGCATTGGGGGGTCCAGATTCATATGATGTTTTCTATTATATACTATGGGATCAAATCCTGCCTCAGACACTTACTAGCTCTAGTAAGTGAGCTGATCTTGGACAAGTAACTTAACTCTTCTCACTTTCTGCTTCAGTAACATGGGGATAATGATAGTACCTACCTCACAGGATGATATAAGAATAAAATGAGAAAATACATATACAAGGCATTACAAACCTTAATGCACTATAGAAATATTAACTACTATTATTAACAATGTTCAGTTCAATTCAGCAAACCTTTATAGATTTCTCCTTTTGCAGTGTGATATGCTAGGCATCAGGGACACATGTAAAACACACCATGCACTTTGTCCTCCAGGAGGTGAGACAATTAGCCCTTCCACACCGAGGGGGTTAGGAACATAGCGCCCCCAAGATCTGGAAAACCCTCAGAGAAGAAGCCTGCTTTTTTTTTCTTTTTCCTTAATGGGGGTGTTTACAATATTAAAAAATAAAATATGTCATTATTATATGCTACTATTCATATATTCTATGCATTTCTGAGTTTTTAACCTTTTTCTGTGTCCTCTGTTGGCCTTTATGTGCAATCTGCAGTTTCTGCAAAACTCCCCAGAAAATCCCCATTAAATTTCTTATCCTGACTCATTATATCAAAATTGTGATGGGGAAAGGCATGATATGGAAGGGATAACTATAATCTACCTAATTCTAAGTATCATCTCTGTACCGATGACTTTGCTTTCACCTCTCTCCTGGGCTTGTCACCCACATTACCAACCACCTACTGGACATCTGCTCTTCTATGTCCCATACTAGCTCAAAGCCAATATGTCCAAAACAGGACTCACGCTATCTTCCCCCAACTCCACTTTTCTTTCGACCTTCCCTATTTCTCTTAAAGGAACCACCACTGTTTTATCACCCCAGTGATTCCCCAGTTATTCCCAATTCTTTATCCTCCCTCACCTCCTATATCCCAGCAGTTACCAAAGCTGTTTTAGGAAGCCTTCCTCCCTAGTGTCTCTCTCCACTCAGTCCCATGACCACCACTCTGGTTCAGGACTTTATCACTACTCACCTTAACTATCACAATAAAGTTCTCTATCCTTCTAGACTTGCTCCCCTTCACCCCACCCTCCACACAACTGCCAAAATAATTTTCCTAAAGTACATGGCTGACCATGTGACTCCCCTACTCAAGTATCTTCAATTACTCCCAACTTCTTCTAGGAAAAATTTGTATTCCTTAGCTGAACATTTAAAACTATTCATAGGCTGGTTCCAGGCCATTTTTCTAGAATTATTTCACATTATTCTTCTTCACACATGCACATGTATACATGCGTGCATGCACACACACATGTATGCACACACACGCACACACACACACAATTTCAGCCAAACTGGCCTAGTTGGTACTTCCCAACCTTATCATTCTACCTCTTACATTTGTGTCTAAACAGTCCAGTCCCCATGAGAATAATAAAAGTAAATGATTATAATATATTTCACAAAGTAATCATGAGGAAAGCACTTCCTAAACTGAAAGCACTAAACAAGTGTGAATTATTAATGATTTATTATTATTATTACTTGGGGCAATAAGATGGCGCAGTAGAGTCATGTAGACCCATCCTCCTGAATTCAAATCTATCCTCAGAAACTTCCTAGTGGTGTGAGCCTGGGCGACTTATGTAACCCTGTTTGCCTTGGTTTCCTCATCTGTGAAACAAACTGGACCAAGGAAATCAGGAACCAGTCCAGTATCTTTGCCAAGAAAACCCCAGACGGGGTCATGGAGAGTCAGACACGACTGAACAGCAACCTCACAACAACAGAGAGGACCCTCTAGCTGAAGAATTTTAGGTAATGAGGCCATCCATGGCAATCTAGCTAGTAACTGTCAAAGCTAGGACTTGCTGGACCCAGGTTCCACCAATCAGTCTTTCCCCTCCACTCTATGACCTCTCACCTTTCTCTTTTCTTCTCCTCTGGTATTTACTTTGACCTTTTCTCTTATCTGTGAATGACATGACTGAACACGAACAGCTAATTTTGAAATGTCCACAAGCCTTGTAACTAGTCATCCTCTGGAAAGTTAGTCGATTTATTTTTTCTTGATGCCATTCAATTCCTGACATGCCTAATGTCTCCTATCTTTTTTCCCCCCTCCAGGAGTTACTTCTTTTTAAATTTCATTATTGACACATGCTGCTTTGATAGACCAGTGACTTCCTAGTTCTACCTCCTGGTATCCTTCAAATCTCAACTGAAATATCGCTTTCCACAAGAAGGTTTTCCTGATTCCCCCAAATCCTCCTGCCTTCTCTCTATCCAGTAGCCCCAGTTTATCCTGAAGACAGTTTATTTGCACAGAGTTGTTTCTGTATTGTCTCCCCGCTTAGACTGTGAGCTTCATATGTTTTTTATATCTCCAGAACTGAGCACAGTGCCTAGCACATAGTAGGTCATTAATATATGATTGCTGATTTGGTTTCACTCCCCTAACACCTGGGTAGACTAGTTTCTAATAAAAATGCTTTAAACAAAAACAGTGATATTCAGGGTTGCATTGGGACTCCCATCTTTTAGCAAACTAAAACCACGGTCCATGGTCCATTACATTTGGTCCCCTAAGCCAACACTTCTCCATTTGCATCACTGTGGTCACTGGGTCAGGTTTGTTGTTATTTACCATTCTTGAATAAATGAATGAATGAAGGAATGGAAGAGCACTTATCGGCTACTCACCTATGCAAAGCACTGTGTTAATTAAGCACCTGGGATGAAAACAGACATGCAAGACCATCCTTGTTCTCAAGCAGCTCACTTTCTATTGTGGGGAGAACAATAGGAACTTTCAGCTGTAAAGTCAGATGGAAATGCCTAAAGCAGGGGCAGCCAACAATAAAGTATCTACTTTAGTGGCCTTTCCATAAAGGAAACCTCTCAGCCTTGGAGGTTGAAACAGTTTCCTAAAGAAAGTATCTGTAGTAAATAGACAAGGAGATTCTGAGCTAAGAGAAAGTGCTGGGATCAAATTCTGCCTCAGACACTTTGTAACAACTGTTTAAAGGGGGGAAAAGGGGGTGGAAAGAGACAAGTCACTGAAACTGACAGCATCAGTTTCCAGATTCATAAATACACTAGTATCACCTCCCTAAAAAGGTAAACATATGTAAATTGCTTTTTAAAACTTAAAAATTGTGTATAAATGTGAATGATTACTGTAAACCTTCATTTCTTGATTCTGAACCACATTTTTTCTTTTTTTTTTTTTTTTTTGCTTTTTTGGAGGGCAGTTGGGGTTAAGTGACTTGCCCAAAGTCACACGGCTAGTTTTTTGTGTTGAGTGTCTGAGGCTGGATTTGAACTCGGGTACTCCTGACTCCAGGGCCGGTGCTCTATTCACTGCGCCACCTAGCCGCCCTGAACCACATTTTCAAACACAGTTTTCACCACCCTCTGCTGTGCATGCCTTTGTGTTGATGTTACTGAATATCACGGTATGCACTGATATAGTTTGAAGAATCTTGTCAAGTTATTCATAGATTTTCTCACCTTCCTTTGCAACTAAGCCTGTGGTGGTGGTGGTGCTGGTGCTGGTGGGGATCTCTCTATGGTCTTAGGGAGATGCCTGGAGCACTAAGTGCAGTGACTTTAAAGAGGGACTTGATCCTGGGTCATTCTGGGTCCAAAGCTGGCTCTCTAGCCTCTAACAATGACA
Organism: Pseudocheirus occidentalis; assembly: GCA_028646575.1. Classification (NCBI taxonomy): domain Eukaryota; kingdom Metazoa; phylum Chordata; class Mammalia; order Diprotodontia; family Pseudocheiridae; genus Pseudocheirus; species Pseudocheirus occidentalis. Next base: position 22,664,343 of record CM053599.1, on the reverse strand, counting down.
ATACTGATGACAATAATAATAACTGGGGTTTATATAGTGCTTTAAGGTTTTCAGAACATTTTGCAAATGTCTCATTTGAGCTTCACAACAACCCTAGCAGAAAGGTGCTATTATTTTTCTGTTTTGATAGCTGAAGAATTTGAGAGAGGTTACGTCACTGGTCCAGGGTCACACAGCTAGTAATTGTCTGAATCAAATTTGAACGCAGGTATTCCTGAATCCCAGCCCCCCACTCCATTCACTGTACTCCCTAGATGTTTATTATCATCACTACTGTGAAGAAATTGAGACAAAGAGAGGTTAAATGACTTGCCTAGGGTCACATGGCTAATAAGTGTCTGAAACAGGATTTGAACTCAGGACTTCTTGATCCTAGGTCCAGTGCTCTATCGACTGCACCATCATATTGACTCTCAGATTATTAGATAAATTGCCATAACGATCATGGAGGTCTGTTTGCTGATGTTCAAGAATGTGCAGGACAAAATTATTATCTCATGGAAAGATGTTCTTTTGTTGCCTTTAGGCGCATAGCAAAACCGTTTTCACCAGCATCTCTATTTGGCAATTTGAGGAGAACCCGTAAGCCATCTTTTTTATAGTCCCTAGGTTCCATTACCTATGGGTCATCATGGACATAGAATCAAATCCTGCAGAATTTCAATGGCAATCTACAATTGGCTGCCTACCCTGACTTGATTAAAAAAGTAGGAACTTCTAAAATGATTAACTTTTAAGCGTTCTCTTGCTTCCCTTGCTAATACAACCAGGCAAGGAAGAATACTACAACAATAAACATTTCATCAGGACAGAAATATGTATTAAGGTAATGAAAATGCTGGCAAATATTCCCAAATAAACTGTTTCATTTGCCTTAAGAAACTGTATGGAAGCAGCTGTTCCATAGGGATCTCAACCTCAACAAAGCTCATTCTTTCTCTCTTCAAAGCCTCCCCCTCTTTCAAATTCCCCTCTTGCTGTCCAGGTCACCATCATTCTTTCCCATCACCTAGGAATGAACGCTGAAGTCATCTTTAACTCCTCACTCTCACTTACCCTATGTATCTCATCTGTTGTCAAATCTTTCCATTTCTAAGCTCACAACATCCCCCTATATACATATCCCCTTTCTCTTCATTCACACAATGAATTGGATTATTGTAAGCTATTATAATAGCTTTTAATTGGTCTCTCTGCATGGAGTTTACCCCTAAATCAATCCATCCATCTTCTATAAATTTTTCCCCTAAAGTCTATCTAACCAGTTAATGCCATTGTCTCCCTATTACTCCCAAGATCAAATATAAAATCCTCTGTCCACTTCCTAAATCTTTTCTACCTATCTCATCTCATTAACCTTGCCTCAGCCCCATACTCTAGCGTCCAACTACACTGCCATACTTGTCTTCACACACATTTCATTTTCTATCTCCAAGCCTTTTCACTGGCTTGGAGATTTTGTAAAGTAATCTCCCTCCTCACCTTAGTCTTCTTTAGGAATCAGTTCAAATTCCAGAGGGCCTTCTCAGATCCCTCTAGACAGCTCTAAGGTTATCTTCCATCTACCCTATATTTAACTTGTATGAACTTGTTTCTATATTGTCTTTCCCACTAGGAATGCGTTTTCCTTGAGGGCATGGACCGTTGATTGTTTTTACCTTTCAAGCCCTCTTGCAATGCCTAATACATAGGACAAGCTTAATCTGTGTTTGTTGATTGACTAACTAAATGCTTGTTGACTGACTGAAATGACTCAGGTCTCAAAGCAGGGCAAGGTAGAGTGAAGGGATTGAAACCATCAGTTTGGACAGCACCGGCATCGGCATTGCTGCTTAGAAACCAGCTCCTGCCAATGTCTGCTGCTTGTCATTTATCTGACCCATCCCACGTTCCAATGCAGTACAGGCTTGCCTTGCCTGGGGCACTACCCTTCCCTTGCCCTGTGGCTTCCAGTCTTCAATGCAGCTCCCAGCTTGCTTGCCAGAGGCAATACTTAGAGCACTGGGGAGGAGCCATCCTGGCTCATCTCTCCTTCCTCACATTAACAAAAACCAGCAGAGACCTCCATAAAACCTCTTACCCATCAATCAATCAATCAAACAAACAAGCATTTGTTAAGCACCTTCTGAATGAACCAGGTGCTCTAACACTGAAGAAATATACACAAAAAAAGAAACAACCCCTTCTCCAAAGATGCTTCCATTTGATCTTCTTATGTAGCAATTCACGATGCATTGGGCTCCTGGCTTCATGGGGAACAGTCTTTGCTCCCTTCAGTGAGCACTCCCACTCAGGCCCTTGGAATTTCCTATCTTGGCCATGCTCATGAGGTACACTTTATTTAACTATATTGTTCCACACTCATTTCATTTATAGAGAGAATCCTGATGTGGATGTTGTTCAGTTAGTAGTCTTCCCCCAAATCACACATTTGTCATACCAACACTTAAATTCATGTTAACAGATAGCGTTCAAACTGAGTGATTTTTAGTAGCCTTAATGCCACTCTTGTCACTGAAGACAATTTCTATTTTTGTCCATTTCACAAGTTACCACGGCCAAATTCATCACCTGGCCATCCACGTTCTGGTGATAAAAATTGTTCAGAACTTAGTTACTGGGCTGGACGGATCTTCACAGAGGAGACACTGTCTATGATTGAGCCCAAACCTTTCACCTAGTAGAATAAGCTAGAGAGGGAACTCCATGCACATAAACTTCAAGAACCCAGGGTTCTAAATGACTGTTTTTTTTGTGAAGACATCTGGACATTTGATGTTTCTAAACATAGTCATTCTATCCCAAATCAACCCAGACAAGGATGAAAAACTTAGGGGGGTATCATAACCCTATCTTCAAACCACCATACTGACACATTGCTCAGTTCCCTAAACTAAGATAAAACCAATCTCTCTCTCTCTCTCTCTCTCTCTCTCTCTCTCTCTCTCTCTCTCTCTCTCTCTCTCTCTCTCTCTCTCTCTCTCTCTTTCCAGACATGCCCCTGGTAACTCAATAAATCACCCAATCAAGTACAGCATGTGGACTACAGGAGATCTCCATCATTCCCCAGGGCTAGAAATCCCATCTGTTGGTTTTTTCCACATCTGGCTTTTGCGCTGGTCAGCACCAGGCATGTGATCTCAGTTAGAGATAATGCTGCAGGGTGGCCCTCTGGGTCTGGGACTCTGCTTCCCTCTACAAGACTATCTCCCATCAGTTTCTCTAGCAGATAAGGCATGACTTCAGCAGGACCCCTGGGCACAGCTTCCAATGTGAGGGATCTCTGCAAGGAAGTGATAGCTGATCTCTCTGAAGCTCAGATTATTCCCAGGACTCCCTATATTTCATCAGACACTCTACTTCCTTGTTCAAAGAGGAGAAAGTTGGCCAGTGGCTCAGAATTTTTCACAGTTTAGAATGTGGTTTTCTAAGGGCCATCATTATTTTTTGTCTGGATGTGTGAGTTCATCAATGCAGGGAATTGCTAATGAGGAAATTCCCTGTCCCTGCAAATCAGCAGCTGCTCTACAACTCAGCTGGAGCTACCTGTGACACTGAGAAGTTAAGTGATTCGGACAAATCACTCAGTCAATATGTGTCAGAGGTGAAACTTGCAAGCTTAGTGTCCAGTGCTGGCCCACCATCAATCACATTCTAGGGCATCTCAATGAAAGAACAGCAATATGAGGATGTTGTAGCACCTTCCACCAAGGATGGCCCTGCCATTCCCCCTGTGAGCCCCTTCCCACCTGATACAACAGGAGTTGTTAAGCTAAGGTCTGACATCTCTTTAAAAAAAAAAAATATATATATATATATATATATATATGTAATATATAATATGTAATGAATGAATATGTAATAAAAACATTATTCTGAGAAGGTATTACTCAGTTTTGTCAGATTGCCCAAGGGGTCCATGATATAAAAAGACTAAACATCCCTGCTCAGGTCATCTCCATAAATCCTGGTTATCACTAATTCTACAGATACTATCAGCTCATCTTCATATAAACGCAGGCCATCATCAACTATTTTACAGGTGAAGGAGCCAATTCACTTAAATGACTTGGCTTTCCAGGTATACCAGGTCTGGTTTTTATTCCTCCAGGAGGGAAGAACAAGAGAGACAAATAGTAAAGGGATGAAGGGGTGAAAATGAGGAGAAAGAAGGGGAGGAAAAACTGAGGAGAAAGAAGCAAATATTGGGGGGGAAGAGTAAGGAGAGGGAGAAATGGATTCAGGAAAGTGTAAGAAAGAGACAATATGGAAAGGAAAGAGGGGCAAGAAAAAGCACTGGCAAAGGGGTCACGATGGCAGAAGCAGAGAGAAAGAGAAACACACATCCATATGCATATATGTATATAAATGTGTGTGTATACACATATATGAGGGGGGAGGGGGAAATGAATGGAGGGAAAAAAAGAAGAGGAACAAAGATCAGAAGATAAAGATGAGAATTAAGGAAAGATAACCAAAAGATTGGTGAGAAGAAAGGGAAGAAGCAGTTTCCCAAACAAAGTTTAAAGTGCTGGATAGAGGGCATTGTGAAGCAGACCCAAGCCCAGAAGTGTAAAATACAGAGTCTGACATCCCACAGGTATTTAGTGATGGAACTGGGCCTAGTATCCAGTTGTCACAGTGCTTGGTCCCCAGGTTCTTTCCACTGTCCAAAGCTAACTCTTCTGATCGATCAATCCACATAAGGGAGTTTCTTGGGTGCCAACTCCACAGGGCAAGGTACTTTGGAGGTCACACAGAAACAGAAGGTGCTTAGAATCTAGGCAGAAATGGAGAGAGAAGATGCCCAGACTCATGAAAAGACAACTCATATAAATGAAAATTGACATTCAGCGCACTAAGGTTTAGAAAGCAATTTACATACATTATCTCACTTGATTTTCCTAACAAGTCCAGGAGGATGGGACTGTTATTGTCCTGATTTTAGAGATGAACAAAATAAAGCAGAGAGAGGTGAATTAGTCACAGAGCTGCATAAGTGCCTTAGGCAGTATTTAACCCAGGTGGCATCTCTTTGCCTAAAGTCTAGTACTTTTCCTATGCTATGCTGCTCCCTGAATATTAAGACAGAAGAATATGGTATAGTAGATAAAGATCTGGCCTCAGAATCAGGAAGTTCTAGGTTCTGTCTCTGACACATCCTGGGCAAATCGCCTAACCTCTCAATGGCCAAGGTACTCTCAAGACCATAAGTTGTAGGACAGTGGTTGATCTGCAATGGTGGAAGGAGTTTCCTTATCAGGGAGTGTCTTGCGGTATGACAAGAATATCACAGGTCCACTATCTCTATCCTTCTATAACCCATAAATCCCTAGGTAAATGCCAGATATGTAGGATAGTAAGAACAAAACAAAACAAAATTATACAGATATTTAGAGGGAGTGAGCTTCCCTCAGGTTGGGGGTGTCAGGGAGGTTTCCCAGACAATGCAAGATCTGAGCAGTGATTTACAGGGATGGGCTCTGGTGTCTGCTGCCAAGAGTCCCATTGACATCTTGGACAATTACTTGTCTGGACTCCAGATGATAAGATTAGAGCTTCAGGATGCCACAGTGAGGTTTGGTCATAATGTATTAGTCACTCAATTAAGCCAATAAGTCAGTGAGTACCTACTATGTGCCAAGCAATGTGCTAAGAGCTGGGGAATACAATGAAAAAAGTCCCTGCTCTCATGAAGCAATCCTAGTCGGCTAGGGCACAGTGCTTAGAGTGACAGACCTGGAGTCAATGAGATCTGAGTTCAAATCCAGCCTCAGATACTTACTTCGTGATCCTGCACAAGTCACTTTACCACCATTTGCTTTAGTTTCTTCAGCTGGAAAAATGGGATAATAGCAATACCCACCTTGCAGGGTTGTTGTGAAAATCCAATGAGGTAATAGTTGGCACAGAGTCAGTGCTATGGGGCGGTGAGGTGGTACAGTGGATAGAGTGCTGGTCCTGGAGTCAGGAAGACCCAAATTCAAATTCAGTCTCAGTCACAGGGTACTTATTAGCTGTGTGACCCTGGGCAAGTCACTTAACCTTGTTTGCCTCTACTTCCTCATCTGTAAAATGAGCTGGAGAAGGAAATACCACAGCAGTATCTTTGCCAAGAAAACCCCTGGTGGGGGTCACAAAGAATAGGACATGACTGAAAACAATCGGAAAACAACCCAGTCACCATATAAATACTTATGTCCCTCCCTTCCCCCTTCCCTTGACTAGGCAGGGAAACTTTAAGTGAAGCATAACTATAAAAGGAGAGAAGAAGCGATTAAAAAGAATGAGCCGCAGCTCGGAGGGAAGTAGGAGGCAGGTGGGCACCGAGTGGAGGTCAGTCAGAAGAATGCCATAGATGGGGCAGAGGGTTCACTGGGGAAGCAGTGGGAAATGGGAGCCAGTTATAGACTGCCTAAATCAGGGGATCTTCACCATTTAATGTCAGGGTGTCCTTGGACAGTCTGGAGAGGCTTCTGGACTCCTCTGAAGACAGTTGTGTATCCTTCCTTCTCAAAGAGGATCAATGACATCAGGAGGGTGAGGCCTTGACTTTACAAGTGAATTGGATTTAAGTGAGGTCATCAGCCTCACTTCTCTCTTCCACAGTCATCCAAGTCCAGAGGCAAGACAGAGACCCTGCCCCTCCTCCACACATACACATGCACACACAAGAGACTGAGGTATATGTGAGTCCATGTGGTTCGGTGAAGTGCGCCATATTTGGAGTCGGAAGATTTGGGTTTCAAATCCCAGCCAGGCCACTTATCCCCTTAGTGATCTTAGATAAATCATTTCACAAGGGAAGGCCTCAGGAGAACAATGAAGGTGATGAATATAATTACCTCCTAGATGCTCTTCTGCTCCATATTTGTGATCTGAGAATCTGTCTCCATCAGACCTTACACTGGGCCTTCAATATCCATGAGTGCCCAAGACAAGTGGAATCCATAGAGTAGTGCTCAAGGAATGCTGTCATTTAAAGAACAGCGTCTCAGAAGAGATTGCCAGGATCACAGGAGGAAAGCTAACAGGACTTCCCAGACCATCAAGGTCAGTCCCCTCATTTTACAGATGAAGAACTGAGCCCAAGTGTGACCTGAAGTGACATGTACCATAGGTCCTTTGGGTGATAAGTAGCAGAGTTCAGATTCTTAAACTGAATCACAAGGGTACAGATTTAGAGCTAGGAAGGACCTTGGGGGTCATCTTGGCCATCTCCTCCTCTGAAAGACGCAAAAAAAGAGGTTTAGGGACTTGACAAAGTCATCCAGGCCTTTCGGCCTTCAAAGGCAGTGGGTTTTGCCACCTCAAAACATGAGCCATCACAAAGCTTGGAAAGTGTTAAAACAGAGTCATATGGATTGCTATTGCTGTTGCCTATTGTGTGTGTGTGTGTGTGTGTGTGTGTCAGTGAAAGGCTAACCTGGCTTTGTTCCAATGGAAGCCAGAAGATGCTTTGTCATGAAGAAAAGTCTTGCAGGGAATGCAATTCTCTTGTCCAGTCCCCGGATGTTCAAAATCCAAGTCATTTCAGCGGGTTTTACCCTGACTTACAGTGAAATTATTAATGATTTTCCTCGAGGCTCTGACAACCTCCCTAGGCCCGCCCACAGAACTCCTTAATAAGAAGAACTGATCTGAGTCTGTTCCCTCTTCCACCCCTACATTTTCCCTTCTCCTGGAAAATGTCAAAATACTATCCTGGCAAAAAGAGCTCCCCTCAGCTGCCACACAAAAGTAACAGGATATGAAGGAAGCCATCCCAAGAAACTGCATCACAGACTAAACTCCTGGGTCGCTGGGAAAAACTGTTTCCCCTTTCGATTTTGACAAAGGAACTTTAAAAAATATGCCTTTTCCCAAGCCTCAGGATTTCCTTATGGCTTACAAGATACTGGGTGGAAGCTACTGCAATCACCAGGCTGAATATTAGTGGGCTCATAAAAATTCCCCAGGTCTCCTGGGATTGACAGCCCCTAAGCTCTACAGTAGAGGTTATATTCAGGTAAGCCTTCCTTCCTACCTCATTACCCAGACTCAAAATGTGCAACATGACTAAGTAGCCACACATAAGGAATTCAGCATCAGGGTCCTGGGAGTAGAGTCCAAGTTCCAATGGGAAGAGAAGGCACACGTGCAGGGAGCTCAGAGTAGAAATGGCCAGGAAGCCCTTCACTGTCTGGCTCCAAACTGTCTTTCCATTCTGGTAATAAATGAACCTCCCCTCCCCACTTACTCCATATTCCATCTAAACTGGCCTCTCCTCTTCACCTTTGCACTGGCTTGTGCCCATGGCTTGAATACCCTCATTGCCACTACCTTTAGAACAACCCCCCATTCATGGCACAGTTTACATGCCAAGGCCTTCCCTGAACACCCCAGCTCTCAGTGCCTCGATGACCTGAATGGGTGTTCTGAAAGAGTGCACAGCCTATGTGAATACGCTTATCTTTGAACAACCATGTTATAACAACCTAGTGGAATGAAATCTCCTTGAGGGAAGGGATTATCTCAAGTTTGTATCTCCTATAGACAGCACAGTACCTAGTACAGAATAGACATTAAATAAATGAGTGCTGATTGATACAGCACAGGGCCTGGATCTCATTAAAGAATCACTGATCTTTTCAAGTCCCATCCCCCATGATTATACTTTCTAGCCTCCAGCTCCCCCTTTAAATCCTAATGCAGTTTCTCTTCCCTGAAAATGTCCTCCTGGGGAAGCAGCAGGACCTCACTCGCTGCTGGAGTGCCCCTCCCTCCCCAAATAACTTTGCAGAGGCCATAAACACTGGGCCTAAAATGGTAAGCATTGGTCCAGACCTTTCCACCCCACTCATTCCTCTCTATCTCCGTGCCCCTAAGGATAACAATCATGTCTAAAGGAAGTCTTGGGGAAAGAAGCCAAGTACTTTTCCTACAGAGGAAGGTGGGAGGAGGCCAGCAAGGAAATCTGCTTGATAAAACTCTGTCTCCAAGAAATTCAGTCTTGCAAAGCTCATTAAGGAAATGAGAAAGTTGTTGCAATTACTTTAATGGAAATGCAACAAAAAAGAAAGAAAGAAAGAAAAACAGGCTTGTCTGACTCAATGGTGAGGCCCAGGGAAGCCGGGCCAACTTTATCAACAGACAGCACCCCAGCAAGATTGTGGCCTAACAGAGCTTCCTTGTCTAACCCCCCAAAACTGTGGAACAGCTCAGGCCACTCAGGAAAATGCCCCAATCTCCTGGCAATTTCCTGCAGACAGGACGTTTAATCATCCCCGAACCTCCACCACAGAAATCTAAAGCAAATGATTCACACTTTTCAAAGGAATTTGTCTTCCAGAACAAGAAATGTGTTTTTCTCCCTGCTCCAAGAGGCAGCCAGGACTCGCTAGCCCAACAAAGTGTTCCTTTTGGCCGAGCAGAAATAAAAGTGGTTCAAGGGGGCCTGCCTAGGCCAATTTGTGCCTTTCTTGTAACTTCATTCCAACCAAAGGCTCCATACCAGTGGGTATCAGAGGTTTGGGGGGGGGTGCAGTTCAGAGACTTAGAACACAGGATCATTTTTAAGCCTCCCCCCACTGAGGGATGATTTATTGGGGGATGAGTACCATCCAAAGGCCATCAATTCTTCAGCTGCCCTGACACCTTCATCTGAATTACCCAGTGTTCAGAAGGCCCAGGGAAGGGATTACTTTTAAAAGGCACTGCCCCCCCTCCCCCTCTCCCTGGTATTTGTGCAGCCTCTATCCACAGCCCCTCTGTCTGCTTCTCTAATTAGGCCATTGGGTGCACAGATACAAACATCTGTTTGAAGAAAGCAGAAATACCAAAGTGTACAAATGATTCACACTGGCTAAACAAAGGCAAACACAGGATGAGGGCCAACCCAATGGGGAAGGGGAGGGGAGTCGGCCCTCATGGCCCGAATCATCTAATATGGCTGGGAACTCAGCTTTGGCAATCTGCAGACTCTTCACTCCAGTTTGGAATTCACTTCATTTTGACTCTCAATTTTTCTTTTTCTATTTGAGTTTCTTAAAAATAAAATAAAATTAGAGATCATTTGGAATTTTTATTATGCTTGTTTACTTTGTTAAAAAAAAGTAAGTAGATCCTTGCTTTAAATATAAATAGTATATATGTGTGTGTGTGTGTGTGTGTGTGTATATGTATGTATAATATACAGAGACAGAGAGGGAGAGAGACACAGAGAGTGTCATGGGGGGGAGTATCATAGGATGCATACTGCTTTTTTCAAGCTGCCTCTCCCTTCCCAAATTAATTTTGGGAACTTATCCCTTTCAATTTATGCAAACTGACCAGAAAGTAACAAAACACACATTCCATCCTACCCACCCCCCACTCCAGCCTCCCGAACAAAGCTAAGACAGTTGAAGCTGTTTTAGCTTCTATGAGACACAGCTGTCGATGGGGTTCAAGATTTGCTTTCTGTCATTCCACACAAATCCTGGCCAGCGACAGCTGAGATGACATGGGCTGCCTTTGGGGACTGGGAGCTATAGATGAAGGTCCACTCCTTCAGAGCTCTGCACCTCAGCCCTGTTGGCGAAACCTGGGCCAAAATGGAGCAGAAAATGCCAGGAATTCGGGGGTCCTAAGACGTCTTTTGAATTTGAAGGGGTTTCCTTACTTCTGAGGCTATTAACTCTTTTTTTTTTTTTTTTTTTTTTTTTTTTTTGCATCACGCAGTCTGGTGGTGCCTGTCGACCCTTTCTCAGACGGGTGCTTTTTAAATGCACAAAAGATGCACTGGAATACAAAAAAGATGAGTTATTTTGAAAGAGTTCTCCAATTTTTTATAACAAGTTTATGGACCGAAGGTTAAGAAACTGCTCGGTCACTTATTCAATCAAGAAGCATTTGACAAGCACCTTTCTGCAGGCGGGCCAGGCTTTGGGGGTGACAAAGAAAACAAAACCAAGAATAAACACTAGAAAGGGAGTAAGGAGAAGGAATGGGCTTGACCCCGGGCTCATTGAGCTGGAGCTGGACAGGAAGGACCTTAAGGGGCATCTGGGCCCACCCCCTCGGGAGATATAAAGTGACTATCCCTAGTACAGCACGCGGAGAGACGGAACCCGTGTTCGAACCCGGATAATCTGACTCTAAATCCAGCACCCGTTTGCTCTCCGCCTCACTAGCCAAGGAAGGAAGGCAGGATTAGGAAGGGAGGTCTCCAGTAGGACGTGACCCTTTTCCTCATTTACTAGATAGCACTTCGCGATTTTTGCAAGACAGTAACTGAGGCCCTGAGAGGTTCAGTTCCCCCTCCCCTCACAGGAATAACATCAGCCCATTGGCTAGATTCCCCCAGTGTCCCTATACCAGGCTGCCGGCTCCCGGGAGGCTCCAGTCCGACTTAGTTTGTCAGTTGCACATGAGGCTGCCCCAAGTCTGGGCTCGGTCACTGCCACTTTGGGGCTCACTGCCACCTCCCCTGCCCCGTCCGCCTTCTCAGACGGACGCATGGGCACGGCCACTGCCCGCTGTACCCAGTCTGTCTTCGGGCCGAGCTGGCCACGGCGCCCCCCACCCCAGCCCGCAGCCCCAGCCGGGCCGGGCACTCACCAAGGTCACACCAGCATCGTTCCACAGGCACGCGGCCGCCGCAGAGGGTCCCGCAGTCCGGACGGGGCAGGGAGCGCCCGGGGTGTGGATGGGCTGGGCAGCGGCGCTCTACGGGGGGCAGCCGGGAGTCTCCCACCGACCGAGAGGCGGCGGCGGCAGCTGCGGGGGGGCACGGCGCGAGGACTGAGGCAGCGGCCGCATTCTTGCTCGGGGCAGCAGGGCTACTTCAGGGCCATGCCCCCGGGCCCCGCTGCGGGAGCCCAGAGAGATCTGGGGGCCGGTAGGAAAGGGGGTGGCCGGGTGGCCAGGTCAGTGGGCAGTCTGGGCTCTTCCCAGGAGGTCGGCCCTGGCCTCCTCCGACTGCTGCAGCGGCTGCTGGGACTGCTGGGGCTACTGCTGCGCCTGCTGCTGCTGGGGCTGTAGCTGAGGCCGCTGGGGCTGCAGCTGAGGCGGCTGCTGCTCCTGCTGAGGCTGGGGCTGCGGCTGCAAGGGCCGCCCCCCGATCTCGGAGCTTATTGGTGAAAATGCCGAGCCACAGGCCAATCCTGGTCCGGTTCCCAAATTTAGATTTCAATCAAGAGACCCACAACCTTTCCACTTGGAAGGGGGAGGGGCAAGGTAATGGGGAGGAGGAGGCTAACCAACCACCTTAGCCAGGCTCCAGGGGCAGGCTCAGCCGCCCACCGTCCTCACAGGCCGGTGTTCCAGGATACCCCGTCTACAGGCCCCAACCTGGACCAATTTGGAGGACACCAACTTTCAAAAAAAAAAAAAAAGCCCAGTGCTCTTATTGCTGTTCAAAGCCGCTGTAGCTCAGGGCCTTAGGAGGCAGCCAGGTGGTCTAGTGGCCCTAGAGTGAGACTCGGAAGACCTAAGTTCTACCTCAAACCTAGCTGTGTGATCCTGGGCAAGTGATTGAACCTCTGTATGCCTCAGTTCCCCCATCTGCAAAATGGGAATGATAATACCACAGGCTACCATGAAGCTCAAATAAAGTTATGTGCAAAGTGCTTTATCAGCCTTAAAGAGCTATATAAAGGCTTGCTAGTATTGGGCTCACAGAACCTCCATTAAAGTCACCAATCCCAATAAGCTCAGAGAAAGGCAAAGAAGAGGGGATGATAGGGACATTAGAAACCACCAAATACAAGCCTCTAAGAATAGTAGCTCAAGTTTATCTAGGACTTAAGGTTTCCAATGCAGTGGGGGGGGGGGGGATGTGTATAAAAATCTCATTTTACAGGTGAGAAAACTGAGGCACAGCGTCTTGCCCAAAGTTACAGGGAGTAATCCAGACCTCAGTGCCTTAGCTACAGGCTGTTTGGCTGTTGGTGGCACCTGGTGCTAACATACCTGGCTGGCATTACTGACCAGAGGACCCTCCCCCTGGGCCCTGTATTTGGGACTGGGGACATTTCTCCACCGATCATTTTCCAGAACCACCCACCTGGCTACCACCCCAGTCCAGGTCCTCAATGCCTCTAATTGCTGGTCATCCTTCCTCCAGGTTCTCCCCTCCCCAATCCCTCTCCCACAAAGCTGCCAAACTGATATTTAACCATTCCCTTGCCAACACACTCTAGCTACCCGTGCCCCCACCCCCATGGCCTCCAGGAAAAACCACAAATCTCCATGTTGGGAAAGGCTTTGTAACCCTGATCCATGGAGACCATCTATAAAGGCTTATTACTCTCCTTTACCCACTCTACATCAAAGTCAAATTGACCTACTTGCAGTTCATCATGCCTTGTGTTCCATCTCCTGACTCCATGTCTTTGCAAAGGCTGGTGCCATCAGTGGTCTCTCCCAGTGGGGAGAAAGATGATAAAACTCATAAGGGGAATGCTCATTTTCTGGGGAATTGCCAATATAGTGGAATGTACTTCCTTCTAATTTTGTAGAATCCCTAGATTTCTCACCTCAAATGCTACTTCCTAAAGAGGCTTTTCCTGATCCACTCCTCTCTCCTCCCTTCTCCCAATTACTCTGTTTATATAATTATATTGATTTATGTGTATATGCTGTTTTCCATCAAGAGAATATAAACATTTTGTTGTTGGAGTCTTTTGTATTCCTAGCACTTGGCTCATGTTAGGACTAGATTAAGGACTTTTATCTTTTTTTCTTTTCAATAATAGAACCCTGCATCTGGGGAAGCCAATGGGCCCTTTCTCAGAATGTTTTAAATGCATAAAACAAAGTACCTAGGATTGCAAAGAAATCAGTTATGTGGAAATACAACTAAGATTTTGTATAGCAAGTTCCCAGACTCCAGGTTAAGGATCTCTGAACTAGATGACCTCTTAGTACCTTCCAGGTCCAACACCTCTGAGACCTTTGAAATTCTTATCCTGGCTGGGGAGACAGGATTTAGTTAACACTTCCAGGCATCTGTGATCTCACTAATTGCTAACTCCCTCCAGCATCACAGATTGTAACCCATCCCTGCTTTCTCATGAGTTGCAATATACAGAAAAATAAAACAAACAACAAAAAGCAGCATATGCTGAAATACCAAATGAGTACATTCTCCAATGTGAAATCTCTAATGCCAAATATCAAGTGCTGACTGAAGCCTTTCCCATATTGCTACATGTTTAGATTTCCAAGCACAGATCAAATTTAGAGACTTCACTGTCAAACTGGAGGGAAGATTAAGTAGAATCATCTCAGTATTACTTAGTGGATTTGTAAATGTCTTAGATGATGGAGTGGGGAGAAAGATGATAAAGCTCATAAGGGGAATGCCCATTTTCTGGGGAATTCCCACTACAGTACTCATAAGAGTAAGAGACTCCAAAGGGAATTAGGCGATTTGGAGGAATGGTCTGCATTAAAGAGACTGAAATTCAATAATAATAAAAGGCTGTTTACAGCAGACCACATCTTTACTGCCTGAAAGGTGCAGAAAATATAAGATCCCACTCTGCCTAGTGATTGTTGATGGCTTTAAAAAGGCTTTGGGTTCAGTAGAGAAAAATGCAGGGGTCTCTTTTGCTGCCTGCTCGTCACCATCATGGGTCGCATGCACGCTCCTGGGAAGGGCCTGTCCCAGTCGGCTCTGCCATACCGCCGAAGCGTGCCCACGTGGCTGAAGCTCACCTCAGATGACGTGAAGGAGCAGATCTACAAGCTGGCCAAGAAGGGCCTGACGCCCTCCCAGATCGGTGTGATCCTGAGGGATTCTCATGGCGTGGCACAAGTCCGCTTTGTAATTGGCAACAAAATTTTGAGAATTCTAAAGTCCAAGGGACTTGCCCCTGATCTCCCTGAAG
>CM053599.1:22616530-22648988 GCA_028646575.1 Pseudocheirus occidentalis | reverse complement strand
ATTCACCGGCTGGCTCGGTACTACAAGACCAAGAGAGTGCTCCCACCCAATTGGAAATATGAATCATCCACAACCTCTGCTCTGGTTGCATAAATTTTGGTTTATGTACTAAAGTAATAAAAGTCACACCTAACTGAAAAAAAAAAAAAAGAAAAATGCAGGGGTAAAAGATCTGCTCCATATACAAGTTTCCTTTGCAGACCTAATGACATTGGTAGCTTTTCTCAATAACGTTCTGCTTAACATGAAGCCTGAGGAATCAAATGGGGAGCTAGATACATGTTCACCATTACCCCAGAGTATGACAAATACAGAGAAGGAGTCCTTATAGTTGGTGAGACTCTGTTTATAGATGTTATTTATGGTTAGTTTGAAGTTCTGGAAACATTGCAAACAAGATTAGATTTGTGATTGCTCTTTCTTGAAGCTGAACAATCCACATAGGAAAAACTAAATGGATGAAGGAAGGCTCTTACTCATTTAACAAGCTTTTAGTAAGCACCTACTACATAGCAGGAATTGTGTTGTGCTGGGGGATACAAAGACTAAAATGAAATAACTCTTTCCCTGAAGAAACTTAAATTCTGGGTGTTGGGAAGGAAAACCTCTAAATAAATACAGCATATATACAAAGTAAACAAGGATTCTGGATTGTTTCCAGGGCTTGATACAATCAGTACAAAGTCATGTAAATAGGACCATTTACAAGCTCTCATCAATGATAGAAAGTCCTGCTTTTCGCTGGACAGGAACCTGGAAAGATTAAAAGAGGCCTATGCAGCTGTCTCATTGAGTTGAGCTTGAAGGAAGCATGGGAGCTGAAGAATCTGAGGGGAGGAGGGAATACATTTCAGGCTTGGGGGGCAGCTTGTGCGGAGTCATGGAGGCAGGGGATGATGTAGTCCTGTGCAGCTGGATGACACCCCATTGAAGTGGTCTCATTTATCTTGGTCAAACACTGCAGACAGACCGTGATCCAGGTGTGAGATTCAGTAAGGATAAGATAGAGCCATAGAGCATTTGAAAAATTTCAGAGTTTCAACAAATTCAAACATTTTCCAAGAATTACCATCATTCTTCTGGTGCTGTTCTGTGGCTGGAGATTATGGAATTATACAGCCTCAGAAGAGCCTATGGATGTCCCCAAGGGCAGGTGAGAGATCCATCAATCAGCAAGCAAGTATGGAGCTCCCTACTATGTCCCAGGGACTTCACCAGGGATACCAAGAAAAATAAAAGAGTCTCTGCCATGGAGAAGCTTACATTGCAAAGAGGAGATTAGATAGATAGATAGATAGATAGATAGATAGATAGATAGATAGATAGATAGATGGATGGATGGATGGATGGATATAGGGCTATACATATAAATATGTAAATATATAAATATAGGTATATACAGATATATGCATATCAATAGATACATATAAATATATAGATATAAGTATATGCAGATATATACATATGAATATATAGATATATAGCTATAGGTATATAGAGATATGTATACAGGCATATACATATAAATATAGGTATATACAGATATATATATATATAGGCATATACACATAAATATAGGTATATACAGATATATATACAGGCATACACACATAAATATAGGTATATACAGATATATATATATATATATATATACAGGCATATACACATAAATATAGGTGTATACAGATATATGTATACAGGCATACACACATAAATATAGGTATATGCAGATATATATATACAGGCATATACACATAAATATAGGTATATACAGATATATATACAGGCATATACACATAAATATAGGTATATACAGATATATACTTATAGGTATATACAGATACATAAATATATAGATATAAGTATACATAGATATATACATGTAGGTATATATAGATAAATATATAGATATAGATATATGGATATATACATATAACTCTACAGATACAGGTATATACAGATAAATATAGAGAGATTGATCCATATGGGCATATACAAGTCAAGATGTAAATAAACACAAAAGAGCATTAAATACATTGCTTCATGCAGACATCTGCAAGAAGCAGAATCTAGGTGGCTCTGTGACAGAGTGCTGAGCCTGGAGTCAGAAAACACTGAGTTCAAATTCAGCTTCAGACACTTAGCTATGTGATGCTGAACAAGTCAAGTAAATCCATCTTAGCTTCAGGTTCCTCTGCTTTATAGTGAGAATCATAATGGCACCTATGGGTTGTAAGGACTGAATAAGCATATGTATGTAAAGCACTTAGCACGGTGCCTGGTGCAAAGCAGGTGCTCACTAAATGCTTGTTTCCTTCCCCTTAAAGATATTATTAAAGAACTACGTGATCAGAAAGGAAAGTGGGTTGGTCTATAATATGTGTGAGGGGTGACACATGAACAGCCTGTGTGCTTCAAAAATCATCCATAGTGTCAAAGAAAATAGAAAAAGTCACCCCCACCCCCAACATGTTGGGCAATTCTTCTGTGTAAAATTAGTGAGCAGACGCGAAGATGTGTATGGATTATGATCCACACTGATGGAGGGATGAGAAGGCAGGACCAAATGCCTTCTTTAGAAAGATATAAGCCAAGTATTGTGTGAGATCTACAGAGACAGCTAGATATAAAAAGCATGTATTGTTTACTATTAGCCAATCGTTGTGCTAGGAGCTAGAAAAAGGACAAGGAACAAGAAAGACAGTCCCTGCCCTCAAAGAGCTTACATTCTAATGGTTCTCAACCTTCCTAATGCCGACCCTTTATACTCATATATGAGCGTATCTGCATGTGGGCGGACTCTCCTGGAGAAGGATATAGGAGCTAGAAGCCGTGTCTTGGTTTCCTAAGACCATTGGAAATACATGTTTTCCGATGGTCTTAGGCAACCCCTGTGACCCCTGTGAAAGGTTTGTTCGGCCCCCAAAGGGGTTGTGACCCACAGGTTGAGAACTGCTGTTCTAATGGGAGAAGACAACACACAAAAAGGGGGTGAAGGAAGAATATTCTAGTTCTGGGTCAGGTTAGACAATGAGCAAGGTCAGCATAGGCACTTTCTCAAGTGTAGGTTCTGTGGGTAATATGAGGAAAAGTCACAGAGGTGGAGGCAGAAGAGTAGACTGGGGAATATGAGGCTGAACTGTGCCAGAAGGTTCAAGGGAAAACAAGACTGTCTGATGATGGAAGGACTACCTTGAGGAGATGGTATTTAAATTGGGTTTTAGTGGGTAAGAATTCATCAGGTGGCAACGGAAGGGGTCCAGGGGCACAACTGGAAGTTGAAGGTATCAAAGCTCCTTTCATTTCCAAAGCCTTCTCCAGACCTTCACTTAGTCAAATGGGCAGTGGTATAATGGAAATGATACTGAGTCTGGGAGACATGAGTTCAAGGAAAAAAAGAACACTGGTATAAGAGTGAAATATCACAGCAGCAAAAAAACAAACCAAAAAAAACACTGGGTTCAAATATGAACTCTGCTACTTGCTCTAAGAATATAGGTCCCTAGGCAAATCACTCAAACCTTGCTAGGCATCAGTGCAACCTGTAAAACAAGGAGTTTGCAATAGGTGTCCTCTGGGGGCCTTTGAATCTCTTACATGCCAAGATCCCATGACTGAAAGCCTACCTGTTTCAAAATGGGGATTCTACTTGCCCAGAAAGCCTTTTCTGAGGGCAGCCTGAGCTTAAAATGATCTCTTCAATTCTATTCTTTTCAACAACAGCCCCCATTTACATACTGTTTCATGCCCTTCGAAGTACCTTCCTAAGAAGGATGAGCTTTGCAGATGGGGAAAAGGGCTCAAAGATGAGGTGACCTATCCAAGGTCAATTCAATCCAATTAGACACGAATTTATTAACCACTTACTTTGTGCAAGGCACCAGGCAGGGAGATGGAAATACAAAGACCAAAAAAAAAAAGTCTATGTCCCTTAAAGAGCTGGTATTCTTTAGGAGGGATACAATTTCTACATGGATAAGTCAACATAATAGAATTTAAGGAGGGAAAGAAGCCTCTAACAAATTAGGGAGAATAAGCAGAGACTAACCACTGGAAAAGATTCTATTTGAGAGAGCCTAGGAGAATTCTAAAAGGAGGAAGTTAAGAGAGAGAGAATATTTATTCCATGCATCCAAGTGGGGGAGATCATAGGATCATTGATTTAAAGCTAGAGAGGGCCCTTTGAAACCATGAGCCCAACTTCCTCATTTTACAGAGAAAAAGGATAATGAGAAAGATCAAATGAGCTGGGCAGGGGTCACCCAGCCAGAGTCAGAAGCCAGACACGTTTGACTTGTCTTGTCTCCAAGCTTCACCATGGATGCCTTATGTATGTGCATCAATAAATATGATTCAAGGGTAATACAAGATGTGAAGGAGCAAATTCAATCCCAGGGCTCTAAGAAAAGGGGAGGAGGAAGAGTTTGCTTTCAGCAAGGGGGAGTGGATGGGTGTCAGGGAAAGCTTCCTGGAAGAATTAGCAACCTGAATTAAAAGCCAATCATATCTACATGGCTCTGCTCACTAGGATTTTGTATCAAATGAGATAATGGCCATTAAAGTCTTTTGTAAATTATTGTGTGACTTATATACGTAACCACTTATGATTACTGTTCCTAAGTACATGGTCTCTGACAAAGGGAGTCTGAATTAAGCTCAGTCCATGCCCTGGGATCTATATTTGGTCAATGAAGCAGAAAGGTTATTGTACTTTCGGCAGGAGTTTCCCTTTTAAAAGCTTAGTAGGTAGGGTACTTGCATGTAATTGTGTGTGTGTGTGTGTGTGTGTGTGTGTGTGTGCTAATCTGACTTTTACTTAACCTATGACTTGGTCTCCCTGGGCAACTCCCTCCCTTACTAATGCAGGTCTGGACCTTCTCTCAAACTTACAATCTGGGGCACTGAAATGTTAAGTGATTTGCTCAGGGTCACGAAATCTGTGTCAGAGACTAAACTTGAATCCAGGTTTTCCTGATTTCAAGGGCAGTTCACTGTCCACACTGCCAAGTTGCATGTAATAGGTGGTTAACAAAGCTAGATTGAATTGCTCATGGAAAGCTAAAGGAACGAATGCTGAATTTACAGTCAGAGAAGCCAGGTTTGATTCCCAGCCCAGTCACTTACTGTCTCTAGTGACATGGAAAAGACATTTTGCCTCTCTGGGACTCAGTTTCCTCAGCTGTAGAATGGTAGAATAAGACTAGATGACCTTTAAGATTCCTTCTAGTTCTAAATCTACCATCCTACAAACTAGCATAACCTCAGTCACCCACCAAAAAAGTGTTTCCCTATGGACCAGGAATATGTAATTTATGGGGATACAAAGACAAGAAATGGAATTCACATTCTAATGAGGGGAGCGCCTATATAAAATAAATAGATGATAATCTCAAAGGGAAGCCACTTGGGGCAGGTAGACCAAATAGAATCAAGAAGGAAATGTTGAGGGGCGGTCTGTAGGTCTGTTGGAGGGTGATAGTTGTTCCGATTTGGATAAGGGGCCTATGTAAAGAGATGTTAGAAAGAAAGAAGTGACAAGATTTGGCACTAGCAATGGGGGAAGAGGGAAGACCTGGAAATGACTCGGAAGAAGATAGGATTTTAACTGAAGGAAACCAGGGAGTGGAAGTGAGAGAATGTTTGGAGAATATCTCAAAGAGCCCTCTGTCCACTCAGCCAGAACAAGGCAACAGACCCTAATCCCTTGACCTCAAAAGGGTGAGGCTAAGCCAATTGCTGAACAATAGCCACAGAATGTTGTGGGCTCTTCAGAAGGAATCTAGGTGGATTAGGTGGTGGAGAGGAGGGGTAAGTCTTTTCTCCTCTCACAGTGGCCCTATTACTCTAAACCCAGGGAGCCCTCCTACTTCATCTGAGACAGGCAACCCCTGTCAAGTCATTTCCGGTGCTCACAATGTGGCCTTGCTCTAAACAGGTACTTAATAAAGGATTGTTGGCTGAGATTAAAGTCAGAGCTCATTTCTTTTGCCAAAGTGTCTCATTATTCTCAAGGCTGGAGGCTCAGACAAAAGTTATTTCAATATAGGAAAAGACAAGTATTTAGAATTCAGAGAAAACTGAAAAGATTTATATGGACCGATACAGGGTGAAACAAACAGAACCAAGAGAACAGATTACACAGTGATTCCAGTAACAGAAGAGAAAATGACAAAGAAAGACTTGGGAACTCTGACCAATGTCCAATCATGACTTTAGAAGAATGATGGTAAAGCAAATCTCTCCTACCTCAGCAGAAAGGGGATAGGCTAGAGGTGAGGAAGGAGGCACATGTTTTCACGAACAACTAATGTGTAGATTTGTTGTGTTTGACTATACCCATTACTCACAGAGAGATTTCAAGTAGGGGGACAGACAGAGGGAGTCAGGAGGAATTGATGAGGGTATGAAGAAAGAATGCATTATCAATAACATATTTTAAAATATACTGAAGAAAATTACACACTTCACTAAAGAAGTAAAATTCTCCAATACAGAGTTCCAAAGGCAGTGTGATGGAAAGAAAACTGGACTTGGAATCAAGAGGCCATGGGTTCAGATTTTACCTCTGACACTTAACTAGCCATGTGACTCTGGGCAGTACCTTAGGCCAGAGGTGCCAAATATGTGGCTTGTAAGCCATAATATTTACATAGATAATATTAATATATGTTTTTTCTAAGTTAATATTCAGCCTACAGGATGTTACTATCTGAATCAATCAATTAGTCAGTCAACTACCATTTATTAAATACCTTCTGTATGCCACACATTATATTAAGTGTTGGGAATAGAAAGAAATGCAAAAAACCAAATAGTCCCTGAACTCAAGGCATTCACTGTCTGATGGGGAAGACAACATTTAAATAATTATGTACAGATAAGATAAAGAATAAATAGTGTTGGGTGAAGGTACTAAAGTTAAGGAGGATTTAATTCTACAAAAGGTGGGATTTGAGTTGAGAACTTCAGAGAGAGGCCAGGAGTTGAAGAAAGGAGAGGAAGGTGTTCTAGGAATGGGGGACAGCCAGTGAGAATGTTTGCAGTGGGAGAATAGAGAATTGTGTCTCCTTTACCCAGAGTCATAGAGCCAGAACATGTTGGATGCAAGACTTGATCCCATGTTTTCTAGTTTCAAGGTTTTCTTCCAATCCAATCCATCCCCTTGCCTCTTTTGTTGATATCATTATTATTAATTAAACTAAAAACTAACATCCAAGATATCTGAGTTTCTCCTGTATTCTGAATAGCCTTCCCCTTCTCCTATTATACCCCTATTACTTATCCCCTATGCTCCTATTATTTATTGGAATAAAAGGAAATAAATTTTAGGTTTTCATTCCATAGTTTTCTAGTCAGGTCTCTAACTGTAGAGATCCGGAGGCTGACTACCTGCCTAACCTGAGTGGTTTCCCTTCATTTCTGTCATTTCCACTTCCCACAATTCTGCCACCAGAACTACCAGGAGAAGAAACATGATTCCCAGCACTATGAAAATGACTAGTGGAAGAAAATGAAACTATTGATTAAAAGTGGTGTGATCACTGCTTTCCCCTTCCCATTTCCTGAGTAATTGAGCATCTTAAATCAGAAAAGGATTGTGGGATTTTGCTCAGTATAGGAATCACTTTGTATCTACCTCCAGGGACCCATCTATGCTTTGCCTTTAAGTTCCTGGAGGGCTCTGTGAATTGGCTCTGCTGGGTCCTGAATTCACCAGCCTGCCTAGGGCTAATTTCCATTAATTTCTGCAATGATTAAGAGGTCAATTTATACAACTCTGATAATTGCCCAGCTCAGGAGTGAAAACGCATCAAAATTGTCTATGCCAAAGCAAGAATAATTATGGCCCAAAATGATGGCAGGCAGTTATCAGCTGGAGAGTCGGGGCTTTCTTTTGAGACCTGGAAATCATGAGATAGCAAAAAGTCAGCTCTTCAAATTGGTTTGTTGTGTAGGTGGGAGAGTGGGGGATGGGGAGAAAGCTTTCTACTCTAGCAAGTATATCTTTGGCAGCTCTAGGTTACAAGGTAGTAATATGAGGAAGAATAGGAGAAAGAAGGTTTTGGTTTTTGTTATTTGCGAACCAGAAACTGAGAGGATCAGAGATCCGGAAGCGGCAAGGAATCTTCAAGGTCACCTAGTTCAGCCTTCTCATTTTCAAGATGAAGAACAGAGGACCACTGGGGTTAAATGACTTCTTTGCTTGTGATCACATAGCCAGGATTTGAGTTGAGAACCTAGTCTAACCTCTTTGAATTCAAATCCAAGGATTTATCTACTGTACCACACCACCTCTCACAACACCTCTCACCATAACAACAAATAATGATAAATAATAAAAATGTATTTTTTATATAATACATCTATAAGTAAACTCCTTCCCTCTACGTTCACCAAATCCATTGGCAGGACCTTTCTTTGCTCTGTGGACTAACAACTGCATGTCCCAAAAGTATTTCTATGGGTTTTGTGCCTATGTATCATGTGCACAATAATATTAACATTTGTCGGATGAGAACAATTTGCTCCACGACCACGAAGGTGGTGGAAGTAGGTGCTTTGAGCTCTTAGAGCTTGGTTAGATGTTGCATCCTGGGCCATCATCTTGGCTTTTATCCAGCCACTGGACTTCTATGACTCAGGCAGAGAGAGTGAGGCTGACAGTTTTGTGCATCTCTGCCTCACTTAGGACAAAATTGTCAGCCTCATTTAAATCCCATACACACCCACACACACTCACACACACACAAACACACACACACACACACACACACACACCCATTACCCCCCCACTTCCCCCCATAAAAGTCAAGACATTTCCCACAACTGCATTAGTTCTCTAGGCAATGCACTGGATAGAGTACTGAACCTAGAGTCAGGATAATCTGAATTTGAATCTGACCTTAGGCACTTAATAGATGCATTGATCTCAGCTTTACTTCAGTCTCCTCAACTGTGAAGTGGGGATCATAACAGCACTCAGGGCTGTTGTGAGGATGAAATCCAATAAGATTTGTAAACTGCTAAGCACAGTGTCTAGCACACAGTTGGCACTTAATAAATGCACGTACCCTTCCCTCCTGCTCAGTGCCTTGAAGCCCCAAACTTGCACTTCTTTCTCAAAAGCAGAGGCAGAGGGCAGAGATGAGATTCCATATCTCCATCTATCAGGCATCCTGTAGCCATCAGTCATTAATCAGTGGTCCCTATTGAAACTGATGGAACTGGAGATGAAAATCTAATGCTTGTCAAATACTTGTCGAAATCTAAGACCTTCCCAGGCCCTGTACTCGCTTCTCTTTTTGTCTTCTGACTTCATTTAGCTTTAAGCTCACGCTCTTTATTTTAATACACACTGCATTTTAACAAGTAGGTCAAAGTCATTTTACCCCTGCAATATGATTACCATAGTAATCGCTATATTTTATAACCAGTAAAGCGCTCCCAGGGAGACCAGTAGGGACAGCCACACTCTGTAACAAAAATAATCATTTCAGCCCAGCAGAAAAGGGGCTTTTTCCACAACCTCCTGGCACAACGGTTCATTTCCGAGGCTCCCACGATATTTGGCAACGACAAATGACGAATGCTAACGGCTGGCTAATGAAGCATACAAAGCAAGTTACATTCAATATCTTTTATGCTTTAAAAAAAATTTCCATGGGGTTGGTAATGGCTGGTATTCAAGAGAAATATGTAACTCGACAGGGGCCCAGTTATGAGGATTATTGGCTAATGTTATAGAATCACAGGACTTGGAAAGACCCTAATGGTCATCTTGCTCATGTTCCTTTCCTGATGTCTGAAGACCCCCTTCACTATTGGGTTATCCAGTGTCTGCTTGAACATCTCCAGTGAACAAAGGAAGTTCAGACACTTTGGAAGATGCCTTGGATGAAAACTCGCCCTAAATACTCTTCCCCCACCTCAACCCAAAGACATTTCACTGGAAATCTTGACAGTGAACTCTATCCAAATGATTTAGCTTGTGTAAGAAAACAGATTGTTCCCTCCTACTCTCCAAACTGCCATTAAAGGATACTTTGTTAGCAGATGTGTGTGTGTGTGTATATGTGTGTGTATGTGTGTATGGTATGAGATGGAAAAATGAATACTCTACGCCTTATTCTAAAGCATCACTCAATCCAGCCTTCATGGTAATAGAGTCCATTAAAGAGTGTGGGTGAAAAATGTCACCACCACTGATGGATGGGCTTGTCAATGAAGTCAGGTGTTTACAGTTATCTGTTGCTTCAAGGTTAATAAGGGGCATCTGTTGGACTGGGACCAGCTTGTATTTTTCATTCCTCAGTCTTCACAAACTCAACAGAAAAAGGCAGAAATCTGCATACTGGAAGATGCATTAACTCCTTCAGGACAGTAGGACATCAATTAAAATTGCAATAATTTTTAATTCCTTCTCTCCTTTTTTTGTCCTCATATCTGATCATTTGCTAAGATTTGTTGATTTATTTCTATTGCATCTCCAATTAGGCAGCCCAACCATACCCCAGGCCCTCACCACACTTATTCCAATAGCCTCTGTCCTGGTCTCTCCCCTCTTCAATACATACTCCACAGAGAAACCAAATTGGGAGGTAATTAGATGTTTGGATAATCTGTTGGATGATGCCTGTGCTTGGAATCCAAAAGACCTGAGTTCAGATCCAGCCTCTAACAATTACCAGCTGGGTGAGTGAGCCTGGCAAATCAGTCCCGTAATCTACTTGAGTTCCCTTACCTGCAAAATGGAGAAGAAAAAGCACCTACCTCCCAGGATTGTTGGGTTAACAAAAGTTAACATGTGAAGCGCTTTGCAAACATTAAAGTGCTACAGAAATGCTAGCTGGCTATTATTGTTAATGTTTTTATGATTACCTTTACTATGCCATCAAGTTATAGGATGAAGGATCAGCGATTTAGGCAGTGCAGAAACTCCCTTTGACGAGGTCAGATGCAATCCAGTTATGGTTTAATTGATTCTGTTAAGAGAATAGATGTCATAACTTTGGTGCTAGAAGGGACTTTCCTCATCTTATAGATGAAGAAACCGAAATCCCAACAAGCTGTGAATTGTTCAATGTCACAAGAGACATAAGATCAGGGACAGATTCGAAACTCAAATCTTCTGACTCTATGGCTCTTTCCACTGAGGGCTGTCTCAGGTTCAGAGAGGCTACATGTCTTTGTTCTGGTCACACAGTTTTTAAGTGTCAGAGGCAGGAGCCAGACCTAGCTCTTCCTGACTTGTCATGGCTCCAGTTGATTAAATTACCAATTCAGGGCAATGCAGGTGTGTGTGTGTGTGTGTGTGTGTGTGTTGCTTTAAGAAAATCCATTATTAAAAAAAATCCAAATTTACAGTCTTAATAATCAGAAGCTGATTATTCTCCCTACAAAAGAATTAATCACTTTACAAAAGGATTCACCACAGGGTTCTCTTAAATTGCCAGGTCCTCTAGTGAATTTAAACCTGCTGCATTTCACAAAAATGAGATCTACACATACTAGTTCAGAAGTGGGCTATCGCATAAATTGCGATTTGCCCACAGAGCCTACCCTAGAAGCCTTAAAGCGTTAACACACCACCCAGCTTGACTAATACACTCCTGAGGAATAGCTTACTCACCTGGCAGGAGGTGGCCCATTAATTTAGAGTTTCTTTAAAAAATTAACAACCGTTTATGGAAACCACATAGATTTTGGCTGCCAAAACCATTTAGTTTGGCAAACGCCTCAACTCTGACAATGTGACATCTTGGGATGCAATGTAAATGAGACAAGAGAGAATTCAGAAAAGGACAGCAACCTCCTGTGACCTCAGAGATGATGTCGGAGCGAGGTACCGCCCTGTAAATCCTCCAATCGGGTTGATGATGACAACATCCCACTGGTATCCTTTAAAATGGTAGCACAGTGGGGGCAGCTAGGTGGCATAGTGAATAGAGCACCGGCCCTGGAGTCAGGAGGACCTGGGTTCAAATCTGACCTCAGACACTCCACACACTTACTAGCTGTTTGGCCTTGGGCAAGTCACTTAACACCAACTGCCCTCCAAAAAGCAAAAAAAAAAAAAAAATGGTGGCACGGTAGATAGAGCATGGGACCTGGAGGCAGCAAGACCTGAGTTCAAATCTAACTTCAGACACTCCCTAGTTGTGTGACCCTGGACAAATCACTTAACCTTGTTTGCCTCAGTTTTCTCATTTGTCAAAATGAGCTGGAGAAGGAAATGGCAAAGCACTCCAGGAACGAAAGCCCCAGATGGGGTCAAGAAGAGTCAGGCACTACTGAAATGAATAAATAAGGGCAATTTGTTAACAGTCCCTTACTCTGGACAGGGAGGGGGGTGGGAGAATGTTTTTTGTCTCCAGGAGGGTATTAAGAGAGGCAGGTGGGGTGGAGTGGGTGTGCTATATGGACTTGTGGTTGGACTTGTAGTCAGGAAGAGCTAGGTTTGAATCTTACTTCAGACACTTATTGACTATACAACCCTTGGTAACCTCTTTGAGGTTCAGTTATCCTATCTGGAAAATGGGGATTATAATAGTTAGCTCATAGGGTTGTAAGGACCAAAAGATATACAGGTTGAAAAGAGTTTGTAAACCTTAGTGTTCTGTAAATGTTAACTGTGGCGATGATGATAATGAAATTGACGATGATGATGGTGGTGGTGGTGATGTGCTTGTGTGGGCCCACTCACATGGAGGCAATGATCACACCTCCTTCTTAATGTAGAATATTAATCTGTATGCTGGAGCTTGGCTATTTTTACATTTGAATGATGTTTCTGCAACTTGGATGAGATAGCGGTGTTCCGCTCCACGGCTGTCTTCCCAGGTTGCCAGAAAGTCCTCACGAGACATCACTCCCATCCATGTATTAATAGACAGAGCAGAATCGACTGATAAAATTTTTAGTATCAATTTATGAAAAGTAAACCAGAAATTCCTTATCCCCTAGTGCTTCTGACACTCACTGTGCCTGTCATTTCTGAGGCTTGGCAGCAAGACCCTGGTAGAATCTGAATGAGGGCCTAGAGAAAATAAAATTGGATAAGCCCCTTCTGTTTGTGGGTGTTAGAAAGATGCATTTTATAAATCATTCCTCCTCTTTTTTGGATCCACATTCATGAGCCTTCTTAGGATTTGTATGTAGACATTACTGTCTGAAGAATTATTGGAATAAAACTCACAATTTTCATGAAATTTACAGGAAATCCAGAGTATTTTAACTTAATTTCAAAAACTAAATCTTTAGAGATGGTCTGGACCTCAGAGGCCATAACAACAACAGCACATCAACACCACCACCACCAAGTATTCATAGTTTTAAGTTTTTCAATTTGTTGTTTCTCAGCCATTTTTCACTCATGTCCAACTCTTTGCAACTCCATTTGGGGTTTTCTTGGCAAAGATATTAAGGAAGAGGGAGAGAGAAAGATAGATAGACAGACAGATGGATGGATGGATGCACACACGTACTTGTAAAAGATGGTTCACCTTTCTGATAGTCAGGGTCTCAATTTATAAAGTGAGGATATTTCTAAAGCCCTAAGACTTGGGGCTGACAAAGCCCTTGAATGAGATGACGTCAAAGGTCTCCATTTCCAGCCCTTCAACTTCTGTGGTTTTGACTCCTTTCTGGTGCCACTTACGATGCAGGCTCCACAGCCTCAGCCTCTTCCCCTCCCCACTCTTTGAAGGGAAGGAAGGGGCAATTTGTTAATAGCGGCAGCAGCATTTAGTAAGCACCTACTATATGCCAGGTGGTCACTGTGCTAAGCTCTCAGGATGCAAAGAAAGACAAAACAAAGTTGTCCCTGCTATCAAGGAGCTCAAAGTCTAATGAAGGAAACAATATGTAACAACAGTTTACAATCAGAATTAAGGGCATAAGGTTACTAGAGAAGGCACTAGGCACTCACTAAGGAGGGCTGGGAAAGGCTTCTTGCAGAAAGGCAGTGTTTTAGCTTAGATCTGAAGGAAGCCGGGGAAACCGGGAGATGGAGGGGAGGAACGAGAGCACTCCAGGTATGGAGGAAAGCAAGGAAAAGCAAGATGGCCGGTGTTACTGGATCAAAAAAAACCATGGAGGTGAAGAAAGAAAAAGAGTGAGAAGAAGCCAGATTCTGAAGAGATTTTCATGCCAAACAGGATTTTATATTTGATGTTGGAGATGACGGGTGTCACCCCGCTAGACCTAGGTTCTAGTCTGATAACAGAGAGCAGGATGGACTGGAGTGAGGAGACATCTAAGGTAGGAGACTAGCCAGAAGATCATGGAAATGGTCCGGACATGAGATAATGAGGGCTTGCTCCAGGCTGGTGGCAGTATTAGAGGAAAGAAGAGATGTTGTGAAGGTAGAATCAATGAGACTTGGCTATGGATCAGAGGTGGAGTTGGTGAGAGAGAAGAAGTTGGCAGCTAGGTTGAGAACCTAGGTGTCTGGGAGGATGGCGGTTTCCTTGACAGGAATAGAGAAATTATTAATGAGATCAATTTTGGTCATGGTAAGTTTAAGATGTCTATGGGACATCTGCTAGACATTTGGAGATGTGAGATGGGAAGTCAAGTGAGAGCTGGATAAGTAGATCTGATAGAGATCATGGATGAATCCGTGGGAGCTGCTGTTTGTCCTTTCTTGAAGAGGGCCATGACATCAGGGAGGTGATGCCCTGACATGCAAGTGAACTGGATTTAAATGAGGGAGGCTGCACAAAGCCACCAGCCTCACTTTCTCCTCCAGAGCCATCTGGGTCTAGAGGTGAGATATAGATCAGTACAACTGGAGATGGGCCAGAATGCAGTGGGAGGCCTTGGGAGACCTTTTAAGCTAAGCTCTTTAATAGGTCTCAGTTTGACAGTGGCAGCGCCCAACCAGTGTTTAAGGTTAGGTAAGAAACGAGGCAGAGAATGGCCGCTTCTATCTTGTCAAAAGATATCAATGTGGGAGGGGAAGCCCATGGATGCTAATGGGATCGCCTACAGTGTAGAAGAAGAAAAAGAATGTTGAAGACAGACCCTGGGAGGATACCCACAGTTAGCAGGTTGACCTGAATGAAGATCCAGCAGTTAGACTGGTAGAAGGAGAACCAGGATGGACCAGCACCAGAGGTGGATGGTAGATTCATGTGGTGCAGAAGCAAAGCACTGAAGGTTATGAGATCGTAGATCAAGAATTGGCGCAGCCCTCAGAGGTCACCAGGTCCAACTCCCTGAGTCTACAGATGGGGAAACTAAGACTGAAGGTGACGAAGGTGACACTTGCCCAGGATCACACAGTTAGTACATGTCAGGGGCAGAATTTGAAACCCAGGCCTTCTGTGTGATCTTTTTCCACCGTCGTACCTCACCATGTAACTGGTGTATATTCCCACAGGTTTAGGAAGGTCTCTGCCTCAGCCAGGTGTCTCTTGGCAGTGGTCACACCCTTTTCCATTGTTATTTCTCTTCACTAAAGTATAAAACAGTACAATCCATAAGTGCTGCATGATCCTTTGGGAGCCACGCTGCAGTTCTGGGCAGGACTGTTTCCAAGATCTACTGTGAAAGCTGCTCTATCTCTAAAAGGCCAGAATGGAGTGGGCGGAAAAGAGTAAAAGCCCAGGTATCCTTGTGTCCTTTGTGCATGTGTGTATCGTCAGGTGCTTCTGTATTATCCAAAGACCATAGGAGAATAAATTTAAATCTGAAAGGGACCCTGGAGATCATAGAGGACAACCTCTCTCAATTTAAAGGTGAAGAGACTGAGGCTTAGGAGGAGTGAGGGTAGTACTTTCCTTCGGAGCTTTTAGATTAGAAGCAGACCAGCTTACTTAACAGAGAAGGTGTAAGCCCCTTGAAGAAGGGAACCGATTCATTTTGTCTTTGTAGCCTGAGTACCTAAGGTGGTGCCTGGAACATAGTATGGGTTTGATAAATGTTTATATAATAATAAATGATTGCTATGTTTTCAAGCCAAGTTAAATAAAAAAGCATTCTCCTGAGAATTAAATTAACCAGAATTTATTAAAGGGCAATTGGGTAGCACAATGGATAGAGAGTTGGACCTGGATTCAGGATACTTATGATCTGGGAGACCCTGGGAAAGTCAGTTAACCCTGTCTGTCTCAGTTTCCTTATCTGTAAAATGAGCTGGAGAAGGAAATGACAAACCACTCCAGTCTCCCTGCCAAGAAAAGCCTAGAAGGGGTCACTAAGAGTCAGACATGACTGAAATGACTGGATGACAACATTTATTAAGCATGCTATGGTGACTTCATTAGCTCCCATGCCATATGCCAGGCACTTTGCCACAGGGGATACAAGGCCAAGAACAAAATGGTCTCTGCCCTCAAGAAGCTTCCGTTGCTCTAGGAGGAGGGAAGCATGATACATAAATGAATCACTAAATGCAAAGTCCAGGAGAGATATAACAAACTCAATTCAAGAGGGAAAGAGCCTTACCAGTCGGGGAAGATGGGATGAGGCTCAGGAAAGACTGTGGAGGAAGCAGAGAACTTGATTCTAGGAAGAATGTGATTATGTAATAATATGTAATAAGTATCGAACTGTTCTGATGACATGCTGACCAATTTAATCATGTAACCAGTATGGCCTGGATGGAATAAAAAGAAAATTACTCTCTCCTTGTCCCTAGAAAATATTTACTATGTGCCCTGAGGGGGCCCAGCACTTAGGCAGATAGCATGTAGTTTGCAAAGTCAGCCTACAAACAGACCCTTGAGGAGTCTGCAGTCAAAGAGACCCAATCAGAGAAATAAATGCACATTTTGGTATCACTAGGTATAGAGATTGCATATATACTTATACTGTAATTACATATCTAGTGAGATATGTATGTACCCAAGAGAGCCAGGAGTATGCAGATTATGGAGGGTGGTAAGGAGTTCTAGCTAATCAGGAAGGCTTCTGTAGTCTGGGAAATAAAAGCTGGAAACATGTCCTAATTACTGCTATTGTACGGCTCAAGTGCCAAAAGCTAACGTGGGAACACGAGTTTTGAACCTGAGTCAAAATGAAATCACTCAGAATGTTTTGCGCCTTCTCCCCCCGACCCCCACCCCCCCACTTTCCTCTTTCTCCCTTTATTTTCTTCCAGTGGCACTTCACATACCATCAATGGCAGCCTGCAGAGCTACAGATCATTCAAATATTTTGAGCAGCAGCCATTGTGATTGGCACATTAATGACGCCTTTAATGACTGCTTTTCAATTCACTTGTTTAAAAATAAAATGTGCTCTGGGTCCCATGGAACAGCCCTGGAAAGGAGAGCAGACAATTCCAATGTGAGGTGGATTACTTTGAGAGGGGAAGGAGGAAAGCTCAGTGCTTTGATGTGTTAAGGAAATTTACTACATGAGCAAAAAAAGTGGGCCAGCCAGCCATAAGCTACATCCAGAAAGATCCCTCAGTGCCCAGAATCATCCAACAAGAATTCGTGTCTATTTCAAGAGGAGACAAAGGAATTGACCCAACTACAAGGGGCTTGGTCCTGCCCATTGGAAAAAGGCAATCTGGGTATGTATTAATTCTTCTCAAAGAGGAGGGATGGTCTGTCCATGATCACAGTGTGTCATATGAATCCTAGGTCCATCCCCCAAAGAGACCAAAGAAAGAGGGAGAGGACCCTTGTACAAAGCAATATTTATAACTATTCTTGTCTATGGTGGAAAAGAATTGTAGACTAATTAGTTTAGTGCTCATCAATTGAGTAATAGCTGAAGAAATTCTGACATAGGAATGGAATAGAATACCATTATGCCCTAAGAAATAACAAAATGGACAGTTTCAGAGATAAGGGGAAAGATCTTTGTGAAATGATATAAAGTGAAATGAATAGGACCAGGAGAATAATTTATGTAATAACAAGAAGAATGTAGAGAAAAACAGCTTTCAAAGGCAAGAATAGGGATTAATGTAATTACCAACCA
Organism: Pseudocheirus occidentalis; assembly: GCA_028646575.1. Lineage (NCBI taxonomy): Eukaryota > Metazoa > Chordata > Mammalia > Diprotodontia > Pseudocheiridae > Pseudocheirus > Pseudocheirus occidentalis. Next base: position 22,631,051 of record CM053599.1, on the reverse strand, counting down.
TCTTTCTAGAGTACCAGTCATGATAAATGCCACCTCCATACTGACAGAGGTGATAGACTGAGGATTTGGAATGAGATGTCCATTTTGGGACATGGGCAATGTAGGAATTGGTTTTGCTCAAACATGTATTTATGCTACAAGGATTTCATTTTTCTTTTCCCAACAGAATAAAGTGAGAGAGAGGAAATGGGGGTAGGATGTTCCCCTGCAACCTTTGCCCCCAAATAAGAAAACTGAAGGAAAGCAGAAGGGAATCACAGACCAGCAGGACAGCTTTGAAAGTTACATATTGAATTTATTATATACTTAAAAAGAAAAACAAGCTATGCATAATGATATGTGCAGTTTCTTCCTCTCCTTATGTTCCACAATGTATATGGAAATGCTCATTCTGTTTATGTCCAGAATTTGAAAGATGAGTTTACTGTTATAAAAAAAATGAAAAAATTAAACAAGCCACTCTCAAGCAGCAAGAACCTTCATGTTAAGCAGGGTCTCCATTTATGGAGGTTGCCTCTGCAATATTGTTTTACCCCTTGCCTGACATTTCTTAAGTTAGCAAGCTAAAAATAGCACTTAGCATTTCTATAGCATTTTAAGATTTGAAAAGTGCTTTACATGTTACCTCGTTTGATCCTTACAACAATCTTGGAAGGGAAGTTCTTTTATTATCTTCATTTTTACCATATGAGGAAAGAGATTAGAAGAGGTTAAATAACTTTTCTAAGGTCTCAGAGCTAATAAAGGTCAAGGGCAGGATTTGAATTCAGGCCTCTTTCTTACTTCAATTCCTGTGCTCTATTTATTCTGAAGTCTCAACGTCTGTCAAAGAATAAGCTGTACGTTCTCTTTGTTGATGGGACTGGGAGTACAAAACAGTGAAAAGATTGTAATTTTTCAAAATACCTGAACATCCAGCCACACGTTCTTCTAACATATCCCAGAACTAAGGACCTCAATTATGACATGCCCCTCCAGTAGGTCTTTTGCCAGTAGGCAGATATTCCAAAGGTAGGAGCTATAACTGTGTTTTGTAAACAGAACCTTTAGTGGGAAGCTATCATGTTAATGGTGTGATCATTTGAAGCATCGCCCTAATTTTCACATAATGGAAATAAACCATTCATTGAGAGCCTTGTATGATCACAGAGTCTTAATGAAAGCATCTTGTTGAATTAAATTCAGTTAATCCAAGTTTCTATAAAGGTTGGGCTTACTGAAACCTATGGTTCAGTGCCCAGAGTATCCTCAACAATGCCCTTACTGAAGGTATCTAGTACAAGAAAGACTAAACAGGATAGAGACGGATAACTGGTCTGGGTGTCTGGAAGACCTAGGTTTAAATCTCACCTGCTGGATACTGGCTTATAAACCCAAAGTAAATCATCTTACTCCTCAGGGTCCAGGACAGGACTCTCAGATTATAAATTGTTCAACAGGTCTTTCTGAACTGACAGAGGTCGCTTCCTCCCTGAGCATTCCCTATACTAATAAAGAAATAATAAATATAATTATTTGGAAATACTTGTAGATTGGTAATAGTGTCATTCCTCCATCATAAGCATCCTTTCTCTTCTGTAAAATGATTGAGTTGGCACGAAATTGAAAAAGATCTTAAAACATGGAAAAATCCACTCTAGGAAGACAGACATTCAAGCAAACTTCTGGACGAGCTGTGGACTTAGGTCTAACCATTCTGGAAAATAATTTGGAATTATGTGAGAAAGTGACTTCATACTCTTTGGTCCACTGAAATAACCCAAAGAGATCAATGACAGAAAGAAAGTTTCCACATGTAACAAAATATTCATAACAGTATTTTTTTGGTCTGGACATGGGATTTTATCAGCACAACGAACTCCCTGTGGGGGAAGAAAAAACATTCCCTTCCAATGCAAATCTGCAACTGTTCCTCAATTTCCGGTCTCAGGGTTTTATAGTCTCTTTTGCCTCTTCCCCAGCAGCTTTCTCAGCCTGGGGATGCCTGGCCCCTGGGGCTCCCTCCTTGGATTGGTGAGTTCCTGTCCAGGACTACTATTGCATGAAACATCCAGGATATCTGTGCTTACTCTTCATTCTTGACAATCTTCTTCCCAGCAGTCCTAACGCTGAGCCTCCCTTCCCCCTTTCCACTTCTCTTACATATAATCTTCCCCCATTAAAATAGAAGCTTCTTGAGGGTAAAAGCTCATTGTTGGCTTATACTTGTATTCCCAGCACTTGCCCAGCATGTGTCCTTAAAAGGTAGTGTTTAGCAAATGTATTCTCTCCTTCCCTCCCTTCCTCCCTTTTTCTCTCTCCCCCTCCCCCCTCTCTTTCCCTTCGCTTCCCTTCCCTTTCTCTGTCTTTTTATTTCTCTTCCCCTCCTTCCTCCTTTCCTCTTCTTTCCTTTTCTCCCTTCTTCCATCCCCAACACTGAGAAGTTACATGAGGTGCCCAGGGTCACACAGCCAGTATGTTAGAGGTCAAACTTGAAGCCAGCACTTCTTCACTCTGAAGCCAGTTTTTTAATCATCACACCACAATATCTCTTAAATAGCTACCCTATTTACAATAGCTAAAACAACTACTGGAAACAAATGTGTCTATCGACTGGGAATTGGTTGAATAAATTGTGATATATAAATTAAATGGAATGACAAATATGAAAAATTTAGAGAAATGTGGGAAATTTTGCACTAACTGATGCAGAGAAAAGTGAGAAAAACCAGACTATGGTGATTAAAATAATGAGAATAACACCTCTAAAAGATAACAGGTCAAATATAAATGGATAATTTTAACACCAACTTAGATTTAAAGAACTATCCTTTTTGCTTTTAATTTACTTCCATAATCCTTTCCAAATGTTTCATTAAAAATGGAAAGCTACACGTACTGTCATTTACAATCACCATATTATGAGACCTTTTTTATTAATTGTCTTTTATAGCAGAGTTCCCATAGTTTGATAGTTTGTTGATAAGTGATTACTGTGTCAAAACTAAATGTATCTAGTAAAAATGAGTGGGTGCAGCAACTTTGCAGAGGTGGGTGGTCCATGGGTGTGGCACATTACACATATTTTCTGAATATTTTAATATTATTTTTCCCAATTACGAAGACATTTTAACATTCATTTTCAGACTATTTTTGATGTTTGTTTGTTTAATCAGTTTTGGTTCTTCCCCCTCTCTCTTTCTTTTCTTTAAAAATATTCTTTGTTATATGGGGTGACTGGGGTGGGGGAGGTAGCTAAGGAAATTTTGGCGATATAAAAAACAAAAGATATCAAAAAGTGTATTTTTAAAAACGGAATGGGTGGGATTAGGTATCTTGCTGGTGTTTTCCAGATCTAAAATTCCTCTCCCTCTCTCACTCTTTCCCTCTCAGAGGTTTCCATATTTTATACTTTTCAAATCCATGCTTTAAGCCCCAAAACACCATTCACTAGTACTGTTGATTTAAGTTTTGTAGGCTAAAGGGGATGTTAAATGTAGTCTAGGACAGAGACCTCAGACCCTCAAGAGCTGGTTTTCCCATTATTCCTGGGGTCCAGTGAGCCTAGTATATGACTAGACTACATTCTTTAAAATAACCATGGCTGCCAATAGAATGTAAGCTCCTTCATGGCAAGGATGATTTCATTTTTTACTTTGTATCACCATCTCTTATAACCACATCTAGAACACAGTAGATTCTGAATAATGCCTGATGAATGTGTTGTATCCCTCAAGCAGAATGCAAGTTCCTTCAGGGTGGGGACTGTTTTATTTTTGTTTTGGATTGCTAGCTCCTATTATGATGTCTGGTATATAGGAGGTGCTTGATATAAGTACTTGCTGATTCATTAATTCATCTCTGTCCTTCAATGTAGATCACCACTCCTCTGTGTTTTACTAGATGGCTTCATAAGTTAACATGACCCGAGACATCTCACAAAATCAAAATCAGAGAATTTTCAGATCAGAAGGGATATTGACCATCATTACAACCCCGTGGTGGTAAGTCACTGGAAACTTGGCTATAGATTATTGCTCAGACACCAGGAATACCAGACCCATACCTGAAACCTTTCCATTTTGGGTCAGACCTGCTTGAATTCTCACTCTGCTCTAGTTTCTGAGGGCTCAGAGCCACCATAAGGTATTGGTGAGGGGACATGGAAGGGGAAGGAGAAAGTAAAGAGGGAGATGCACACTGAGGAAGGGGAGGGAGGGGAATAGCAAGCAAAGGAAAAAGAGAAAAGAAAGAGAGGAATTTAATCATTGCTCCAGACTACTGAACTCCTAAGGTACAGTGCCTAAAAACACTAAGATGGAAGCATTTGGCAGCAAAGTGACTAACCAAAATTCCCCACTTATGCATGCATAACCCAGTTCTAGAGAGGTAGCTCATTCATGGCCTGGCAGCTCCTAGGATCTTATCTCCTAGCTGCTTTTTGAGGTCAGAATAATTATGTCTCAATCTTAACATTATTTTCCAGCAAGGCTTAGAGCTGAATAGACTGGGGGGATTTATTCAAAATACTGTATGTTCTGGGTACAAAGTGATTGAATTAAAAGGCTTTAAATGCATTAAGATCTTTGGGGAGTTTAAAAAGTGGTCTTGCCTTTCGGTAAACATATTTGTGTGAATACAGTTGGCTTTAGCACATTAACAACAGGCTAGGATGCCTCAAATTCTGCAGAACTTTTGAGCCAATTACCACATGATGATTAAATAAGTTGGGCAGCAGTCCTATAACTGGGATAATTATGCTTTCCAGATGTGTGCAGTCTTGCACTATGAGAATACATCATTTGCTGTTCAGCTGCAAATGAATTCTATGCATCCTATTTCTGAATCTCAACTTTTCTTTCAAATGTTCCCACAAGAGTTTGAATGCTGGAGTTAAAGTAAACAGTTACTACATTTATTATTTTTCTTTATTTCTCCTATTACAAGCAGAAAAGAGGCTGGTAAATATTCTTCAACCTCTAGATCTCGGGCAAAGAAGGTTAAACTTTGGTTTATAAAGAAAGCACAGCATGAGGAAGAGCAGGGGGTCTTGGTCTGAAGGCCATGGAAAGATGCCAGGGGTTTTGTGAATTTGGATGAGAAAAGTAACATGTTCTTTTCCCCTAACCTCTAAATGAAATGGAGTATTTACTTCAAAAGTATTTCCTTTAAAAATATGATTCTGAGAAGGACTCCATAGTCTTTAACAGACTGTGAAAAGCACCCATGATGAAAAAAAAAAGAAAGCTAAGAATCTCTGATTCTAATTCTTAAAGGAAAAAAAAAGCTTTGGATCTAGAGTCAGAAAGCCTGGATTTGAGCCACTGATTGACTGTGCAACCTTGGACAAGTCACCCCTTCTTCTGAGACTGAACTTCTTCATCTTGAAAATGAGAAGATTCTGCTAGATGATCTCTAAAACACAGATTTTCTGAGCTGGAAGGGACCCCACTGATGCTGAGTCCAATACTTGAAAAAGATTTCCCTCTAGAACACAGCCAACAAGTATAATCCCTCCTTTTCCTGAAGACCTCCAGGGAGTGGAAACCAAGGAACACCCCGAGCAGACAGTTCCACTCTTGAATAGTTCTAATGTTCAACTGTTTCTCTTTACAGCCAACTTAGGCTTGTTGACCTGTCGGGTCTTGGTGCTGCTCTGTGGGGCCAAACAGATGGAGATACTTGTTCATGGACACGTTTCTTTCACACATCCTCTCCTCATTTCCCTGATCCCAGAAAAAGGAAGGCCCGTTAGGGCAGGGAATGATTTCTTAAATTTTGTCTTTGTAGCTCCAGCGCCTGGCACATGGGAGAAGCTTAAAAAATAACCATTGGATTGAATGGAATTCTAATGTCACTTACTGACACAGTCCTTTAGTTCCTTGAACTCAACTTAGAGGATCTCTAAACCCAACTCCTTTATTTTACAGATGAGGAAACTGAGGTCCAGGGATGTTTCCCAAGGTTGCCCAGTTAGTAAGCATCTGGGGCAGGATTTGAACCCGGATCCTCTGACTCCACAGAAGATACTCCTAAAGTGGTTTATTGTTTATTTTATGCTACCTCCTGTATCTCTTCCATCTTTCTTAGATTTCTTTTCAGCATTAAATTCTATGGTCCTACATGATCAGCAAGACACTTCCAACTCTTAAAAGCCTATCATTTTAGGCTGTGGACAATTTATGACATCATCACAAATAATTTGGCACCCTCTGCTGTTTCAGAATATATTGAGAAGCCACAAATGACTTCATGATCCTCCAAACTAATGTGAATCAGGCAGGTAAGCTAATAGCAGCATTACAGACAAGCATGCCCCCTGACTCTGAATTATATGGAAACAACTTCTCATGAAATTATTCTGGGTAAAGAGGGCTCCGATGAAAGTGTCTTCCTTGTTGCTGAGAACACATACCTTTGCTTGTTCAGGTAAGAATAGAGAGAGGCACTGTGGCAAATTACATAGATTGCTGTGTTCTAAGTAAGGAAGGTCTGCCTGCCATACATACAAGATGTATAACCCCCCAGAACTTTGCCACTGTGTCAGAAAGAGCTGTTCTGTATCTTTCATAGGCTGATCCCTCTGGTCTAGCACTGAAAGCTGATGATCTAGTCCAAGGCTATTCCTATTTGGTATATTTCCATGCTAAATCATCATGAAGCTCTTACATTCTGTCTAGCTCTGAGGGTGATCACACCTACACCTAGGACTAAATCAATGTGGGCTTCAGAGTTGGCAATGAAGAAAGGGTCATCTACCTTACTCTTTACCTCTTCTCTTTGATTTAAGAGCTCTGTGGCTAGGGTCTGCCCAGTGTCTCAAAAGACAGAAATAGCCTCAGAGGACAGGTTAAGTTTATCTCTTTTTTCCCCAAGCCTCCTTGAACTCAAGCACAACTCATGCCTGCCATGCCAGGCACGGCTACAAATGAGATCCAAGTCCATAAGGGGCCCCACCTGGACAAATAACACTATCCAAGTCTGTCGGCTAATTATTTCTACTGCTATCCTCAGTCAAGCTGCAAAAAGTCTTGCACATCATCTCAGTCAAGACATCTTAGGCCATCTTCCAAGAATGGTGGGCTCCAAGAAGAACCTTGGCCTTGAATTCAAATCACAGTTCCATTGCCTCAAACAAATTACTTAAACTCTCTCAGCCTCGGCTTCCCCAGCTGTAAAATTAGGTTGGAAAAATAGCCCAGCTCTAAATATCAGTATCCTATTTCCTTTATTAACTGAGGTGAATTAGAAATAACTGGCAAAGACACAGTATCACATTTGTTTGGTATGTTTTGTTGGTTTGAACCATTAGTTGAACTGTTTCCCAGTCTGTTTTAAAAATCTTTGTTTGAGTATGGAAATGTTTTACATGATTGCACATGGAAAAAATAAAATAAATAAAAACCTTTGTTTTATGCAGGATGGCTTACTGGGGAGGGGAGGAGAAGAGGGATACATTTAGAAATGAAGGTGATACCAAAATAAAAGATTTTTTAAAGGGGTTTTAAAAGAGAAATACTTGGCCAAGGAGTAGAAAAGTGGAAAATGGAAATGGGAGAGCAAACCTTAGGGGGCTGATAAACTCATTATACCTATTTGCATGGCTGGGTTAGAAGCATTCTGCTGTTAAATGACCACTGTACTACATTCAATTCAGGGACCTGCTGATGAATTGGCCAAGAACCATCACACTGAGCCAAGACCAGGAGATAGAGCTTCATGAACCAGAGAATGAAGAGTGTTAAAGCTGAAGCTCAGCCGTTATCTGCTTTAAAACCCCAGCTTTTTTCATGAGAGAAGACTGAAGTACGGAGACCCTGGTCTTTTAGCTCCAAATTAACATAGTATATTAGGTATCCTACATAGCAGGATAGAATACTGGACTTGGAGTCAATGAGTTTAAACCTGGCCTCTGGTTACTGCAGCTTACTAGCTGTGTGACCCTGGAAAGTAATAACAATCACAATTGTTGTTGCTGCATTATTGGCATTTATATCATGTACTATGCACTTTCCAAATATTGTCTCATCGGGTCCTTCCAAATACCCTAGGAAGGCTATTATTTACCCCATTTAGCTATAGTTGAGGAAACTGAGGCAGACAGGTTAAGTGACTTGTCCAGGGTCACATAGCTAGTAAATGTCTGAGGCTGGATTTTAATTCAGGTGTCTCAGACTCCAGAACCAGAGTAAGCGCCTCCTATTTAATACCTCTGTGCCTCAGTTTCCTCATCTATAAAATGGGGATAATATTATTATATAATAATATAATATTATTATTATTATATAATTATATATTATTTATATTTATACATAATTTTATATAATATAATAATATCACATTATTATATAATAATATGATGTTATATAATAAGATGTTATAATGATAATAGAATATTATTGTATAATGATAATATAATATTATTATTATTATTATAGCACCTATCTTCCAAGGTCATTGTAAGGATAAATTGATATAATATTTGTAAAGTGTTTTGCAAGCCTTAAAGCACTGTATTAATACTAGCTCACTATTTCTAGTAGCCCACACTAGAGACTCCTACTGAAGGTAGGATTGCATGAAATTTGTATTTCCTCAGGAAACTGTCCAAGAATTTAACAGAATATTATGGGATTATTCTGAACCTATAGTAATCCATTTCAGAGGGAGATATACAAGAACATTTAATTCAATCCAGCAAGCATTTATGAGTCCCCTGCTATGTTCTGAGGCACTGTGCCTTGGAGATACAAAGACAAATATGAAATAATCCCTGCCCTCAGGAGCTTCCTTCTGCTGAAGCACTAACAAGAAGAGGGATGGAGCCTCAACATCTTTCATGACATGCTTTTCTATAGACATTCAGCCAATCTCAGAACCTAATTCTGACCCCAGTTTGGTCAGTCAAATCCTATCCAAGTGTTCCTGGCATCCTGACACCACCTCCCTTGCAATGAAAACCATCAATGGTTCAATGAAGCGTTAGCATGTTTTGTTGTTATACAGAGATTTTTGTCATCTTTTGTTGTTATACAGAGATTTTGTCATAATGAGATTCACTGTATTACCTGGTTGGTCTCTCAATGGGAAAGCAGCTAGTAAAGGACAGGGCACTGTCTTTCTTATACCCAAATGCCGGAGGGTATTGAAGTAGGAACCAGCTCTCTAATGAGGCAACCAACACTCCAACATCATCTACCGGAAAGCCATTTGTTCCCCGGAAGATGAGTAATACATAATCAAAAGGCTCAGGGATTAATATTAAGTCTGGAGGAAAATGCCACCTACAATGGGCCATTCTTGTCCTTTTATGTAAAGGACAAGGGTAGATCATAACTCAAACCCCATTTTTTTTTTTTAGTGTTGGCAGCATCAGCAGCCTCCTTTCATTCCAATACTTTCAATGGTGCCCTGCTAGTTAAAAGCAAGCCCAGCAGGATCAGTTGGGGTCCTATAATTTAAGATGCTGTGTCCTCAGTGTCAGACTTCTGGTGAGGCTAAGGTGAGTCATTTGAGTGCCGAGTCACTTGAAAGGGAAGAGGAGTCAAAAGCAGCAGCTACAGCAATGTTCAAATGCCATGCAGGCTTTTAGTTATCCTTGTCTGGCACCCTGGGGCTGGAAGTCTGAAGAGCCAAAGGATTGAAATAAAATCTCTCTCAATCCTCAGCTTTAAGCACCTTTGCAAAGGAAAAAGGGTGTTCATCAGGGGGAGGAAGGAGGAGAAAGAAAAATTCACAAGAAGTAATGAGGCAAACAGAACCCCAACCATACCAGGGAGTTAGTGGGGTTTTCTCATATTAGCAGGGGCTGGAGAAGAGCCCAAACAGGGTCATTAGGTAAGTAAGACCTTGAGGCAGTGTCTCTTTGTAGAGGTGCTACCATGCTCAAGAGTCCTCCCTCAATCAAGTGCCTAAGAGATGCTCATCATGATGATGAAACAAGAGAACCTCCATTGGAATCTAAGATGTTGGACCTCGAACCTTGGCATATGTGAGCTTGTGACCCTGGGTGGTCCGATCCAAAAAACATTCAAATGCCTGTCAAGAACATGACTCAGTACTTAGAGATTAGGAATACAGGGAAAGAACAACAACAAAACCCAACACCTGCCCTCAAGGAGCTTATATTCCACTGGGAGGATACAATTAATAAAGAGCAATTTGTCAATAATTATAATCCTAGATCTAAAACCAGAAGGGACCTCAGAGGCCATCTAGTACAACCTCCTCCTTTTATAGATGAAAAAATTGATGTTAAGTGGCTCTGTTAAGTACTCGGAGGTACTGTGCACTATTAAATCCATCCTTCCTCCTTGATAAGCAAACGTGGCTAACCACTTGGAGCTTATGGAAAGGCTTCTCATAGGAGACATGAGAGCTGAACCTTGAAGGAATCCAAGGGTCATAAGATATGGAAGTGAGTATATTTCTGTCATGGAGGGAGAGCCCATGAAAGGTCACAGAAGATAGAAGACCAAGTTTGGGAGATGGCACGGAGGTCAGTTTGGGAGATACTCTCCGAATCTCAGTTTCCTCATCTGGAAAATGAGAATATTCAACCAAAAGATCTTTGAAGATTCTTCCCTGTAAAGCTGTAATCCTAAAACCACAAACTATATCAAGAATGTGTGGTGATAACACAGACATGTACAGTAGCAGCAGGGTAAAGACACTTGGGAAGTAACACTATCTGAATCACACTGATGAGTGAAACAGAACCCTAGGATAGGGTTCTTAACTTAGAGGCCCTGAACCTCCAAAGGATCTCTGGATGAATTTGGGGGGTCCATGAATTTGAATAAGAAAACGATACCTTTATTTTCATTAAAATTTATTATTTTCTTTACACATTCTGAGAAATGAGTCTACAGGCTTCACCAGACCAACAAGAAAGCCCATAACACAAAAAATGTTTATGAACCCCTTTAAAGATCTCAAGTAAGTGGAGCTGAGAGTGGGGTTCTTGAAGAAGCCCATTGCATTTCTGGAAAGTTCTAGAAGGACATTTTCTTTATATCTGGCCTAAACCTGCACCATCTGTTTTTCCTATTACTACCCTGTAGGGTCAAGTAGAAGAGCTAAATTCCTCTGATAATCCTTCAAGTGCCTGAAGACATCTAATATTATCTCCCTCTTGCCACCTTCTCCCCTACAATGTCTTCTCTTCTCCAGGCTAAACATTTCCAGGTCCTCCAATAAGTCTTTGAATGGTATAGATTCTCAATGGGTCTGCTTTTTCATCATCATCATCATCATCATAATCATCATCATCATCATCATCATCACCATTTATTTAAGGTCTGTAAACATTTCAAGATACCATCTCATTTGATCCTCACAACAACCCTGGGAGATGTGTTATTTTTACTCCCATTACAGTTGAGGAAACTGAGGCAGACAGAGACTACTTACTGAGGATTAGTAGTTATAGCTAGTGTCTGAGGCAGGTTTTGAACCCAGGTCTTCCTAACTTCAGGTCCAAAGCTCTATCCACAACACCACCAAAACCAAGATTGGGTGAGATGACTTCTGAGGTTGTTTCTGGCTCTTACTCTATGACGCCACATTTCTTCTCCATCCCAGTTATCCTTCTTTTTGCATCTTTCTTTGCATCTTATCCTTTCTAAAATGTGGGTCACAGAAAGAAACACAGCATTTTAGGGATGATTTGACCAAGGCAGAGCACAAAATTCTAACCTCCTTCACTCCCAACACCAGACCAACACAACCCAACTTGTTGGTCAACATTGAGTTTGTAATTCATGAAAATTCTCAGATCTTTTGCCCACAGTTAGGCCAACCCATCATTCTAGCCTGCTGATACCTTTTTAGATGCTGATTCTGTCCTCTAACGTGTTAACTATCTAGCCCAGCTTCACATCATCTGCAAATATGATTAGCATCACACATGTGCCTCCATCCAAAGAAATCATTGACTGAAACTCTCAACAGCTTAGAACTAAGGAATAATCTCTGAGACACTCTATGAATGACCTTCCTCCAAGTTCACACTGGAATAGTGGTTGAGTCTATGATTTGAATGAGAGGCAGCATTGTATAGGAGTAGGAATGAATACAAATCTAGCCTCTGACACATGCTACTTGTGTAACCTTGGTCAAACTCCTCAATCCCTTGGTATCTCCAAACAATGAGGAAAGGGGCAAGACAGTTAGCATTTTAAAGTCCTTACTATGTACCAGCATATGTGCTAAGCAATTTATAAATATTATTGATTTGATCCTAACAATAATCATGTGATGTAGGTGTTACTATTATCCTCAACTTACAGTTGAGAAAACTAAAGTTGACAGAGGTGAATGTGTCTCTTAAGTGTCTAAATCTGAACTCAGGTCTTCCTGACTCCATGCCCAGCACTCCATGCACTGCAGTACCCCCTACCAGCCCCCAACTAAGGCTCTTAAAGTTGGAGGGCAGTTACTGAGTTCTGGGAGAGGTAATATCATTCAGAATATTAGATCTCAAGGCAAAGATCCTGGATTCAAATTCTATTTCTGAAGTTCACTACCTCTGGGTACTTGACAAACCTGTTTAACCTCAGTTTTTTTCATCTATAAAAGGAGGAAGTTGTACTAGATGGCCTCTGAGGTCCCTTCTGGTTTTAGAACTAGTAGATTTCATAGAATCCTGAATGACAACAGGCTTCCCTCTGAAACAAGGACCAAACATCAATATCCTGTATCACTAGATAAGTTATGCAACGAATGCCACAGTTTCTAAAAAAAAATTATAGTTGAAGGTCACCCAAAAAGGCGATGGTGCATGGTGGGTACAAGAAGGATGTACTCCATTACAAATGAAGAACTACAAAAGAGAAACGGTATAATGATGCCAGCAGGGAAACACATGACCTAAAAAAAAAAAAATATATATATATATATGGACCAGCCACAAGGCCAAAGTGAAAAACAATGGACAGAAAGTCTTTATGCTTCACTGCTAAAACACTGGGCAGAATCCCTCTGGAAACACATCAGATCAGATGGATCCCCTCTGATAGATTTATGGAAGACTATGGACAAGAGAAGCACTGGATAGACAGGCAAGGGTGGCAGTCTGAGTCCCTGGAGGGAGTTCCAAAATCAATGAGATCACAAATCTTCTGGAGTATTGGTATTCTATGTGTTCATTACTATAGCTTGCTAGCTGCCTGAGGGCAGATCAGCATCATATATTTTAATTTGGTGTAAGTCACTTTGATAGTTTATAGTAAGAATCAGCAAACAATGGCCAAAAATGGTTTTTTGGTATGGCTTACAAGCTAAGAATGCTTTTTACATTTTAAAAACTTCATTTTTAAAAATGTAAAAAAAAAAACCCCATTCTTAGCTCCTATAGCAGAATAGACTTGGCCAACAGGCAGTACTTTGCTGACCTGGCTTGTAGCAGAAATTCACCAGGAGAGGAAATAAGAAGATTCAGTTTCATTTTCCAATTCTTCCACTGACAGGGGAGGACATGGTGTCCACCAGGACCAGTTCCTCCCCCTCTATCCACGGCAGATACTGCCACCATTCCCCCTGAGGAAGAAGAAAAGGATCGTGCTATACTTAGAATATGCTGTATAACTTTGGAGGGAGGAGGGCTGCATTTTATTAAATTCTCTTTGCCTTTAATGTGGCTTATTTCAAACAGATCACATGGACGGCATCAACTTGTAAGAAAGCTTTAAAATTCAGCATCTTCAAGGAATATGAAACCAGAGAGGTCAGGGAGGGAGCAAAATCGACTCAGAGGCTGGAGAGAAAAGGAATATTAAGAGAAGAAAAACAAAGAAATCAGTCTGCAAGTATTTGTCAAGGATCCAAAATATGGAAGATGCTGTGGGAGCCCAGAAGTATGAGACCCCCAGTTGTTATTGTTCTCACCCTCTTTGAACTACTTTGCAGTGAGTCAAATTAATACAATGGCTAGAGTAATAACTCTGAGCCTCAAGATCTGGGTTCAAATCCTGCCTCTGGCACTTACTACCTATGTCACCATGGGAAAAGTCAGTTACTCTCCCTGAGCCTCAATTACCCCTAATGAGAAGACTGAGCAAGATGGTCTTTAAAGTCCTTTCTAGCAATTAACTTTCAATCCTATATATTTTGTATTTCCTTATTTGTGTAGACATCGTACCCAGTAGAATATAAGCTCCTTGAGGGTAGGGACTTTTTGCTGTTGTCTTTGTATCACCAGGGTCCAGCACATGGACTGACCAGCCCTAGAACTTAGATGTTCCAGAAATCCTAGCATTCACATTTAAATCTGGAAGTAAAACAAATGCCATTTCCATGTCCACAGTTCATCAAACATTTTTTGAGGTTAGGATTAAGTAGACACTTAATAATATTTTTGAAAATTGAAAGACCATGATTGGTCCTGTCCTGCCCTCCCAAAGCAGAGATTCAAAGCTGTTCAAAAGGAGTGCCTAGTCTATACTTTCTCATAACTAACAACAAAAGGACCAAGAAGACAGAGAATGCTCTTCCTCCAAATGCCAGACAAGCAAATAAACATACACACATCCTCACGGATACT
>CM053599.1:22570155-22616030 GCA_028646575.1 Pseudocheirus occidentalis | reverse complement strand
TGTAAAATGATCTGGAGAAGGAAGTGGCAAACCACTTCAGTATCTTTGCCAAAAAAGCCTCAAATGGGGTTACAAAGAGTTGGATATGATTGAAACAACTGAAACAATACACAAAATATATGGAAATACATGCAAGGCAATTGTGAGGCAAGAGGTGCCGGTATTTGGGGAGATCAAGATGGGCCTCTTGTAGCAGATGAGAGTGCTTTGAAGAAAACTTGGGATTTTAAGAGATGAGTTGAGGAAGACCATCCCAGGCATGAGAGGACAGCCTGTATAACAACAACATGGAGGTGGGAGATGGGAGTGTCTTAAGAAAGAGTAAGATCAGAACTTCCACCCATATCTCTTGATCCCTAGTCTGAAGCTCTTTCCCATGTAGTAGCTAGGATTTCTAGAGAGCTTTATAGGCTGCAAAATGTCCAATGATGCTAGTAGCATCGGTGAATATCCCAACATTGGAGAATGATGGATGAACTACAAAGATGCAAAGGACATTCATTTTACTTCCAGGGGCAAAAGTGAAAGCGAGGCCATCTGGACCATCTTAAACATAATTGAATTTCTTGGAGATGGTAAAAAATGATCTTAAGAGCTGGAATTGCTTAATTTCTGGAGTGGTGCTGGGATGTCTACTGCACACCCACAGACAGTAGAACTTAAATAGAAACAATAGATAATGATCTAATGGTATATCTGATCAACCAACCTAGAATTTTCTTTCAAAATGGACACAAGGCCAATGCACATTTTAAGCACTTGACTCAAAGACCTGAAGATAAAAACTTCCAACTGGTTGTAGAAATAAATGCCAACTCCCTTAGTTTTGCATTTTTCTTTTTTTTTTTTTTGGCAGTGAAGCAAGTTAACATTACAAGGATATTTTATAACATATGAATGAGAAATTTAGACTAGTATATGTTTGGGTTGGAGAAGGCAACTTTTGAGAAAACAATCCTGGACAATTCCAATGCAAAACAGTAATGGAGGCCTGGCCAATCTCGTTGACTTAATTTATTACTACAAATTCAGAATCTAAGAGCTGGAAGGGACCGTGACATTCAGACTAACTCTTACCTAGAAAGGAATCGCTGCTACACCATACTTGACGAATGGTCTTTGCATGGCCACTGATTTGCTGTTCTTCAATTATTTTAATGGTGCCTAACTCTTCGTGAGCCCATTTTGGGGTTTTTAGGCAAAGATACTGGAGTGCTTGGCCATTTCCTTCTCCAATTCATTGTTACAGATGAGGAATTGAGGCAAATGGGGTTAAGTGACTTGTCTAGGGTCACACAGATAAGTACCTGAGGCAAGATTAGCACTCAGGAAGATGAGTGCTGACTCCACGCTTAGTGCTGTATCCACTGTGCCCAATAACACTTTAGAAAAGTAGTAGATCTGAGTTCAGATCTTATTTTTCTCACCAACTATGTGACCTCAGATAAGTCACGTAACTGCTCTGAGATATAGTTACTTCTTTTGTATGAGGAGACTGGATTGGATTAGATAATCTCAAAATTCCTTCAAACAGTAACGCTATAACCCTGGGATTCTACTACTTCCTTTTAAAGAGGATCTTTTTTTTTTAATCCAGAAAAAATATAGCAGTATCCATATTGTTAACATATTGCTAACACCTTCTAAACATATTTAAATTAAGTATAAGCTTCATTTCCCCTTCTCTTTTTAAATTTGTAATATATTCTAATGAAAACACAGTGGTTAATAATAATGCTAGAATACAATGTGTGAAATTACTTGAAAAAATTATCTTAAATGTATTTTAATAAGCAATCTGAAGTTGCTAAATAATATCTTGGTTAAATATGTTTTCTTTAAAAATAGCTTTTCTTCCAATTTACCTGAAATCAATCAGAGAACTGGGCCCCATGGGGCCTCATGATGGCTGATCAGCTGCCAGAGTGGCTTTCACACCCAGCCCTTGGAAACCCATATTGTTGAGCCTGCTAATTTCAACAAGATCCCAAGCAGCACGATCATTTTTGAATTGCTCTCCTGTTCAAGTGTGGGGGGAAAAAAACCACCCAGCAACAGCTAACAACAAGCCATCCTCATCTCTTCCTCCTCCTCTTCCTCCTTCTCTCCAAGGTGCCAGAGTTAGATTTGTTACCTGGATACCTGTTGTTGAGAAATACATGCTCTGATTGCTTGAAATGTGAGAGAGAAGAAAAAGGGAGTGGGGTGATGGGTGATCTGTGTCTGTTATCTTGGGGAGACAGGCGACCCTTTTCCTAGCTCTCCAAAGATAAAGAAGAGATCTCAGAAGTCATCAAGTCCAACCCTCTCATTTTACAGATGAGAAAATTGAGGCCCAGAGGGTTTACACAACTTGCCCAATATTACACATGTGGTAGATAGCAGAGCTAGAATTAGAATTTAGATTTTTGGATTCCAGCACCAATGTTCTTTCCATCAACCCTTTATACCTCCTTCAAGGTAGTGCTCAAGAACCCATTTCCTTCACAACATCTTCCCTGAGCACTGTATTTGGAGTTAGGGGACCTGAGTGTGAATCCCAGCAATGAAAGTCTTTAATCACATCACTGACACCTTACAGACTGGTTTCATCATTTCTAATAGGAGAAGGTCTGTCCTGTCACTCTCAGGTCTGTCCATCCTAAGCCCAGGCTCCTATAATGCTAGGGAGCTAGATAGCATGTTGAGCCTGGCATCAGGAAGACCTGAGTTCAAATCTAACCTTGGGCTCTGTAACCTGGGACAAATTCTTACTCTTTGGCTCAGTTTCCTCATTTGTAAGTTGGGAACAATATCATCTACCTCTCAGGGTTGTTGTGTGATCAAATGAGATCATCTTAAAGTGCTTAGCACTATGCCTGGCACATAGTAGGTGCTTCTTCCTTTCCCCATCCCATTCTTCCATATTCCCTATATCACCGTGCACAGGATGTAAAAAGCATTGGACAGATGCTGGGTTCATGAACAGAAGAGCTCTTGGTGCCCCCCAATCTCTGGATGGATCACTTAGAAAGCCAGGGCCAGGAATCTAACGACAGCTCACATTTACAGGGCAATCTAGGATTTTCAGAACATTTCTCTACAACAACCCTAGGAGGCTGGCAGTGTTTACAGGGAAGGAAGCTGAGATTCAGAGAGGAAAAGTGCCTTGAATAAGATCACACAGCTAGAAGGCATCAGTGCTCAGATTCTGATGAAGGTCTCCTCGACTCCAAGTTCATTGTCTAAGCTACAGATACATCAGCTCCTCCCAAGACACAATCCAGTTCTTTGGCATGAGAAAAGGGGAGAGGAGGAGGAAAGGGAGGAGGAGGAGAAGATGAAGAAGAAGAGGAGAGAGGGAGGGAGGGAGGAATGGAGAGAGAGACAGACAGACAGAGACAAACAGAGACAGAGACAGAGAGACAGAGACAAACAGAGACAGAGACAGAGAGACAGAGAGAGAGAGAGAGAGAGTGAGAGAGAGAGAGAAGAGAGAATCCACTAACTTGCTTCACATACATGACTTGAAGATTAACAGTGTATATGATGCTGTTCTGTGCTTGTCTTTAACATGACCTTAATGGTATTTCTCTTATTACTGCATATTACCTGGGGAAATGGTGCATTTACAACCCCACCTATCCCTATTCACGAGTAAGGTATTTCAAATGAGCCTGCTAATGAACAATAACAAAACCCCCACGGAAATTGTTTCCTCTCCCCTACTGACAACTAATTGTACTTCTTCATTCTGCTTGCAAAATCAGAGTTTAGTTGACATTGCCAATGGTCTGGAATTTGAGAATCTCTTAAAGGGGCCAGGGTAGCCTCTCCCCTTCAGACAGGTCTGGGAAAGCTTGCTTGTACTTCTTTGTCCAGCACTGGACTGCAAGTCAGAAAGACTAGGGGTTTAAATCCTGTCTTGGATACTTACTAGCTAACCAGCCCTGTAGAAATCACTTAAAATCTTGGAACCTCAGTTTCTTCATGTGTAAAATCAGATTGATAATAGCTAATGCATCTACCTTAACAAGGTTGTTGTGAGCACCAGATAAGAGAATATATAGCAACTATTTTACAAAGTACCTAAAGGACTACATTAATGTAGTTAATGTCATTATTTTATTAGGATATTGATGGCAAGAGAGAAGCAAGTATATTTCTGTATTATTTACTATAATTTTTGGGGGGGGAAGAAAGTGCTATTGATGTCAGTAGGTGGAGTGAGAAACAGGCTAACACATGGCCATATTGTTATCAATAATGATAATAATACTGATTGCTAATAATTAGGAATAATCATTGATAATAACAATAATATTTGACAATAGAATGCTTCCTGATTACAACAATAATTTATCATAATAATATGATAATAATTATTTAGAATAATTGCCAGCATTTATATAGCTCTTGGAAAGTTTGCAAAAGCACTTTATGTAATTTCTCTCACTTGATTTGCACAACAAGCCTGTAGAGTAGGGACCTTACTATTATTAGACCCATTTTACAGATAAGTCAAGATTATAGTTGTAAAATGTTGCTGGGACAAACAGATGGACTCATTGCATTATTGATTTTACTTGACTTCTTTTTTCCAACAAGATACTTCCCACAAAGAGGGAGACATCTCTAAATGTTTATATTATAAATATAAAACTCATGAATAAATTTTTTTTTGTTTTAAGGTATTTATTAAAGACCTACTGTGGGCCAGGCACTAGCCTAACTGCTGAACAAGGATGAAAGCCAAGATGGAAAGACACTGACCCATTTGCCCAGGATCACATAGATAGCAAGTGTCTGGGGTAAGATGGGAACTCAGGATTTATCTCCAATGCCACTGCTCCCTCCTCTGTGCCAACTAGCTGTCTGGGGGATAAGGAGCGCATTGCTAGATTTGGAGCCTGGAAGCCCCAGGTTCAAATCCTGCCTCTGACACTTGATAACTGAGGGACCCTGGGCAGATTATTAAATCTCTCAAAGTCCTAGCTTTCTTATCTTTAAAATGAGGCTAATAATACCTGTGGTACTTTGTTTCCAGACTCAAATGACCTAATGAACATAGAGCCTGTGTTAAAGGTAAAAAGGGCTATGAAGGTGAATCACTCTCATTTTTCAGTAAGTCAGAAGCAGACTGACTGCTGGACATCCTAACCCTCCACACCCCGGCTGGCTCATTCGCAGGTAAACTGGGCATCTGAGAGATACTCCATAATCCAGGAGCCCCTTGGCCAGGCTGGCCTCCCCCAACGCCATCCCAGGAGAAACGGAAATGTCGAACACCAGCCGAAGCCTAAATTATAAGCTGTTCTCACTGACTACAATCTTTAGAAAAATGCGCCCCGGGGAATGAAGAATAACTGAAAGCGGCCAAAAATAAGGCCTTTAGGAAGAAAAGCAAGACAGCAACCATTATTTTTAGCAGTTTGCTATTGTTTGTCTTGGGAGGGGGAGGGGGATTCTTTTCGTCCTTCTCTTTCTCTAAAGCTTCCCTCGGAAATTAGTCACGGGGGGCCTGGCAAGTCCCCGGGAGCTGGCGGAGCGCGAGGCGCTGGGCTGGATGCTTGGCCAGCCCGGCAGCCCCTGGAGTCCCGACCCAGCCTCAGCTGCGGGCCCAGAGAGGCTGCTGGGGAAGCGCCTGCCAAGGGAGCCTCGTCCATTTCACCCAAACTGAGTCAAATTTCACCACATTGGAGGGAGGAGTTTCCCTTGGAACCGTGGAAAACCTGACCCGAACCAAGCTCTCCAGAAACCACAGAAGCAATGGGGTGGGGGGAAAAGGAGAGAGACAGACAGAGACAGAGACACAGGGAGAGACAGAGATAGGAGACATAGGTCCTGTGATCTCAGAGAAAGTACCAGATAAGCTCTCAAGCCCCTTCTGATCCTTTACTGTGCTGTGGCTCAAACCTTGGTTGGCAGGAGCATCCTCATCCTCTGCCCTCCGGTTGGATCAAACTCCTCCCAACGGCTCCCTTTACAGAGAGCAGAAACTGGACTCAGCTCACTCCGCTCTGCGCCTGCTGCGTCTGCCTGGATTCAGCTCCATAAAACAAAATGCCCCCTGGTGTCCTGCCACCCCTTTCTTGCCTACTTTTGTGTGCTGTCTTCCCTCATGAGATTGTAAGCTCCTTGAGGGCAGGGACTGTCTTCCCTTTCCTCAACTGTATCCCCAGCAATGTTCCTGGAACATATTAGGTACCTAATGAATATTTGTTGAATTATTAATATCATTAAGATGAAAGTTCACTCTTCAAAGAACTCCCTTCCTTGCTCATTATACTCTGAATGCTGTTGAGTGTGGGCAGTCCCACTCACACAGAGGCTCTGAACATAAATGCTTTTACTTAGCAAAATTGTTTCTTTTTCACTAGCCTGGTTTTGGGGTGGGTTTTTTATTTTTTTGGTTACCTGACCTTTTCCGATTATGCCTTCATCTTAATTATACGTAATTGTTGTGTTAGTGGGAAATAAACAGAGGCAACTCTGTTCATTATCATGATTGCAAGCAAAATTATATGTTCTTCTATACCTTTGAAAAATCTTAAGCTGCAAGGGAAAGCTTTGGGAAAATTCAAGAGATCTGAAGGTACCAGGTGTTCCCGTGGAGACCTAAAGGGACAGCTTGGGATTTGTATGAGTTTTGCCTATAGAATAACACCTCTTTGTGATGTCATGTCAAAATGAAAGGGTTCTGACAATTGTTAGACTGCTTGATTTGTGGTCTAGAAGAGATTTTCTCTAAAGGTACCAGAGTAGAATGGAGACCTCAGGTGGCTCCCAATATTTCTTGGGCACACGCCTCTCAGGGATTCATTTTTCTGACTCTGGGCTTCTCTGATTTCCATCTTTCTGGCCCTGGCAAAGCAACCTGTCCCCTTTTCCTAGACTTTATGCTATATTCTGTTTCACCCAAGGTCTCCATTTCCAGTTCCAACTGGGTACACAACTTGCGTCAATGACCCTGCCCCAGCAGTGTAGTAGCATGAGCCCTGTCCTTAAACTGTCTTTCTCTGTCTTTTCCCTTTACATTTCTTAGATGCTTCTCTGATCATCTATTGACAAGTTCAGGGCTCACCAGTCACCATGTTGGATCAGTTCATTGCTCCACTGGGGTATCTATCTGTCAAGAGTCTATTTCCCATTAGTCTCAGTCACAGATGGATAAACAGTCATTCATGCTAGTTTGATAAATGCTAGGTGTCCTCTACATGCAAGGAAACAGAACCCAGGGATAGATACTGAATAGATCTGTTATCTGTTCAATGTGGGCATTGTCATGGGTGATATTTACTGTGTGACCCTGGGCGAGTCACTTAACCTTTGTGCCTCAGTTTCCACTTCTGTGAAATGGGGATACTAATAAAGCCCCTATATAAAGGCTGCTGTGAAGATTGAATGAGATGATACAGATATAAAGACACAAGACACCAGAATTCCTAGTTAAGGCTCCATGAATTAGCAAACCTTGAAGCACTCGCTATAGACATTCCAGCTTTTGTTATCCTTTCTGCCGGCCATCCTGAATCATTTTTTTTAATCTTAAAGGTATGGCTCACCATTTACCCCCATCATCCACCTCCTGTTTTTGCCCTTTGCTTGGCCTTTCACCTTAAATATGAAAGATCCAGCCATACAAGAATGGAAATCAACCTGGCTCATATGGAACTAGGCTTTGCATGATTTCACATGTGTGATCAAAATCCTATCATTTGCCTTCTCAAGGAGTGGGGGAGGGCTGACAGGGAGAATATTTAGAACTCAAACTTTAAAAAAATGAATGTTAAAACCATGTACTCAGGAAATGTTTAATGATATAAACAATACATAATTAAAAGCAGAGAACAACATAGGACCTGACCTGTAGGAGGACAGTTTAATGAGGAGACAGGGCGAGTACACAAAGAAACATGACATTAAGTGGAATGATACATATAAGGTAAATGCTGGGACATCAGAGTTGTCTTGAAGGACTGTCCTGTGGAAAAGTGATGCCCCCCAAGGGACAAAACAAGGAGCTATGAGTGGGGGCTGCAAATTTAAGTTTGGCAAACCAAACCAAACCAAACCACTTCCAAGCAATGGGAACCATTCCAAAGTGGGAATGGTTGCTTTAATGGGTGGTGTTGGGCATTATAACCTGAGGTCCTCAAATAAAGGTGGCTTGTGTTTCCATGGAAAAATCACACAGCCCAGGTTCCATTTTAGCTCCACTGCTTATACCTATGTGACTTTGGGCTAGTCTCACCCCTCCTGGCCTCAGCTTCCCCACCAATAACATAAAGAGATTTGGACTACATACTTCTTGTTTTTGTTTGTTTTGGTTTTTTGCTTTTTGGAAGGGGGAATGCAGGTCAAGTGAGGTTAAGTGACTTGCCTAAGGTCACGTGGCTAGTGTTAAGTGTCTGAGGCTGGATTTGAACTCAGGTCCTCCTGACTCCAGGGCCAGTGCTCTGTTCACTTCGCCACCTAGCCACCCCTGGACTATATGCTTCTAAGGTCTCTTTCAGCTCTATACCTATTAGCTTATTACTACCTCTAGAAATTTATTTACAGAAAGGCAGGACAGCCCAGGAGGATATGAAGCTGGGTTCGAGTCTTGGTTCTGATGCACACAGGTTGTGCTGCCTTGGGTCAGTCATGGCACCCACTGGGGCTTAGTTTCCTTATCTGTAAAATGAATGGGTTGGAATGGATGGCCTCTGAGGTCTGGGATCCTATGTGAATGTAATTTCTCCAACATATTGGGACTTCATGTATGAACTGAAAAAGAATGGATGCTGAGATCGGTCCCACCTGATGATGCTGAGATTCTGTTGAGGACTAAATAAAGCTTCCTAAGAAATCACCTAGGGAGAGATCTTTCTCAGTTGTGGGGAAGGTGGCTCCTGAGAAGAGGAGCATTTCAGCCAGCAGAAATGTAGATAAAGGGAGCATGTTCCACATGGGTGGGGGGGGTAGGGAGGGGTGTATGTCCTACATGAATTGATTATTGTTCAGTCATGTCCAATTCTTCATGACCCCATTTGGAGTTTTTTTTTTTTGGTAAAGATGCTGGAGAGTTTGCCGTTTCCTTCTCCAGCTCATTGTATGGAATTGAAGAAATGAACAGGGTGAAATGACTTGCCCACAGTCACACAGCTAGTAAGTGTCTGAGGCCAGATTTGAACCTACAAAGATGAATCTTCTTAACTCCAGGCCTGGCACTCTGTCCACTGCACCACCTAACTAACTCAGCAACAATGATGATAATGACAAACAGATTTGTTTGTTATCTAAGGTCTAAGGTCTTAGAACAGATTGTGTGTAATGTAATGTAACAAGAGGAGTAATATGAATTAAGGGCAGAAAGCTTAACTGGAATCAGGTTGTGAAGGCCCTTAGCTAGATGACAGCTTTGGAAGTTTATAATTTTTTAATTTCTAAGCAATAGAAAATTTATTGAAGATTTTTGATCCAGGGAGTGACAGGTCAGATATGCACATTCAGAAGAGGATGCTGGTGGTTGGTGGGGGATAGTTTAGAGAGGGTAGAAGCACTAACTGAGAATCAAGAGGTAATGAGGCTGAACAATGAAGAGTCTGTGAATGGAGGAAAGGAGAACAAAAGAGAAAGCCAAGATGGCACCTGATTATTGGGGGGAAGAAAAGGGGGGGTCAAAGTTGACTTTGAGGTTTTGATCCCTTGGAGGCTAGAATGATATGGATACCAGAAACAGAAATTGAGAATCTGGGTATAGGGAAAGAGATTTTGTTGGTGGGGTAGTGGGGTTGGCTGGGGTAGTGGTGGTGGTGATGGTGATTAATTTAGTTTGAGACGGTGGCAGATATCCAGCTGGCAATTGGAAACAAAAGACTAGGGTTCATGGAAGGTTGAATTCCGATGTCCAGATTAGGAAGCCATAAGCATAGAAATGCAAACTGAAGTGATGGGAGTGGATGGAATCACAGGAAAAGAGATCACAGAGGGAAAAGAGAAAGGAAGGGATGTAAATAGGGTCCTTGGGAGAAATGAACGCTGAAGGGGTACATGAGAAGCACTTTGATAGGTGAAGACTAGATTATCACTAAAAAGGGTAAACAAGAGAAAAGCTGTAGCACGGAAATCGGCACATCTGAGAGGGGTCAAGAGCCAGTGAAGTCCTCAAAGTGAGAGGGGAAAATTTGAAAGCCACTCACTAGAAAGAATCATTTTCCTGTTAAAGTTTTAAAATCCCCTTGTAGTTTTCAGAATGAGAACAAGGCTTATATTTGAAGTTAGGTTGCAGCAATTTGACCTGCCTTTGGACTTATCTCCCTCCCTTCCTCTTTCTATACCCACTTTCCCCCACAAAATGTCAGCTTCTTAAAGTACATACCCATTGACTCATCAATTTCAGTACTAGTCATATATCCTAAGGAGCCAAAGAGAGGAGATCAAGCCTTGTATACTGGAAAAAATGTTAATAGACGCCTATTGGAGTTGGCAAAGAACCAATTGGGTTGGGACCAGTTGGGACAACCCAGTTGGGTGTTCATTGATGAGAGAAAGACTGAAGCAACTGCAGCAAATGGAGAGAGTGGAATATTATTGTGCCATAAGAAACAATGAATAAGAATAATTCAGGGGAGCTGGGGGAAACTTGTATGAAGTAAGATTAAGGAAAACTTAAGAAAAGAATTCCTAGGAATGACCATAAGATTGTCAAGAAATGTGTCCTTGACACACTTTAGAACTCTGGCCAATGCAGCAACCAGTTGTGACCAGAGAGAACTGATGGCGGAGTGTGTCTTTTGGCTGTAATCAGAAAGATGATAGAATAAAGGCTTCTATGGAATGAAGCATTTATTGTTAGAGCCAATATCTGGATCTGTTTTCATTGGTTATACCTCTTTGTGATGAGGTTTCTGTGGGAGGGTGGGAGGAGGTAGATCCCTGGGAACTGAAAGGTAACATATTATGGTGGATAGGACATTGGATCTGAGTTTAAATCCTGCCCCCATTTTCATATTGCTACCCTCAATTTCTTCTCTCTTTATAATGTGAAAAATATTTGAATTTCCCCTTTTCTCTCCTTTCTCATTGCCACCCAGAAAATCCTCACCTCCTCCATGTTTCATTTTCCTCTTCCATAAATGGGACTGTTAGAGTCTGTGGTCTAAAGTCCCTTCCAGATCTAAATTTATGATTTTATTACACACATACACACACACGTACATAGATCTAATTTTAAGGGAGCATCAATGACACATTTTTAAAAGGATGTCACTTCTTTGCTTTCAGTTTGACCTCTGGATTCCAGGTGCTTAAATCATGCCTTGTACATAGTAGGTGCTTACTAAATGCTGACTGAATTGGATTGGACACCTCTAGGTGTCCATCTGTCTAGGTCACAGGATTATAGATTTTGAGCTAGAAGGGCCTTAAACATCATCCAGTCCAACTGTCTCGTTTTACATATGAGGACGCTGAGGCACAGAGCGATGAAGCAATTTGTTCAAGGTCACACAGGTAGGAAGAGGCAGGGTTGGTGGGATTTAAACCCAGGTCTTCTCACATATAATTCAGCACTGCTTCTATACCATTCCAGACTAAATATGTCAGCAATAGTAACATTGCCCACTCACCAATCAACTCAGCCCCCTACAAATTCAGATTTGGAAATTCTTGTTACCTTATCAGCCACACCCTTAATTATTTTTATTTCTACAAAGCTATTTTCTCCTTCTCTCTGACATAAGCAGAGCCAAATTTAGTCCACTGTAGGAACTCAATAGCCCTGCTCAGAAGACCATTTTAATATTGCTGCCCTCAGTTTCTACTCTTCTCATGAAATATTCTGATTCTCTTTGTTTCTTCTCTTCCCATAGCCACCCAGTGAGCAGACATCTCCATTGACCTATCTGCTGTGACTCACCAGCTTGCCTAGATGCATCTAGGGTTTTTCACAAGCCTTTATTCTTCTAAACCTACGCAAATTTGTGTCATCAGCAAATTTCACCCGGAGAGAGCTGACATTTACATACTATAGTTTGAGTCAGCAATGACCAGCCTTCTAAACAGCTAATAAGAAAGGTGTTAGTCTGTGGGAATAAATATTAGACAATTAGAAAGTTCTAGAAGAAAAGGCATCCTTTTAACCTAAGAGTCAGAAATCTACCCCCTTGTACCTGTTCCCCTCCTCCCTCTCTTCCTGTTTCTTCTTTGTCTTCTAAGGCAGCTGTGGAAGGCAGGGGGCAGAGGATGAAGAAGAAGCATGGAGCAAATCTAATGTCAGAAAAAAGGTGTCCTCCCTGGAGACCCAGGAGTTAAATAGTAATGTTGGAAGGCAAAACCAACTTGGAAGCTGGACAAATTCTACTTCAGACACATGTGACTGTGGATAAGTCACTTAAATGCTGCTTGTCTGTAAAATGGAAATAGGAATGTTTGTACTATCTACACTGCATGAGATAGTGGGATGGTGTTCTACAAGTCTTAAAGCATTATACACAGGTTTAGCAATACATCTAAGCATTTCTTAGGTAGAAGGTTTCTATACCTACATAGGTGCTAGTCAGTGCCTACTCTGCATTTAGAAGTAAATGACTTGCCCAAGGCCCCATGATTATTATGTGTCTGAGACAGGATTTGAACTCAAGTCTTCCTGACTCCAGGACTTCCTGACTGTACCACTTTGTGGTGACAATCTGTAGCTTCATAATACACGGCATAGGTCCTGGGCTAAAGATTTCATTTCCCAATGCTGGTGAATAGCAGGGATAGGGGAGATGAAAACAGCTGTATGTCACAGCACAAGAAGAGTCTTAAGCCTCGCACTATGGCAATCAGCTCATACCTACCAATGTCCTTCACACGAGAGAAGAAAAAAAGTGTCGTGTTTGTTAAGGGTCAGGATTTCCTGGTACACAGTAGGTGTTTAGTAAATTGGTTAAGGTGAATTGAGTCGTCTTTCAAGTTTAGGTTTGCAGGGGTAGTGATTAAGAGGCCACGGGCTTCATCTTTTGCTAAGGAAATGGAGAGGGGGCCTCAAAGGCAGGTCAATCTCTGTTCAAGACCCAACCATACACTAGAAGGGTGACCCTGTAACACAGGATGACACAGTGCCCTCGTCAACTCTCCAAGGACTAAAATCGCCAAGGAGATGCCAACCTATATTGACAAAGGGGAAATTCCCTCATCCTAAAGTTCTTTATGCCAATGAAACCACAGCTCCGGTCCCTATCCTTATCCAAGTCACTAAACTACCACCAGACACCACAATGGTGCCATTTTAAGACCTGGTCTTATGATCCAAAACACTAGACTTTTCTCAGTGGCTGAGAGACCTGAATTATAATCTTCTTTTATGTTTTTTACTGAAAGCATAATAATCACCTGAAATTATTAGTTGCTTTTCTTTATTTTTGTGGGATTTTTTTGGTTGGTTTGTTTTTTGATGAACCTATGATCTTATTTGTATGGGTGAACAAAGTTCCATCTCCTCCATATCTTCCCATCTTGGGTCTTATCCAGTCTTCTGTTAATCCGACAGAACAGGCTTACTCAGCACAAGGAAGGTACCAGAGTGGGACAGCATGGCAGACATGGTAGTCCAGCCTTGCTGTCAGACAGCTAGGCTCAAGAGCCACCATGAGATACAACCTGGATGTACAATGCTGCTCTCGTTTAATTTCTTAATGCTCTGAGAAAGTCTCTAAGCCTGTAAGATGCAGATCAGATGCTGACATACACTGCAGGGAGATTCCTTTACAAGAATTCCCTAAACAGATAAACTCACAGGACTGGTACCCACAAAAGAAAAAAATCCAAAGGTATCAAAGTAGCCCTTTTGGCCTTCTATGCATTGTCCCCCCTTCTTGAAACATGACTGGCCTCCCTCTGTTTCTACATATCCCTGTCCTAGAGGATATCTTGAATGCCTCTTATCCTGAACAAGACATCCAACACTAGGTTACATCCAGGGCTACCCAAGTGTATCCTGAGCATCTGCCTTTTGGGTTACCTACAATTAAGATTCTTTCATGGCTCCTAACATAACTATCTTGTTTTTAGGTCCACTACAAATTTGTGTTACACAATCTCGACTGGGCCCTCACTTCTGCTAGGCAATCCTTTTTTCTCCACTTAATCATATTTTATTTTTTCCAAGGCTGACTCCAGGGATGGTGCTCTATTCACTGTGCCACCTAGCTGCCCCCAGAATCTCACCTGGTCAAATCACAAGAATATTCTTCCAATGAGTGAGCCCCAATGCAAAATGCTAACCTCAGAATATATATACAGTTCTTCAGGGTCAGAGGGCATCATAACCCTCATGACATGTAAAGATAGTTTTCAATGTTCACTTTTTTTGTGACAATGTGTCACAAAAGACATATTGAAACAACTGTTTCAATTTTTTTTCTCCCTTTCTCCCTCCCTCTCCTTTCCCCAAGATGACAAGCAATTTGATATAAGCTATACATGTACAATCATATTAAACACATTTCCACATTAGTCATGTTGTGAAAGAAGAATCAGAGCACAAAAGAAAAACACAAAATCAGAACACAAGAAAGAAAACAAACAAATAAACAAAAAAGACAAAATAATATGCTTTGATCTGCATTCAGACTCCATAATTCTTTCTCTGGATGTGGATACTAGCATAACTATTAATTACCATGGTTAAATATAAGCCAGTTCACAGGAAGCAACACAAACACCTAAGCACAATCAGGTACCTTGTTTACTAAATATAGAATTATTTTATCTTGGTTCTAGAAGGGACCTTAAAGTTCATCTCCCATAACGCCTTCACTTGATTGATAAGGAAAGGTTAGAGCAAGCTTGCTTCAAACCTTTGCCCTTTTCTCTTGGTGAAAGGCAACATGGCATCAAAGAGACTCCTTAGAATTTAGAGAGGGTTCTGACATTAGCTGGGGGATCCGGGACAAGTCATTAAACCTTTCAACTTCTCTCTGTCTCACTCTCCTTGTCAGTAAAATGCAGAAGAAGATACTTGCCTCACTTCTCAGGGTGGTTTTAGGGAAAGGACTTGTTCATCGAGCTTCTGCTAACAAGCAGGAAACCTCTGGTCATTGGCTCATTTGCTGATTAATATTCACTAACTGGTCCCTTAGCAACTGTTATGTTCACAGGATTAGGTACTAAACTACTGTCTGAGGCAGACTTGGCCTAATACATTTGCTTTCTTATAAGGACTTAAGAGTCACATACCCAAGCTCTAGAAGGAATTATAAACACACACTTATAGAGCATAGTGAGGCTTTAAGAAAGCTGGTAAAGTGGATTCTGGATATAAAGGAGGTAGGATATAAAGAAAGGAAGGAGAGAGATTGGGGGGGGGGGAATCATGGCAGAAGGGAAGAGGGAAAGAGGTGAGAAAGGGGAGAAGAGAGATAGATACTAGAAGGTGGGGAGGAGGGAAAAAGAGGAACCGGCAACCACACTGGCATCCCCAGGATGGCTGCTAGCACAGGTTCTTAGATCTGCTTTACTAGGAAACACAGCTGTTCAAGGGGTCAATAATCTTTTTAATTAAATTTATTAGTTCAGGGGAAAAGGCAGCACTCTGAACTTCAGAGAAAATCCAAACAAAGAATATACAGAGAAAATGTAAGCAGAGAAATAAACACCAAAAGACAGGGCTTCTAACTGTCTGAGAAATTATCACAGATCAACAGACAGATCCAGCTGTCTGACCAAGGCAATACATCCATAATTGCCAGAGAGAGAAGCACCAACAGTTGGGTTTTTCAAAGTGGGAGGGGGGACTCTTTAATGGCTAACCAAAGTCTCATCTTTTGGGGAGGGGCAGGGCAATTGGGGTTAAATGACTTGCCCAAGGTCACACAACTAGTAAGCGTTAAGTGTCTCAGGTCAAATTTGAACTCAATTCCTCCTGACTCCAGGGCTGGTGCTTTATTCACTGTGCCACCTAGCTGTCCCCCAGAATCTCACCTGGTCAAATCACAAGAAAATTCTTCCAATGAGTGAGCCCCAACCCACAATGCTAACCTCAGAGTATATATACAGTTCTTCAGGGTCAGATGGCATCATAACCCTCATGACCCACTGCCTAATTGCAAAGTAACAAAAGGTGTTGGCCTTCTTGAAAAACAAACCTCCCCCAATCAAGTTTCCCTTAATGGGCTTCTAACTCCCATTAACATTACACAGGGGGAGGGAGAGAAAGTGCGAGATGTAGTGGGGGAGGAAGGAAGAGAGAGGGAAAGGAGGAAGAAGAAAGGAGAGAGAAAGAGTTATAGAGTGAAAATGGAAGATGAGGGGAAGATGGAGGAGACAGTAAGGAAAGGAGGGGAAAAGGGAAATAGGGAGATAAGACAGGAAAAAGAGATTTATGGTGAAGGGAGGAAAGACAAAGAACAGGAGAGTAAGAAGGAATGAATGAGAGAGAGGGAGAAATAGTGATACCAGAGGATGAAAGAGAGAGAAAGAGAGAGAGAGAGAGAGAGAGAAGGAGAGATAGATGGGGAGAAAAGGACCCTGGAGGGTTAGAGAGCAAATGAAGGGTAGGAGAAAAAGAGGAACATACATAGAATGGAAGGGAGAAAGAAAGGATGATGAAAGAAAGAAAGAAAGAAAGAAAGAAAGAAAGAAAGAAAAGAAAGAAAGAAAGAAAGAAAGAAAGAAAGAAAGAAAGAAAGAAAGAAAGGAAGAAAGAAAGAAAGAAAGAAAGAAAGAAAAGGAATAGATATGGAAACTCCAATGGCAACAACTGATAAAACATCAGCAACCATTTCCTTAAGTGTCACCTAATGACATCAGGGTCATAGGCTGCTAGTCCAAAAGACAGAGGACTATTTTTCATGTAGGACTTTGGGTAGAAAGAAGAGACCAGAATTCTTTGTTTCCTTTAATTGTATCTACCATGCCTGATCCTGTTTCTTTACCCTCTTTGAATCTTTTTATAGGTACACTCCAGGGGTGTGGCCATTAGGTCAGAAGTCTGAGAACCAATGAAAGATGTTGAAATAACAGAAGCATCCCTCCCCATTCCACCTGACCCCCCTCTCTGCCCTACCTTAACTCAAACACGGCTTATATCTTCTGCTCCCACCTCTACCAGATATACATACAGATGGACCCTTTCCTTCCCTGACTTATCTTGTTCTCAATTCTTCCTTGACATGCTGTATACTTTCCATAGACTGCATGCTCCTTGAGGATAGGAACCCTGTATACCTCTTGTATCTCAAGTGACTAGGATTAGGCCTTCCACAGAACAAGTGCTTAAGACAATCCTGTTAAATTGAAGAGAACTGATCCTCATTCGATCGACATTTGTGAAGCGCCTACTAGGTGCCAAACATCAAGTGCTGGATGGGAATGAATGCTTCCTAACTTCAGCACGGGCTAAATGTTGTACAGCACACGTCAAGGTGATCCAGGTCCTGTCCTCTGGAACAGAATCCAAACCACAGCTCCCAAAATGATGAATTGGTTCACATGTCTCCAGTTTATAGGCTCGTACTTTTTCTATCCCTATCTCTCACAGGATTCGATTTTCCATGGAGTTGCTGTCAACCATAGCTTGAGGGTAACATGTATGGCAAGCTGACAGAATCCCGAGGAGGAGAACTTGGCAGCTGCCCCCCTTTCCCCACCACCACCAACTCAAGTTCAGACTGAGGCCTTGGGAGCTGTGGTCTTTGCGGTATGCACTGGGGTCTTTCCCATTTATTACTGTTATAAATTATACATTATATGATAATAACAGTTGACATTTACATAGCATTTTGTACTTTTCAAGGCTGTTCCACATTCATTGCCTCATTTAATCAAGTCTCACAACAACCCGATGAGGGGCTGGTGGGGCCAGAGTGCTTGTCTTCATCTTACACATGGAAGAAACATAGACAGAGAAAGCTTAAGTTAAGAGATATAATAAAGCATGCTAGACCTGAAGTCTGAATACCAGCTCTATGTGATCATGAGCAAGTGACTTCCCCTCCCTAGGCCACCTAGAATCTGGTGCTTGTATGAGATCACCTCTGAGGTCCCTTTGATCCCAAATCCATGACCTTCTGGTTCTACAGGCTTGGGCATCCAAACAAAACAGTTTTTATTATATTGTGTTTCTTATTTTTCCAAAGGAGAAGAATTGAGTAAAAGAAAAAATAAATGCTTATTAATAGGGAAAAATTTTAAATGAAAAAAAGCTATTGAATATTCCAGGTGAGAGCTAACGAGAGGCTAAATGGGGGTGGGTGGCCAGGTGTGTGGAGAGAAGGAAATGGAGGTCAGGGTTGTTGTGGAGATCGGACCAATAACTCTTTGGTATGGGGGCAGGGAAGTGGGGGATGAGGAGACTTACAAGTCAACGATGCCTAGGAGTTTTTGACCTCTTTCTGTAAGGTTCCCCTTGATCTCCTTGGCACCAAATGCAATGGCTTTCCCACCATCCTCCTTGACTTCTCTCCAGAGTTCAACACTGTAACCACTCTCTTCCTCTTGGATACTCTCTTTTCACTGGATTTTCTGTTATACTGTCATGGTCTTCCTACAAAGTTCTATTCTGATGGAATGTAAGCTCTGTGAGGAAAGGGGCTACTTCATTTTTGCCTTTACATTCCCAGAACCTACCAGTAGGCATTTGATTAATGTTGACTGATTAACCTCTCAGCTGGGTGGCTCAGTGGTCATAGAAGTGACATAATCAGGAAGACCTGAGCTCAAATTTTGTTTCAGTTACAAATAATAATTCCCCTATTACCATCAAGGGTGCCACCATCTTCCCCATCATTCAGGCCCATAACCTAGGTGGCATTCTTGACTCTTCACTCTCAACCCCATATTCAACCAGTCGTGAAATATTATTGTTTCTGCCTTCGTCATATCTCTAGTATACACCCTCTTCTCTCCTTAGACACTGCCTCTACGTTGGGACACGCCCCATCACGTCATGCCTACCTTCAGCCAGGGCTCCTAAATCTTAGCCTTCCCTCTGTTTTCTAATTTATTCCCCCCCCCCATATATATGTTTACACATAGTTGCTTGTATGTAATCTCCCCATCAGATTGCAAGCTCCTTGAGACTAGGGGCTGTTTTTTAACCTGAGTTCAAGCTCTGCCTCAGATTGAGGAACTAAATTATAGGAACCCAGACAAATCACTCAACATTCCTTAGTCTTTGTTTCTTTATCTGTAACATGGTAGCAATGATGTATTTCAGGAGGTCGTTGTGTGGAACAAATTACATCCTACATGTAAGTGCTACATTAAAGTCTTTTATTGCTGTTCAGTTGTTTCAGTCATATCTGACTCTTTGTGACCTCATTTGGGGTTTTCTTGGAAAAGATACTTGCCATTTCTTTGTCAGTTCATTTTACAGATGAGGAAACTGAGACAAATAGGTTTAAGTGACTTGCCCAGGGTCACACAATTAGTAAATGTCTGAGGCCAAATTGAACTCAGCTCTTCCTGACTCCAAGCCTGGCACTCTGTCTGTTGCACCACCTCGCTACCCCAAATAAAAGTTAGCTATCATTATTATTGGTTTCATTTGTAGAATTATCATCTGCATCCTGGGCTCTGGGATGTGTGTGTTGGTATACATGCGTGTGCACACATGTGCGTTTGTCTCCATCCCTAGGCTCAGTCCTCGGCCATCTTCTCTCTCTACACTCTCTCCTAGTCATCACATTAGCTTTCATGGACTTAGCTATCATCCCAGTGTATGTAGAAAATATATGGAGCCCTCCTCTCTGGAGAGCCAGTTACATCTCCCAGAACTTCTGGATCTTTCTACCTAAAATCCCACTGGGGTCTAAAACTCAGCACACACAAAACACAACTCATTCTCATTCCTGCTAAATGTACTTGTCTCCCTAACTTCCCTGCTTTGGTCAGCCCCATCATCCTCCCAGGAACAAGAAACAAGACCCGCCCCCCCCCCAGACATCTTGGACTTGAAGTCTCCTCACTCCTCTTATCCAGTCAGTAACAGAATCTTATCACCTGTCTCCATCCTCTGCAGCATCCATTCCTTTCTCTTCACATACGACCACCCACTCTCATTTAGTGCCTCATTGTTTCTCAAATGAAATATTCAATAGTTTCTTTCTTTCATTTAAATATTTTTTCCATTAACAAGCATTTTATTTTCTCTTTCACCCAATTCCCCACCACTGGATAAAAAAAACAAAACACAAGATAATAAATATGCATAGAAATATGCATAAGTACTTGTAATAAATGAGTTTTCAGACAAAACAAGTTCCCAGTATCTAATATCTTTCTCCATCCAATCCCATCCAGCCTCTTCCCTTTCCGAAGCACCAAAGCACCAAAGCACCTTCACAGGGCAGCCAGTTTCACCTTCCTACAGTCTGACCATGTCACCCCTTTTCTAAAGGAGCTTCAATCACCACCTGTTGCTTCTAGCAAAAGAAACAAATCCCTTTGGTTAGTATTTAAAGCTCCTCGCAGCAATCTGACTCTAGTGTACACTTCTAGACCGATTACATATTGGTTCTCTGGAATAGCCTGCTCTTTAGCCAAAGTAGCTTTCTTGTTCTCTGCATGTTACATTCTATCTCTCCACTATGTGACTTTGAACTGTGCTCCCAATCCACAAAATTCTCTCCTTCCTCATCTTCACCCCATGAAACGCCTATTTCCCCTTCAAAGCTCTGCCCAAATTTCCATCCTAAAATAAATCCTTCTGGGGAGGATAGGTGGTTCAGTGAACAGAGCACCAGCCCTGAAGTCAGGAGAACCTGAGTTCAAATCTGGCCTTAGACACATGACATATTTAGTAGCTGTGTGACTTTGGGCAAGTCACTTAACCCCAATTGCCCTCCAAAAAGCAAAAATATAAAATAAGTCTTTCCCTGATTTCCTCAGATTTTAAGATATCCTCTCTCGGTTAGCTTGCATTGTTGTCCACTCATTTTAATCATGTCCAACTCTTTGTGACCCCCATTTGGCACTTTCTTGGCAAAGATGCTGGAGGGATTTGCGATTTCCTTCTCCTGCTTATTTGACAGATGAGGAAACAAACAGGGTTAAGTGACTTACCCAAGGTCACCCATCCAGTAGGTGTCTGAGGCCAGATTTGAATTCATGAACATGAATCTTCCTGACTCCAGACCCAGCACTCTATCCACTGTGCCACCTAGCTTGTATCTATTTTGTATTTACTTGTTTCTTCTCCTTGTAGAATCAGAGTTTATTGAGAGCAGGGAGGGTTTCTTTTTTCGTCTGTATCTGGTATAACTCACACAATAGGTGCCTAATTAGTGCTTACCGCATTGAACAAATACTAGAATTCTATGACTTGCCCAAGCTTGCATAGGAAGCTTCTGGTGGAAATGGACTCAAAATCCAAGTCTCTTGACTTCCAGTCTAGTCACTCCATCCTTGGACTCATCTCTCCAGCCCTCAAAGGATGGAAGGTCAATCACTGCCTCTTGCAGTTTGCCTTTCCCTCCGATGCCTGCGTCAGGGTCTTAACGGATGCTGGAACAGCTGCTGTGAGAATTCATAATCAAAGCCTTCAGTGCTGCTGTTCCATGTAGATTCAGTCCTCTCTTCAAGGACAACAAAGGGGAGGGACAGAACATGGAATCTCTGATTGTGCCATCGAAGAGTGAAGATAAAGCTTCCTCACATCCCAATCAGCCAATCCTATTTAATTTCAATTTTCCAAAGTGGCGCCTCATCATAAATTAAACTGGGTTGCGAACTCCAACGTGACACAAAATTGAAAAAATAGCAGACTTTGAAACTTCTTTAATTAAATGTCTCAGTGACCTTGAGGAAATACATTAGTCATGTGCAGGAATCGTGTGTGATGGTAATAACAACAACAGTACTAATGAAGATAATACTTGGCACTTAGCAAATGTTAATTAATGAAAGCCACAGAATCCACTTGGAGGTAGGTAAGCAGGGGCATGCCTGGCTTACATATGAGGGCTCCGATAAAAAATCTGAGTAATTTCCTTAAAGAGTGAGCTACTGCATTCTTGACTCAGATAGGGAGGTAATTATGTTTCAACACCCCCCCACCCCCCCTCCCCTTTGAAGCGGCAAAAGGAGAGAGATTTTAGCTTTATGCATGTTTTAATTGGTTTCCATTCAGTGCTAAGATAAGCATTAATGGGTGGCATGTGCTTTCCTAACCTAAATGTGCTTTTAGATAGAGGAGGCAGTGGGTTACTGTGGCTGCAGTTGGACCTGGAGTCTGGAAAGCCCTAGATTCAAATCCTACTTTTGTTGCTTCCCAGATCTGTGACCACAGGCAAATTCCTTAACTTTTCTGGGTTTCAGACCCCTCTCTAAGACTCAAAATTACAGACACAATGGGATTGTCATTGGTTCGATGGCATATGTGCTTTAACTAATTTTAGACATAATGAAGCCAAAATCCTTGAATGAAGAGAGTTCTTAACCAAGAGTCTAAGAAGTGCATCCAATGGAACCCCATTATGACATGATCCATGTTGGATTCAGAAAAACCAGGGAGAGATCATCAGCTCTTGCTGGGTAACATACAAGATTGTTTTCTTTTAAGAACCTGGGACACCTGGGTCCATTTTATAGACCAGGACAACCGAGTATTTGCTTATCCACTGTTTTCTTCTCCATTTATTTGTGACTGATTTCTTTCTTCCAAGTAGATCACAGATTGACAGATGTTGGTAGGCTTCTTTCTGGGCAAAGGAGATGGTATTTCCCTCATTAGATGGAGAACAGGAACTGTTTTTTGCCTCCTTTTGTATGCCTGGCACTTAACACAGTGCCTGGCATACAGTAAGCACTTAATTCATGTTAATTGATTGATGCATCTTCTGCTTTTCCTGTTAATAAAACATGTGTAAACATAGTACTAGAAAGAGAAAATGCACCGAACTGAGACTGTTTTGTAAAAGGTTTCACCCAGGCCTTGCTTTAAATTATTGCCCCTCCCTCCCCCCAGAACACTTTAAATATGGTTTGATTTAGGAAAGAAAAAAAAATTATTCATTACCTTCTCTGTGGTTATATCCAGTGAGTTCAGTGAAAGTCAACATAACACTGCCTAAGAAGCCAATGTTTGGTTCCATGAAAGGCAAACCAAGTTTTATTAAACACATCATGGGTGCTGAGCGCCGGGCTAGGTGTTGGGGCTGGGCAAGGGAGAGAAGGGCCCCTGACATTATTTTGCCTTTGACTTAAGATAGGGCAGAACAAAGAGAGAAGTGAGAGTCTGGCCCGGAGGAATAGGGGCTCTACTGGGAGGGACAAGAATGGCATACAAAAGAAAGAGAAGATAAAAAGCCATCAGGCTAACAGCTGGCATTTAGACAGCACTCTAAGGTTGGCAAAACACTATAAATATGGTCGGCAAAACCCTGGGAGGTAGGCGCTGGTACTATTCCTATTTTCCAGATGAGGAAACTGAGACTGAGGGAGATTAAGTCACTTTCCCAGGGTCACACAAATAAGCATCTGAAGCAGGATTTCAATTCAGGGCTTCCTGAGTTCATGTGCAGAGCTCTATCTAATATGCTGCCAGCGGCCATATCTATCTATCTCTATAGGGGTGTGTGTGTGTGTGTGTGTGTGTGTGTATGTGTGTGTGTGTGTGTGTGTGTGTGTGTGTGTGTGTGTGTGTAGGGCAGTGGTTCTCAACCTTCCTAATGCCACAACCCTTTAATACTCGTATGTGGACATATCTGCATGTAGGTGGATCTGCCTGGAGACAGATAGAAGAACTGCATCTTGGTTCCTAAGACCATCAGAAAACTTTCTGTGACCCCTGTAAAAGGGTCGTTCGACCCCCAAAGGGGTCACGACCCACAGGTTGAGAACCGCTGGTGTAGGGGCAGCTAGATGGTGCAGTGAATAGAGCAATAGTCCTTGGAATCAAGAGGACCTGAGTCCAAATCTGGTCTCAGATGCCACCTAGCTGTGTGACCCTGGGCAAGTCACTTAACCCTATTTGCCTCAGTTTCCTCATCTATAAAATGAGCTGGAAAAGGAAATAGCAAACCATTCCAGTATCTCTGCCAAGAAAACCCCAAATGGGGTCACAAAGAATCTGACAGGATTGAAATGACTGAAAAACTACATCTATGTACATACACACACACACATACATATATATATGCATATACATATAGGTAGGTATACATACATATATGCTGTTGTTCTTCAGTTGTGTCCAACTCTCTGTGACCCATTTGGGGTTTTCTATCCACTGTACCATCTAGCTGCCCATAGATGTATGTGTGTGTACATATAATTTATATATATATATATATACATACAAATGTGTGTATGTATATATGTGTGTATGCACACATATATACCCATATATACATGTGTATATACACACATATATATGCACGTATAATAGTTAACATGAATGTAATTGTTATGCCATTATGGTCATTAATAATTATAGAGCACTTCAAGGCGGGCAAAGCTCTTTACACACGTTGCCAGATCTCCACAACCATCCTGGGAGGTAGCTGCTATTATTATTTCCCATTATATAGATGGGACAACTGAGGCAGAGGTCTGATGACCAGTATTTGAAGCAGGATTCAGACTCACGTCTGCCTGTCTCCAAGGGCAGTACTTTATCCATTGTCCCATCTAGATCCAAATCAATAACCAGAATGACCCACAAAACAGAAAAGGGCAGAGAAGCAACAGCATGATGGTCACTGGCATCCCAGACCAGCGGCTGCTCCTTGGAGCTAGCTCAAGGCCCATTTGCCCGATGTGATCACCATGTGGGGACATGACTGCATTGCTGAGCAGCCCAGGGCACATGACTCTTCCTTTCACTGGAGGTCTTTGCTGGTTTACTTCCAGGAATGCTCTCTGACTTCATTATTCCCTCCAGATGACTTGCTTATTGACATTCCTCTGGCTTCCCTGATAATTGGTTCCCCATGTAGATCTTTCCTTACGTTATCATTTGCAAAATAAAAAAAAATGATTTTAATCCCGGCCACAGTGCCAAAAGTGAACAGCCCATAAACAGTCAAGAAGGATTTTGACACTTGGCATCATTCCCTAGTTGTTTCTGTATCAAAGAGTCTGTCCAGGACAATTGTTGGTGGTGGGCCTGGGAGTGTGTGGCATTGAGTTTTCATAAGTCAACTGAACAAACTTTTATCAAGTGCTTAGCATA
Source organism: Pseudocheirus occidentalis (assembly GCA_028646575.1). Lineage (NCBI taxonomy): Eukaryota > Metazoa > Chordata > Mammalia > Diprotodontia > Pseudocheiridae > Pseudocheirus > Pseudocheirus occidentalis. The sequence continues at coordinate 22,590,907 of CM053599.1, read as the reverse complement.
CTAAGGGCAACGGAATAAGTAGCATTGGTGCCCTGCCATGAACCTGTAGGGCATGCATGCAGATGGCTGAGGTTGTGAATTGAATCCCCACTGATTAGATCCTGTTCCATTTCAGCATGTGAGTTCTACTTGACTATGAGGGAGACGCAGACAACCAAACAGCCCTGCCTGCCGGGGGCTTACATTCTGCTCTCCAGGTGCGCTGATTCATTTGGCACATGAAGGAAAGCCCAGTTTGAAAGTTATTCCATGGATTAATTCCCATTGCCATACCTGATCATCTCTCTGTGATGTACCATAGCTTCTACTAATGCCAATAAGCAAGAAAGCAGTAAAAGGAGGAAGGATTGCTTTTTCCCTGGAAATGACTATGATATAAAGACAAAAGGCATTGATAAAGCTTGCAATAGCTCTCACACTAACATTAATAACACAGCAGTAAGGAGAGGAAAGAGAATTTGTTTTTATCTCAAAATCACTATGATATAAAGACCTTGATAAAACTATGTAATATAGATATATATGTATACATATATAATAAAATTTAATTTAGAAAAATATTTTTATTTCATGATGGGTAACTTGACCTTTTACTCCTATTGCAAAGATAAAATACCAAGTTAAGCTAATTACATACTTATTACATTTTATAATTCATCCAAATTTGAATTTTGCATCTTGAATCCCATTGGTTAGCATTTTGGATTTATTAAATCCCACCCCTTGACCATACCTTCTCATTTGCACATTTCAATTCCCCCTTTCCCTTCTCATCCTCATATACTTTATAAAAGGAAATTCAAGCAGAATAGTTTTAGTTTCCTCACCATTTGTCTGTGTCAGATAGCACGAGGAAAGGTTTCTCCTCAATTGCTAATAGATGTGACAAAAGAGTTTGAAGATTCTAGCCCAGGATATCAATAATAAAAGTCTTATTATCTGATACCAATTCTGGGTTAATGAGTCTAATAAATATATTTTAACCCAACAACCCAGAGCCCTTGGCCAAACTGTAGTAGCACCAATAGTGAAAGGTGAAAAAGAAAAAAAAAATGCATTGTCACTGCTCCCCTGAGCTGCCCAGAGCTCAACTGGACAGTAGAGTCCTCAAAGGAAGGCAGAATGCATCTTTCAGTCGGGCTCCTGATTGTATCCTCGACATGGAAGTGTTCAGTAGAAGTCACTATTGTTGATTACATCTGTCCTGCCTTGGAATATTCAGGGATGGTAGTCTGATGAAACCCTAAGGCATTCTAAACATGACCTTAAGACAGACATTACTACCTCTCTCAAGGACTCGGGGGCTTGGTGGTAGAGTGGTCCAAATTACCTCATACAACTTTATGGGAGTGACATAAAGTTGAAGTGAACAAGAAGGACAGTCTCCAAAAGGAAAGGCAGTCACAAAATGGTGGTACATTTTACACTCCTCAAAGGATGGAGAAATCATCCCATGCTTTTCTTTTGATGACGGGGATGATTTCATGTAAATAGTCCTGAGTTCTTTTTTGTTTTTATAAACACCAAGTGAGCAGATCCCTTTTCCCATTTCTCCCTTTTCCCCAACCCTAAGCACTTATCTACTTAAAATCCTGACACTTTTCTGTAAAAGGAAGGGCTTGGGCTTAACGACCTCTGAGCTTCTTCCAGCTCTAGAACTAGGAATCTCACAAGACAGTCCTTTTCATTTCTGGACAGATGGAAGTGGTAGAGAGTTCTTCGGGAATTGGTCTGCTGGGAGCTTTTATCCGTCAAAGCTACTCGGAACAAGCGTAATCCTTCTTCCATATGAGGCCCCTTCAATATTTGAAGAAAGAGATGATCTGAGGCAAGCCCCTTTACTCATATAGGACTCAAGTTTTGTCATTTTTATAAGTGAGGAGACTGGACTCAATGGGCAGGATGGTGCTGTGAAAGGGTCACGAGTTGTAGAGTCAGCAGTTATGGGTTCAGATCTTACCTCTGAGTCTTACTACCTGTGTCACTTTGGGCTCACTTAACCTTCATGGACCTTGGTTTCATCATTTATACAATAGGGGGGATGATGTTGGACTGGACAGCCTCTAATTAATAATTCCATGTTTCCTCTTTCCCAGATTCTTCACCTGAAAGTATTACATTTTTTAGTCACCTCTCCATGCTAGCTTCTCTCCTCCAGACATACTCCAGTTTGTCAACGTCCCTGTTAAAAAAAACCCCAACAAAACGTGGTGTCCAGATGTGATCCAGCTGTCACAGAGGACAATAGCATACTATGCTTCTATTAATTTAGAGTCAGGGAATCGAGAGGTCAGCTCTAACCAAGAGGCCCTACTTGCATGACTCTAAAACAGGAATTTAAAACAAAATTTGCCCTTAGGGGACTCCAGAGCAAAGCTGGGGCCTGATTACAGGACCCACTGCTAGAGCACTGAGTTTCTGTCTCAGAATTATAATTAACACAGCCATCACTTTATACATTTTTTTTCCTTCACTGAGCTTTTTTTTTTGTATGTGGCTGATGGCTCCTCCTACATGGTAAAAACTGGAGATAGGACAAAATTAATAAGAATAAAAACAAAGTCTGACAAAGCAAAAGCCTAGGGCTTCAAAGGATAATGCTGATATTATCTGACCTAAAAAAAATGTTGGACCAGGGAACAGTACCGGTTAATCCAAGTGTGGCCCTGAATTTCTCCCCTCCTCCAGGAATAATTAGACTTTCATTTGAATTAGGTAGGCTCCATATGCTTTCATCACTTAAAGCTGTTGGCTGACAAAAGATTCCTCCCAGGCCAATCACTGCCATCTTCCTGGTTGGCAGAATAAAAAATGTCGAAGGTGATAATTTGCTATTTGAAAAGGGGCTTATTTGTATAATTAATAATTCAATTAGCTCAGATATTCTAGGCAATTTATATTTCAATTATAACAATCTCACACCCCTCCCCCAACCAGAGTTAACTCAAGAGAGCAGCTCTTCAGCACATCTCAAGAAATGATGTTTCATGTAACACTAAGCCTCTAAGGACGTCCTTGGTTCAGCAATAAACCCAGGAGGAATTTCCACTGGTCGTTGGAATGTAGCTTTAGGAGAAAGGATCAACTATCCAGTTTAATGTTAGTATGGCTGTTCTTTAAACAACTTTCCAAACTTAAAGTGTTGGAGGTCTCAATCCTGTCTGGTGCTTACCAAAGAGTTAACCCAGCCAGCCCTCTAAGGGGTCCAAGGAGACTGCTGGTCACATACAAAACACTCTTCTGCAATTTTAAAAAAGCAATTCCTATTTCTCTTCTATAGTATGACCAGCATACCACTGGTGCTCAGCTGCTGCGTCTAGTCCCTCTTGCTCCCCCACGAGTGACTTTAAACCTCTACGTAAGATTTAGATGCTGGCCAATCTGTGAAGAACACAGTGACCAAGAACATAGCCGGTGCAAACACAGGGAGCATGGCCCCTACTCCATATGAGGGGCTACTTCTCCATTTATACTAACACCTTTGAAGAGGGACAGAGTTACTCTCAAGGCTACACCTCCTGAATGAAGATAGAACAAACAGTAGAAAATGAAGAGGAAAGAAGATGGAGAAATAGTCTTTCTCCCCAGCCCTAAACTAAGCCCACCTCAGTTTTCTAATCCTTTTGGCTGTAACCCATCCACCTCCACCCCCTGAAAAAAACAAAACAAAACACCAAAAATGAAACCCAACAACTGTCTCTCAGCCTGTTCACTGTAGAGTGACAGAATGGACGGCTCCTGTTTGACTGGGACCACCCACACAATCCAAGTTCCAATGGGCCAGGAGGACCCCGTGGTGGAAAGGAACATCTTGCCTGTTTCCAAAGGGGAGATGAGTCACTTTGGTCAGCCTGGATGCATGGTCTGGGGCTGGTCTGGAGGCAGTGGGAAGGAGAGAGACCAGGGAGTCCTCTGGTACCAAAATATAATGTTGAAGAATAAGGAAAAATGGGAAAAATAATTATGACTATCATCATTATTAAAAGCTAATTTTTATAAAGTACTTTGAGGTCTGCAAAGGAGCCTCACACCAATGTAAGGCAGATGCTGTTAGTATCTCCATTTTACAGATGGAGAAACAGAGGCAGACAGTGGTAAAATGACTTGCCCTTTCCTGAAGCTGGTTTGGACTCTGTTCTTCCTGGTTTCAAGCCTAGTGCTCTATCTACTAAGCCACCTTTTCATCACCAAGTCCACTGAATTTTCTGACTGTCCATATCAAGAGTAGTCCCTGAGAGGCAGGGTGGTACACTAAAGCAGCCGGGTAGTACAGTGGGTAGAGTGCTGGACTTGGAGTCAGGAAGACCCGAGTTCAAATCCTGCCTTAGACAGATGATCCTGGGCAAGTCATTTCACCTCAAACTGTCTCAGTTTCCTTGTTTGCAAATGGGGGTAATAATAGCACCTACCTTCCAGACTTGTGAGGGTGACACCAGAAAATATTTGTATGACGCTTTGCAAATCTTAAAGCACTAATAAAAATGCAAGTTTTTATTATTGATCAAAAGCTAAAGTTAGAGGCAGGAAGATTTGAGTCCATATCATACCCTGATACTAACTGTGAGATCATAGTCAAAGCACTTAATTGCTCTGATCCTCAGTTTCCCCATTTGTAAAATGGAGATAATCATGGCTTTCTACCTCACTAGAATTATAAGAATTGAATAAGATAATATTTGTGGAGTATTTTGTCAACCCTCAAACACTACTCATAACTGAGAGTGATCTTGCCTGGTCCACCCCAAATAGAGGGAGCCCCAAAAGTCCTAGTGTTGTTTTAAGCCATATAAACTTAAAACAGCCCTGAAGGACATCGTGAAATGATAACAAACCTCCTTTTGTGATCTGAGGAGCACTAGGAAAAAAAGCAGCCCCACCCCAAACATTTTCTCCATTAACCTTAGCTATCCTTTTGATTTAAGGCAGAGAAACTCTAGTCAGAGAGAAAGGGTAGAGGTTTAAGCTATTATTGGCCATTAACACTTTCGTTCTCACCTACCAAGATCCTGGAGGTAGATGAAGACAGAAAGAAAGCAGAGAGCAAAAGGTAAAAAGCAGGCTGGATCCAGATGCTTGTGTGGGGCTCTCTCGCCTTTTGGTCCAGAGCTATAGTAGGGAAATCTTTAATGGAGAGGCAGCCTGCCTTGCTCTGAATGCCTTCAGCCCTGTCCGGTCATCCTACTACTGGCTAATTCCCTTCCTTAATCTGGTCGGGATAGTAAGTCTCCAATTTCCATCAGACCGCCTTTGTCTAGTTACCCCGAGAGCTATAGAGCAGTCCCTTTTACTTCTCATCCAAGCCCTTCGACGTGTCCCCCTCGTACCCAAATCACCGAACTGTTTATATTAAAAATCCCATCTGTTGCAAGGGGCCTCACCAAATGAAACCTAATTGTTTTCATCCCTTTAAAATGCATGGTCATATACATTTATAGGCTTCAAATGGAAATGATTAGCCTGAGTGGGACGCCTTGTTAGGCTGTCCCAATCAGGTATTAAAAGGGGCTAAGGAAAAAAAGAAAAACAGAAGGGGAAAAAAATAAACCTCCATTGGTCCCGTAGATGTTGATTACATACATTATTTAAGTGAAATTGTCATAGGATAGAAAATCACTTTATTTCTTTGGACAAATTTCATCAGAAAATCCTGCATCTTTGCATCTGACCTGATTAAAACTTAACCTAGGGGTGGCAGGAGTCATGCATCTTCTGAGCCTCCCCCTGTGGCCATGTTTTCTTAAGCACCTTTTAAATAAAATACTGGTCTGCAACCAGGTGCTATTGGATCACAGAAATGAGATTTTTTTTTTAAAAGCAAAAGGACCATCTTCCTCCTCTGCTTTTTCAGAAATCATCCCATATTGTCATGCCCCGATCCTTTCCACCTATTATGTTTCTCAATCTTATGAAGCATAACTTCACTATAGGGAGCTGGGGAAGAAGGGAAGAAGGAGAAAAGGGGGAGGGAGGGAGAGATGGTCAAACCCTCATCATAGACTATTCCCTCAAATCCTATCCATCCCTGGATATCAGATGACTCTGGGGAACATCACAAGGTAATGAACACAAAGAGAAATACGTCTCCATCCCAGTCCCTAGAGCCCTACCTTTTTCCTTCCCTCTCTCTTTAATTACCACATGACCCTGCAAGTACAGTATTACGGACAGTGAAATCCTTGCTCCCATGTGTTGGCTGAAAGCAACTCTAGCCTAGATAGGACGGTGGTGTGCTCTCAGGACTCTTGGCCACAACTACTGTCTTTTCTGCTGTGCTAACACTCAGAAAACACAAAATGTGGTTTCCAGGTGAGTCAGATTTTTTTTTAATGGAATGTTTCTGTCCTATTTAGAACTGCAACTGACTGGAGCCAGCAGTCACCTCAGAGATGAGCTAGCTCTGGGGTTCTTAACATTTTTTTGATGTTATGAACCCCTGTTAAAGTCAGGTGAAGCCTGTGGACCCATTCTCAAAATAATGCTTTAAAATGAATAACATAAAATGCATAGGATTACAAAGGATCTTTCAATTCCATTGAAAGATAGTTAAAAAATATATATATATATTTTTAAAACCCAGCAGATTCATATAGCACAGGTTAAGAACCCCTGATCTAGTCTAACACTTATTTTACAGGTGAGAATACAGACACCCAGGGGAGTTACGTGACCTAAGAATTTGACCTCTCTAAAAATAGAACAGACTTTCTTTGGAAATAATAAGATCCCTTTCACTGGAGATTTTTAAGCAAAAGCCTGTGGGATATGTTTGTTATAGGGGGATTCTTTTTCACGTACAGATTGGAATAGAGGTCTTCTATGGCCTCTTCCAATTCAAAAATTTTGTGACCTTCTCAAGGCCACACAGCAACTGAGTTAATGAACAGAGGGGGGTGTTGGAAGCCCAGTTGCCTGACCTTTTTCATTTCATTATGTATTATATGAACAAGGATTGAATTTTTATACCGAAAGTCTGGACTTACCGCCATGATTTAAAGCAGCCAGTAGAAGTGACTATTTGTCAGTGGAATCAAATTCACTGTCCAAGTAGACAGAGGAAAAGAACTATTTGATACAAAAAACAGGTTTCAATGCTTTACAGATCAACTCCCAATCCTTCTTCATTTCTCCCATGGTTTCTTCTCAATAAAAATGTTCTGTCATTTCAACATGATTGTTTAACAAAAAGCATAACGAGTTTGCAGCCAGAGATAACTGTGAACTAAGGAGTCGTAATGAAGAGTTAGAGAGTCTGACCAATAGTTTGGATTGAAAATGAGTCACATTTGGATTTTAGTTTAACTTTAAATTTAGGCCCTTAAGTTCTATGAAGTTATGATATTTTTTACATTACAATTTTACATCTAAACTCCTACTCCTGTGAAAGGCAGACAGCACTAACATCAGATACTGTTAAGTACATGTTTAATCAACATGGGAGCAATATCAAGAAGGGGGCATTGCCATGTTATGCTAATATGAGGAATGTTAGAAAAACATCTTCTAGAACATCCCCCCGCCAAAATAACCCTACTTCACTGCCTCTCAAACTGCCAATAGGAGAAGATACAAGCTTTTCACCTGACCCTTAAAGCCCTGTCTGGGATCTACCTGCCTTTTCAGATTCCAATCACCTTTTCATAGTCGACTCTTGGAGCAAACTGTGTTCTCCTGAACTTGATCCCTCATTTCCTTCCTCCATGCTTTTCAACAAGCTGGTCCCAATGCCAGCAATGCACTCCCTGCTCACCTCTACTTGCTGGAACCTTCCTCTTTATTTAAGACTCAGTTCAGGTACCAATTTGTACACTAAACCTTTCCCAATACAACTAACTCAGCATTCTATTCCTCTCCAAATTCTCTTGTTATTCATTGATCAAGTCAAGTCTTTGAGGGCAAACACTTTCTGTATTTTCAGAGCTTAGCACAGTGCCTTAAACAGAGTAGTTTTTTAAATTGTTTTTCTTTTAAGTGTTTTAAAGCTGTTAAATTGACTTGAGGTCAACTTTAGATGATTATAGATTATATGAAACAAGTATCTGTGATTGTTACTTCTCAAAGTAACTGCAAGAAGTATTCACTGAGTATTCACTAAGCAACTAGTGGAACACTGTAATGGAGGGAGCACTAGGTTTGGAATTAGAAAGGCTAATGTTCATGCATACAAATCTGGTCTCAGACACTTAGTAGCTGTGTGACCCTGGGCAAGTCCCTTTACTCTGCCTCAGTTTCTTCATCTGTAAAATGAGCTAGAGAAGAAATGACAAACCACTTCAGTATCTTTGCCAAGAAAATGCCAAGGGAGTCATGAAGAGTCAGATACAATTGGAACAACTGAACAACAAAAATTAAGCAACTGCTATGTGCCAGATGTCATGCTAAGTGTTAGGGATACAAAAAGAAGCAAAAGACAGCCCCGCTCCTCAAAGACCTCATGATCTAAAAGAGGAGATGACAAGCAAGCAAATACGTACAAACTATATTCAGGATAAGTAGTAAATACTCAAAAAAAGGAAAGCATTGGAATTAGTAAGGGTTGGCAAAGGAAGGCTTCCTGTAAAAGATGGGATTTTAGTTGGTACTTGAAGGAACCAGGGAAGCCAGGAGGCAGAGATGAGGAGGGAGAGCATTCCAGGTATGGGGGACAGCCAGAGAAAATGCTCGGAGCCAAGAGATGAGCATCTTGTTTATGGAACAGCCAGGAGACTGGTTTCATTAGATCAAAGAGTATATGGCCGGGATTATGTTTGTTTGGGGGAAGGGTTAGGTTCTAAAGAACTTTGAAAACCAAACTGAGCATTTTTCATTTAATCCTGGGAGGTGATAGGGAACTGCTGGAGTTTGCTGAACAGTGTGTGTGTGTGTGTGTGTGTGTGTGTGTATGCACACGCGCACGCACAAGCATATATCATAGTGTCAGGCTCTGTGGTTAGTACTTGGAGATACAAAGAAAGACAACAAAACAGAGCTTCTCCACCCTGCCCCCCAAAATCTTTGCTCTCAAGAAGCTCACAGCCTGATTAGGGAGACAAGATGCAAACAGTCATGTGCAAACAAGATATACACAGGACAACTGATAATTTGAGAATCATCTCAGTGGGATGACACTAGCATTAAGGAGCACCCAGAAAGCCTTCTTGCAGAAAGTGGGATTTTGGCTAAGTCTTGAAGAAATTCGGGGAAGCCAGGAGGCAGAGATGCAGAGGAATAGAATTCTAAGCCAGTAAAAATGCAAGAAGTTGGGAAATGGAACATCTTGTACAAGGAACAAGAAGGAGGCCAGTGTCAGTTGATCTGAGAGTACCTTCAGGGGAATAAGGCATGAGAAGCCTGGAAATATAGGAAAGGACCAGGTTAGGAAGGGCTTTAAAAGCCAAAGGACAGATTTTATCTGTGATCTTGCAAGTAACTGGGAGTAATTGGAGTTCATTGAATAGGGAGAGACACAGTCAAACATGTGGTTTAAGAAGATCACTTTGATAACTAATTAGAGGATGGATTGGAATGGTAAAAGACCTGAGGAAGGAAACCAGCCAGAAGACCACTGCAACAGCATAAGAATGAGATGATGAAGTATTGAGTCAGAGGGCAAAGAGTTAAGAAGAGGAGAGGAAAGGAAGTGGAGGCATCAAATTGTAAATGGTCTTCTCAGGGAATTAAACCAGGAAAGGAAAGAGAGATGCAGGGTAGCAGGAAAGGACAGATCCAATGAGGGTTTTTTAGAGAAAGGGGCAGACAAGGGTATGATTGTAGGCAATAGGAAAGCAGCCATTAGGTAGAGAAAAGTTAATGATTAGAGAGAGGGTAGGGATGATAGAGGGGGCAATTTAATGAAGAAGATGGGATGGAACTGGCCAAGAGGGCTACCTCTTCTTGTGAGGCAGAGTTAAAGGAGGAAATAGTGGCAGGAGGAAGGCATCTAAGTGGGATGAGACAAGAAGGCAGAGATAAAAGGGACCTTGGCCTGGAAAGCATCAAAAAGTGTGGTACAGTGAGTAGACCCCAGGACTTAAAATCAGGAAGTTCTGGGCTGACTTCCCACTGGGAGACTTACTAAGTATATAATCATGGAAAAGTAATTTGGTTTCTCTGAGCCTCAATTTACCCACTTGTTTAAAAAAAACCAGAATTGAAAATAGCATTGACCTCGCAGGATTAGGATAACTGTCAAATGAGATAAAGACTGAAAATTTTTAAGTGCCCTGTAAATAAAAGCTAATACTATTGGGGGAAGCAAGACTCTTACCTTTGGTTTTGAAAAGAAAAAGACTCCTGAAAATGAACCAGAGAGGTCTTTCCCCACTTTTTGGTTGTCAGGAAGAGGTTACATGGACACCAGCAAGTGACCAAGGACAAGAACAGGATGTTTGGATCTGAGCACAAAAGAAATACAATCAGCCCTTCATTTGAGAAAGTTGTTTGGTTCTGTTGTGAAAGATCTGGAGGAGACTCCTCATTAGAAGAGGGCCTGGAAAGCATCAGGCCAGTCATTTATTCTCAGAGAAGTAGCTGTCAGACTGGCTCAACCTGGCTTCCTGACATGCAGGTGTAACCTTTCGAAATGCAAATGTTCTCATCTGCTGTTAAACCTATCAGGGCTTAGAGACTCGCTCCTGGAATGTCTCAGTCTTTCAGATAGAGAATTAGAAGAGGCCTCAGAAGCTGGTCAGCCCATCTGAAAGAGGAGCCAACTGATGGCCAGAAAAGAAAATCAAAAGTGGGATTTGAACCCAGATTTTCTTCCTTCACAGCCTTTACCCTTTGTTTCCTAACATGCCATGCATCCTTCAATTCAATGAAAGTCAACAAACATTTATTAAATGCTAGGTACTGTGTCAGACATCAGGCATAAAAAGAAAAAAAGTCAGGGAAAAATGCTCAAAAATCACTAAAAATTAGACAAATACAAATTAAAGAAACTTCATGGTTCTGTGGCACATCCATCAGACTGGTAAAGTTGGCAAAATGGAAAACAAAACTGGAGGGATTATGGGAGAATAGGTACATCAATGAGCCATTGTGAATTGAATTGATGCAACCATTCTGAAAAGCAATTTATAACCATGCTCCAAAAGTTATTAAACTGTGCATACCCTTTGACCTTGCAAAACCATTACTAGATCTAACCCCGAAGAGATCAAAGGAAGAGGAAAAGGACCCATTTGTACAAAAATATTTATAGCAAGGGGCGGCTAGGTGGCGCAGTGAATAGAGCACCGGCCCTGGAGTCAGGAGTACCTGAGTTCAAATCCGGCCTCAGACACTTAACACAAAAAACTAGCCGTGTGACCTTGGGCAAGTCACTTAACCCCAACTGCCCTCCAAAAAGCAAAAAAAAAAAAATATTTATAGCAGCTCTTTTTGTGATGGCAGAGGACTGGAAACTGAGAGCACACACATCAACCGGACAGTGGCTGAGCAAGTTATGATATACAAATGAGATGGAATAAATGCCGTATTGTGCTATAAGAAATGATAAAAGGGGTAGGCTTCAGAGAAATCTGGAAAACTTGTACATGCTGATGGAGAGTGAACAGAACCAGAACAATTTATACAGTAAGGGAGGAATGAGCATTTTATTAAGTGCCTACTCTATTCTGGGTACTGTACTAAGTGCTTTACAAATATTCTCTCACTTGATGCTCAAAACAGCCCAGGGAGGGGAATATGGTTGTTATCTCCATTTTACAGTTGAGGAAACTGAGGCAAACAGAGGGGAGATAATTGGCCCGGGGGTCACACAGCTATTAAATGGCTCTAAGAATAATACTATAAAGACAAACAACCTTAAAAGATTTAGGAATTCTGATCAATGCAATGACCAACCACAAATTCAGAGGAGTCATGATGAAACATGCTGCCTACCTTCTGAAAGAGGTAATGAACTCAGAGTGCAGATTGAGGCAAATATTTTTTGGATGGTGCCAATGTGGAAATTTGTTTTGCTTGACTATACATGTTTGTAACAGAGATTTTTGTTTTTCTTTCTCATTGTAGGAGAAGGGGGAAGGGAAAGTGGATTTTGTTGACTAAACAAAATTAATTACCTTTTTTTTAAAAAAAAAAAAAGAAAAGAAACAGTGCCTGCCCTCAAAGAGCTTATATTCTACTACTGGAGGGATACAGCAAATACACAGATAAGTAAATGCAAAGTATATACAAAATAAATGTAATGTAGTTAGGGAGGGGGTCACTAATGACAAGGGGGAGCCAGGAAAAGCTTATTGGAGGAGATGACCATTAAGCTGGATCTTAAAGTGAGGAGGGAATGCATTTCAAGCACTGGGGTACAGCCAATGAAAGGCACAGAAATAGGAGAACAGCAAGTGAACCACTGTGGCTAGATTGTAGCCATATTCCTCATAAAACAGTTGTTATAGAGTGTTCAATGCCCAGATGAAAGGGTTGAGTGTGGCGACCCCAAGCCCTGTAGTAGGAAGGCTCCTGTTAACTTTTTGGAAGGTTGGTTCTGATTTGTACTTTCAGGACACTCAGACAAGTTTCCTTCAAACTGGATTCAAAATGATGACCTTCCTAACCATAGTCACATAAGACAAATTGGAAGAGAAAGTCTGTTCTCTCTAAGAATATTATACTCAAGAAAACAAATAGCTGGCAACTGCTGGAAATAAGTTGTGTTTCCTCATTCTAAGAATTTGTTCCATCGGCCATAATTCTCCTTCCTTTCTTCCGGCAGGTCAGCCCACGGTCCCAGACCCCCTCCCCACCCAACTCTTCCCAACATTCCCTGAAACCATCTAGAATTTCATTCAGATAAATGCAAATGGGTCATCAAGAGCATCAATATTTTTCAGTGTTTAACCCAATGCTAATTGGAAACTGTATTAGCTAGTGACATTCAAAAGTCTGAGAGTGGTTTTGTAACGTATGCTGACGAATCACTTGGCACATACTGCTTGCTGTTGCAATGAACTTCTCTGTCTGAGGAGTGTAGCAATGGTAACCAAATATGTACTCTCCTAATGAAGCAACAGAGATGATAAGAAATCCATCTCATGTCTGACTCGAAGCTCTGGGGAACAGAAGTCATATTAAAAAAGGAAAATAGGGATCTATTGTATAAGATGGATGCTTGGTTGGAATGATTTCCAGATGGGTCTATGCAGCTCAATAAGAGAGATTACAAGAGCATTAGGCAAAGTTCATGTGGAGGGTACCATTCAGTCGTAAACACAATTTATTTGGGGAATTCACAACAGCTTTATCTGGAATAATTAAGCACTTTTCTATGTGGACAAATTTACATAGGGGATACTCTGAGTTCTTTTGGTCACCTGGCAGTCCACAACTGAGGGATTATAAAGTCTCCTCATCTTCCAAGCCTTTGGAAAGACAACCTCATCTCCGAGGTCATTTGATGGAACAGTGCCTGGATCTCACAGGATTTGTCCATCACAAACTCTGAAGAGGAAGTACCAGTAAAGAAATGACTGTTGAGCCTGAGGCATAAAAACCCTCCTGTCTAAAAGCCCAGCTTTATGCCCACCCAGGAATCTATCAACAAGTTGAGATTACAACATATTAAAATTTGCACAAGCATGAGATGGAATCTCATGGTATTCTCAGGCTACTTGGAGGTCATGGGTTTTGAAAGGAGAAAGAGGCAGAAGAGGGAAGGGTAGGGGAAGGTAAGGGAGGCCAGAACCAAAATGTTGACTTAAAATTGGTAAAATCATCAGTGACATGACTTAAGGTCCCTCCAATTGTAACTCAATTCAGTAAATACAAAGTGACTATTGACCTCATGTTTAGCACCATTTTATCAAACTCACTCCTTCCTCACCACCCTCTTAGCATCCCTAGTTTCTGCCAAAGTTCAACTCAAATGTCATCTCTTCTATAGGGCCTTTGTTGATCTTCCTTCCACCCCAAAATATTACTTTGCATTTATTTTGCATCCAACATGAATTCAAGACTAGCTCCCATAACAGGCAACTAGTCTGCTTTCTGAGGATGAGCCTTGCTAGCTATGGAGTCAGTCAGTAAACATTTAATAAGTGCCTACTATGTGCCAGGCATTGTGTTAAGAACTCGGGATACACAGAAAGGTAAAATATATATTTTATTGGGTGCTCTATTGGGAAAGACAGCTTTGTACAACTATATCTATATCTATATATCTATATATGGAGATGGATATATAAGTACTGTATGGTTATATTAAGACCGGATATAGACTAATTCTGGAGACAAAGGTTGAGTTCAAATGCTACACTCTGTGATCTCAAGGGAGTCATGTAATTTCTATAAGCCTGAATTTCTTTCCCTATAAAATGGGGAGGTTGGAGTAGATGATCTGAGGTCTCTTCAGGTTGTATAATCCTGTGATTTTTCTTTAAGCCCTGACCAGGAGAGAGGCACTCAATATGAATTCTAAGTTCCCTGTCAACTGGGACAGGAATAGAAATCGGCACGTTACAGAAGCAAGATCGATCAATCAATAGTTATTAGGTACAAAAAGTTACAAAAGACAGTCCTTGCCCTCAAGAAGCTTACGATCTAATGGGGGAGACAACATGTAAAAATATATACATAGCAAACTATATGCAGGATAAATGAAAAATAATTAATAGAGGACAGGTACTAGAATTAAGAGGGGTTGGGAAGGCCTCCTGCAGGAGGTCTAATTTTGGTTGGAACTTAAAGCCAGGGAGATCTGTCATCAAGTTGGAGGAGGGAGAACATTCCAGGTAGAGGGAACTGCCAGAGAAAATGCCCAGAGCCGTGAGATGGAGGGTCTTGTTCATGGAATAGCCAGGAGACTGGTGTCACTGGATCAAACAATATGTGTTGGAGAGTAAAAAAGGATGTGGCATCATTTGGCCATTGTTCAGCTAGATGGTACAGCGGACAGAGACCTGGGTCTAAAGTCAGGACAAACTGAGTTCAAATCTGGCCTTAGACACTTACTAGTCATGTGACCCTGGATAAATCATTTAACATCGTTTGCCTGAGCTGGAGAAAGAAATGGGAAACCACTCTGGTACCTTTGGCAGAAAACCCCTAATGGGGGTCATGGGCAGTTGGATGCTACTGAAAATGACTAAACAACCATGGTTCAAATCTTGGATCAGATTTTTGCTGCCTGTGTGACCCAAGTCACTCCTCTGTAAAATGGAAGAGCTGGACTACGAAGATGACTTCTAAAGCCTCTTCAAGCTCAAAATGTACGATTCTCGGGTGCCCTGACAAGTCCGTAAGATGATTACACGGTATGTACAGGGCAGTTCTGGTTAGTTGTTTCTTGGGTCTAAACTAAAGCTGATCAGTTGCTATTTCAAGTCATTTCCTCCAATTGGCCTTAGGGGCCCTGCAAAAGTAAAGATCTTTTCTTTAAATCATTGGGGTAAAAAGAAACCGTATTGTAAAAACAATATATCCTCTATTTTAGAACCTAGAAGCTGTCTTTCAGAAGAAAATAAAGTCCATGCCACACTCATATAACCAGAAAGCAATGTGTAATCTGGAGTCAGAGACCTGGCTTTGATAAGAAGTGCCTGAAGGACCTTGGCCATGTCATGCCCTACCTCTAGGTTTCCATTTTCTCCAGAGTAAAATGAAAGGGTTGACCTGGAATCCCCTTCCAGCTCTAAACCTAGGATCCTTAGCATCAACTAAAAGTTCATGTGGTCCAAGCTCCTTATTTTATAGAAAAGGGAGAGCCAGAGAGGTTTCTCAGGTCAATGTTGGTGGCAGAGCAGGGACCAGGACCTAAGCAGATCTACTGACTTTCACTTGAGGGCTTTCCCCATCATACTATGTGAAACTAAATCTATAGATTAGAATCAGAATTTCAGAGCAGCAGAGAGCTTAGATTGGATTAGCTGCAGCCTCCTCATCTTACACAGAGAGAGATTAGATGTAGGAAGTTGGGCATTTTTTTCTTCCCCTTCTTCAATAAATCCCTTAGCTATGATCTTGGGCTATCTAGACTTTCAGTCTTTACACAAAAGAAAAATTGACTTTCTGCCTGGCATTTCATAAACCTAGTTACGTATACTTTTTAAAATGCACCAGGAATCATTATAGTTTGATTCATTTCTAAGGTTAGAGTCCTAGCTTGCTTTGAGCTCACATAACTATTCATTTTTCCTCCTAAAGGAAAAGTCTTGTTTCAACTCCAGAAAGTGTTTCTTCAAGGATACCTATTTAAAAAAAAATCAAAGCCCATACAGGACGAATGATTCCACTTTGGAACTCTTAATCAAATAGAAGAGGGACTGGAACCCTGGGTTGTGAATGAGGCTTTATTAGGAGATGAAAATAAAAGCTGTGTCCTGTTTCCAGCTGAATCAAAGGGCAAACTGAACCTCAAACACTACCATTTCCTTAAACCTAGTGGAGAAAATCCCTGGACTGATATAGGCACTTGTCACTTTGCAGCTGATCTAAAATATAAATATGCCAAGAGAAGGTGTCCTGGGAGCAAGAGTACAGGCAGGCAAAAAGTGGAGTATGGTTTCTCTTCTTGTAAGGAAGATATAAAAGAGACATTTCTGGGTAAGCCGTCTCTTTATTGTGGGTCTGTCTACAGTTGCTGCTGTGGAACAGACATGGGTTGAGTCTAAACTATGCCTTGGTAAAGACTAAAAGAAAGCATGCAAATCTGAAGTCACCTGCAGAACTGTCTCCTGGATTGAATTTTGTCTACTCCAGGCAGGGAGAACAATGAAGGGATTGTATGATTTGGGCTCATCTTGGACGTCTCTAAACAAGAATGCATTTACCAAGGGTGATTCCTAGGAGACAAGAGAGCTAGCTGGATGAGAGAGGTAACACCTAAGAGAAGGAGATGTGTCGAATAAAGAGGCAGCCTGGCACCCAAGCCCAGACAGGTCAGCAGCAAGGGAGACCTGCCCATCCAGAACAGCCCACGCACTCCTCCTGCTCATTCATCTCCTTGCTCTCAGGCTTGGGGGGGCACCTCTGCAGCCGCCCACACAATGACAGGAGCCAAGGGCTGGCTGGACGGAGGCTGGAGTCCTGGCGGATCTTTGGGTGAGTGCCCAGACAGAGCCAACCTGAAGAGGCCCCAGGCATTCTGGCAAGCCAGAGCCAGTCTGTCTGCCGATCAACACCCCCATACCCCACAGATCCAGGGAGTTCTATGGAAGCCTATAAAAGTCCTCTGTTCTACGGGAAAGCTCCCAGTCATTCTTCTTCCTCAGAACGTGCTGTGTCTTCCTTCGAGGCTTAGCTCGGGCACCACTCCCTTCCAGAAGTTTTCCCCGATCAGTGTCATCCCTGCTTGTCAGAGATCGCTTTCTCCTCACATTACATAGAATTTACTCCTTTGTACCCATGAGTATTCTCCTAGTGGAAGAGAAGCTGTTTATGGACAGGGCTAGCCTCAGTTTTGCTTTATTTACTCAGCACTGATCACAATGTCTCACACACAAAAGACACTTAGAAAACAGGGTGTCCCAAAAGTCTTAGTGTACCTTTAAATTATAAAGGCTAATATAGAAGTTATAAAAATCTATTTTATTTACACAAATTTATTTCTAGAATATATTAATGTGCAATGCTATATACTATATAAATGTATTTGTTTATAAAAATATAGATATATAAAATATATGCTATAAAATCTATTTTATTACAAAATGCATTTCTGGAATATATTAATATATAGTATTATATGGTATAGTAAAAACATTTATAAAATAGAAATATAAAAGCTTATAAAATATAAATTATATGCGCTGTTAGTGGAGTTGTGAATGGATCCAACTATTTTGGAGAACAATTTGGAACTATGTCAAAAGGGCTATAAAACTGGGCATACCCTTTGATCCAGCAATACCACTGATCGGTCTATATCCAAAAGACATCCAAAAGAAGTGAAAAGAACCTATTTGTACAAAAATATTTATAGCAGTTTTTTTTTGTGGTGGCTAAGAATTGGAAGTCAAAGGAATGTCCATCAATTGGAGAATGCTAAACAAGCTGTAGTATATGATTTTAATGGAATATTAATTGTGCTATAAGAAATGATGAGCAGGTTGATTTTAGAAAAACCTGGAAAGACTTACACGATCTGATGGAAAGTGAAATGAACAGAACCAGGAGAATGCTGTACACAGTAACAGCAGTATTGTTCATGAATGACTTAGCTATTCTCAGCAATACAATAACCTAAAACAGTCCCAACAGACTAATTATCAAGCATGCTCTCTGCCTCCAGAGAAAGAATTGATATTGAGTACAGACCGAAGCAGGCTATTTTTCACTTTCTTCCATTTTTCTTTTATTTGAGTCTTCTTGTACAAAATGACTCACATGTAAATGTTTTACATTCATGTATAACTGATACCTGATTGCTTACCATCTCAGAGAGGGAGGAGAAAAAGAAAGGGAGGGACAGAATTTGGAACTCAAAACTTTAAATAAAAATGTGTTTTAAAATTGGAAAATATGTAAAAATTGTATAAATATACCTGTATATAACATACAAAATATATATAAGTATACTCATATATAATGTTAGTAAGCATATTGGTAAACTGCTCTGGTATCTTTTCCAGGAAACCTCATTTGGGGTCATAATTGAAACAATTGAATAATAACAACAAAAAAACATTTAAAGTAATATTGAACTAGGACAGCAAAATGCATAATAACCATAGAAGGAAAAACATGTGAATGCAACATAATTATAATAACCAAGCAGGGCCCCAGGGAAGAGGTAAGAAAATACCTTCTTCTTTGAAGGAATGGAGGACTATGAGTATGGAATATTACTTGTGCCACCAGACACAATTAAAGTGTTAGTTAGTTTTGCTGCGACCACTTTTATCTTACTATTCATTTATATTATTTTATTTTTAATCTTTGGTACAAGAGATGGCTCATTGGAAAAGGGGAAGGGGTAGAGAGAAGAAATTCAGAAATGAGGCTATTGTAAAAGGTATAGATAAAACATATTTTAATATGTAGCAATAATGGCTGACATTTATATAGTACTGTTGTTGGGTTGGCAGGGCACTTTATAGACCTTGCTTCTTTTGATCTTCACAACAGTCTATGACACTAACTAGGACAGAGACTGAGCCTTTGAGCCAATTGGTAGAGTGAACTCCCAGATGGGCAAACACCTTCTACTAATGCAGGTTGGTACCTCATTTATAATTTATAATCTTAGGGAGTTGTCCAGAGCACCAACAGGTTAAAAATGATTTACCTAGGGTCACGTAGCCTATATGTGTCAGGGGTAGGACTTGAAGCCAGATCTTCCTGGTAAGAATGGTAATTTCCTACAGCATACTGCCTCTTAATAATAATGATTATAATAACAACAATAATTTTCAAAGACTCCATTCTGAAGTAAACCAACCCAGACAGTAACCCATTCATGACTTAATAGATTTATCATATAGAATACCCAGTGTCAAATACTCTTCTTCATAATTCTGGTAGAAGCCTTAATGGGGAACAAGGCTAAAATCAAAGGTTTCATCAAATAATCAAGATGGCAAGAGATTCATGATCATTTACCGATGTCACCCTGGCTTCCAGGGTCTCACGCTCTTCCCTCCATAGGGCACCACTGCCCACACAATGTGACTTGTGCCAACGTGGCATTGAAAGAAATAGTGGGTGATTCTGTCTAACACTCTGGGATGCTTCAATCTTGGATTACAAACATAAGCAGCAGAATAGCCCATCTCTGAGTCTGAATACAGCAGCCAAGAGCTGCTGATAGGAAAGCCGTCTGGGGGTTGGGGTTATGCCCCTGGTTACAGTCAGGGTCACAGAGCTAGCTATTTACTTTGGTCCAGTGATTCCACTGCTAGGACATCAACTCTAAACACATCATTTAAAGGAAAAGAGAACCTAGCCACACAAGAATTTTCCTAATTGCTTAGAGTAAGCATAAAGCAAAAGCGACCTAACTATAAACAAGCAACATATCCAACGCCCAGAGAGTAGATAAATAAAAGTGGGCTCAACAACATAATGGACTATTATGGCACCATAAATATGACAAATCTGAAGAGCACAAGAAAGCGTAGACTCATTTCACATGACACAAATCTGAATCTGCAGAACCAGAAGAGAACGTATTACAAAATATAATTCTTCTTGGTACAATCCATTCAGAAACACACATTTGACAATAATCAAAAGCTGTAGTATAATGTTCCAGGGGAAAATATGGTCATTCAATGAGACGGAGGACTTCCAAGCATTCTTGATGAAAAAACAAGAACTGAATAGAAAAATCTGACATTCAAATACAAGAAGTGTGAGGAGGTAAACATGGAAAAGAAATCATAAGGAACTTATCAAAGTTGAGCTATTTAAATGCCAACATGGAAAAACGATAATTGTAACTTATGAAACTTTTCTCAGTATGAGGATAGGTGAAAGGAATATAAATGTGTGTATATATACATATATATGTATATATACCTATATACACCTATGTATGTATGTATATATATATACATGTGTATGTATACATACACAATATGTCTATATAGGAGGGTATATATGTGTAGGAATACATATGTGAGTGTGTGTATATATGTGTACATAGACAGAAGGCACAGGATCAATTTAATAGGAAGGAATGATATTTTAAAAGGTGAAATTGAGAGGTGGGAGAGGAATAGTATGAGAAGAGATAGAGAGAGACAGAATGGGGTCAATCATCTCATATAGAAGAGGCAAGGGATAACTGTTACAATGGAGAGGAAGAACAGGAAGGCAAAAGGGAATGGATCAATCT
>CM053599.1:22557688-22569655 GCA_028646575.1 Pseudocheirus occidentalis | reverse complement strand
TACACTCTAAATTGGGTATCTTGGCCTACAGGAGAGTAGGGGGAAAGGGGATGAGAGGGAGAGGAAGGAGGTGAGGGCAGGTTGGGGGGAGGGTTGTTAGAAGCACACACTTTTGTAAAGAGACAGGGACAAAGTAGAGAAAAGAACAAGTTGGGGGGGTGGAATAGGAAGGAGGGAAATATAGCCAGTCTTTCACAATATGTCCATTGTGGAGATGCTCTGCGTAACTACACATGTATGGCCTATACTGAATTGCTTGTCTTTCCAGTGGGGGTGGGTGATGAGGAAGGAAGGAAAAGAATCTAGAATTTAAAGTTCTAAAATCAAATGTTAAATATATATATATATGTATATATAATAATTATTATTATCTACATGCAACTGAGTAATAAGATAACTGGGGTAGGGAGATCCATCTTGCTCTACCAGAAAGTCAGAGGGGTGATGGGGGAAGATGTAGGAGAGAGCAGATTGGGGGAGGGGGTATACAGTGGGATCGCTGTTTGGGGTGGTGGGTAGAGGAAAGATGGGGAGAAAATTTGTAACTCAAAAATTTCATGGAAATGAATGGTGTGAACTAAAAATGAACAAAAAAAATATCACAAGCGGTAGATGGAAAAACCTACTGGCTTCAATAAAACCTACACTAAAGTCCCACTTAAGACCTCAGTGTAGTGTGGAGGAGAAGCTAGTTTCTAGCCAGCTCTAGCACATGCTTCTAAGCTTCTAACACTTTGCATAGGGCCCAGTGGCAGACTGTTCTTCAAGCAGCAGCCTAGCTAATTTCAGAAGCTTATTCTGAGACTGCCCATAGTGGGTTAATCAATCAATCAATCCATCAATCAACATCATTGAGCACCTATTATGAGTCAGGCACCATCCTAGACTCCAAGAATACCAAAAAAAGGCAAAGGATAGTACCTGTCCTCAAGAAGCTTACAATCAAATGGAGAGCATTTCTCAGTTAGGACAGTCCTAAAGACAGTGATTAATGGAAAGAAAGTTAGATCTGGGGTCAGAAGATCTGGGTTCAGTCCTTGGCTCTGCTATTTATGACCTGGGTAGCCTCAGGTAATTAATTTTACCCCTCTTGACCTCCCTTTCAGAGGGAGCTGGCCTCTGAGGTCCCTTCCAGTTCTCAAACGTGATTCTAGGAAAACCATCTTCTAAGTTATAGTGGGGTTGAAATTTATGTTGGCAGAGATTGTGCTGAAACCACAGATGCATTGAGTACTGGATGTGTAAAAAATTTATATTACCCACATCCACACACATTTATATTTATGCTTTCTGATGCTGTGTATAACTTTTTTCCTTCACCAGAGTCACCCTAGAAGTAGAAATGGGGCCACTCAGAACTGAGGGACATTTTTAATTTTTCTTTGTTTCATGGGTTGCCATGGCCAGCTTATTGGAAATGAGCCACTCTGAATTTATGGAGGCTAATTTTTGGATAGCAGACTCAATCTGTCATTGAGACCAGATCTGATGTCTTTTCACCATGGAAGAACCTACCATTGCTTAGGCTCTGTAAGCATAGCCTTTGAGAACATAGATGACCTTTGTGATACAACAGGGAATTGGAATAAAACTTTGTGAAGGCAGTTCATATTAAGACTTTTTGAATAGAGCGCCAGCCCTAGAGTCAGGAGGACCTATGTCCTGATCCAGCCTCAGACACATAACACAAAAAACCAACTGTGTGACCTTGGGCAAGTCACTTAACCCTAATTGCCCTACCTTCCCCCTCCAAAAAAAAAATAAGCAAAAAAAAAAGACTTTAAAAAAAGAATTCTATGATTGATCGGATATAATCTGGGAGAACACAATTTCCTTAGATGACTAAATTTACTGATGGGCTTATAAACAGAAAACTAACAGATCACCATGTATTTGGAATGCCCCATGCAAGTGCCAAGTAATCAGTTGGTTTTTCTTCAAAATATCATTAAGATGATTAAAATGGTAGGCCCACAGTCCAGAAATTTCCTAATGACCAAATCATAAATATCACACACACATAGAATCATCTATTTTAAAATCTGGTTCATCCATATGACCATTCCCATGGAGTTGCTTCTCTCTCTATTATACTTTGGCACTTTGAGGTTGAAGCTATATATTAACTTAAGCTCCCTAGGAGATATGACAATGGAGAATATGGTTATTCTTGGCCACGGATGCAGAAAGATTCTTTAATTAACCAGCATGGGAAAAAATGGCAGAATGAGGTCCTGAGCTACTGACTGAAAATGAGAAACCTGATATGAGGGAAAGGAAGCTAAGCACTCATCTCACCATTATATGTCATTCATTAATGGCTAACAGGTACAGGATAGGAGAGTTATGGCTAGACAGTAGTTGTTGTGAGGGGGAAAAAAAGATCTGGAAGTTTGAGTGGACTGCAAATTCAGCATGAATCAACAGTGTGAAAACTAGCAGCCAATAAAGCTAATGTGATATTAGGCTTCATTAAGAGAGGCATTGCTTCCTAATGGAGATGACGGTCCCCCAAACTATGCCCTGATCAGATAACTCTGGAGTGTTTTGTTAAGTTCTAGATGCATGTAAGGAGACAAATAAGCAAAAATGAAGGCAGAGGAGGTCAACCAGGGTCCTGAAAGGCTTTGAGTTCATACCACCATGAGGTTGACTAGCCTGGGGAAGAAGAGATTTGGGGAGATGTGAAGGCTGTCTTCAAGTACCTGAAGTGATGGCATAAAGATGGGGATGAGACTTGATCTGCTTGGCTCCAAAGGGTGAAGGTATATGGTATAAAAGGGAAAAGTTAGGTTTCATGTAGAGAAAAAATTCTTAACAATTAAGGCTGCCCCAAAGCGGAAACCCTGAGAGGTAGGGAGAAGGGGTGTCTCTCCTTACAGTCAATTTTCAAGCAACAGCTGGACCACCACTGTTTGGGAAGGTTGTAGAAAGGACTCTCCTTCAGGTAGAGGTCAGAGCAGGCACCTTCTGAGGTGTCCTCCAGCTCTGAGACTCCATGATGAGCAAAACAGCAGCAGAAACTTAAGCTGTGAATGCCTAAACTGTGGAGTCAGTGAGAGCTAGTGGAGTGAGGTCAGAATGGGGTTCCATTATTTATCCGACCACTTAGAGCTTCTTCACTCCGGCATGGAGTTGGTCTGAGAATTAATGAGATAACGTCTGTGAAGTGAGACAAATCCCCTCCAAAGAGCACCTCCCCGCCACCCCCTGCAGCACAGACATGTAAATAGTAGGATGGGATTGATCCTGGTGACACAACACGAATGCTATGGAGTATTCCATTGTGCAGGCAGCCACAGCTAACTTCTCAGTGGCTGGTGAGGTAGCTGAGCTGGCTTTTAAAAACACACTCTAAGGAAAATGATTCATGAAAGATGATTTCTGTACAAACACAGGCAAATGTTCCCTTTTCTTTGTGAACTACAAGAAAAAAAATTCTCCCATCTGAGGTCATTTGTTTCTGATGAGTCCATATGTTTTTGAAGAGAGAAATTCAAATGATGATAGAAGCCCCGAAGGAAAGGATGAAGCAAGATACAAAGGGTGATCTCCAGGACATTTTTAGCACCACTGGAGTGACATGGACCATGGGAAAAATATGCTGGTCTCTCCCTTTTCATACTGCTTCAATACAGGTGGACCTCATCTACTCCAGCAGAGGCATTCCATTCAATACACACTGATTATATGTCTATTCTGGGCAAGGTCCTTCCATCTGGTGCTGAGGGGTGCAAAGGAAATGACACCAGTCCTGCCCTCAAGGAACTTATATTTAACCAGGTGGAAATGACATGTATTCAAATCCTGCCTCAGACACTGACTAGCTAGATCCCCGGGGCTAAGCCACTTAAGCTGTCTCAGCCTCAGAAAACTGAGGAGAGAACCCTCCATATCTTCCATAAAAGGAGGGTATTGGACTCAATGCCTTCTAAGAACCCTTTCCTAAATATGTATTTCTATGGAATATTTGAGAAGGTAATGAATCAATGAAAGAAAAATGGTTTATTAAGTGTGCAAAACATTGTACATAAATGGAAAAATGAGACAGTCACTGGTCTCAAGGAGTTAATGTTCTAATGGGAGAGACAACTCATGGAGAAGGTTTTGGCTGAATAGAAAGGTCTTATGGTCCTTAGGGTAGGGTACAGGAACAAAGCAGATGGCAATATACTTCATTTAATGTCATTTCCACTGATAAAATCATATCAGTTTCCAGGGCTGAGTTACTTGACAGTGCCAAGGGGTTTCTTCAGTGGTAAGAATTTCGTTTCCTGTGTCTTCATTAGCTTTGGCTACAGCACTTAGAGAAGCAGGTGCCAGGTCATATCTCCAGGAGTGTTGTTCTCTGGGATGATGGCTATGGAGCCTGGGCTGAAAGCAGGACTAGCTG
The DNA here is from genome assembly GCA_028646575.1 of Pseudocheirus occidentalis. Classification (NCBI taxonomy): domain Eukaryota; kingdom Metazoa; phylum Chordata; class Mammalia; order Diprotodontia; family Pseudocheiridae; genus Pseudocheirus; species Pseudocheirus occidentalis. The sequence goes on along the minus strand of CM053599.1, from coordinate 22,565,262 downwards.
GGGAGGGGGTGCTGTCACTCCCAAGGTCCTGGGGTTCAGGGTCCTGGGCTCTCTCCAGTGAAGTTTGAGGGGAGGTGGCACTTATGGTGGTTTTACTTGCCTCGCACCAACTATCCCCATTCTCTTTCTCAGGGTGCCCTGCTGCTTCAGCTCTACTAGCCTGTCTGCCACCTGGGTGAAAGTTGGTAGGCAGTTACTGGGGATGCCTGACACCTTCTCCATGGGAGTTGCTTCCCCAGATAATGATTATAGAAGGACTGGCAGTCTAGGGAACACTGCCCTTCCCAAGGTTCTTAGATTTGGAATCTTGGGCTCTCTCCATCAGAGTCTGAGAGAATATGGCATTTGAGTAGGGGGTAGTACATGCCTCCTCCTTTCTCCCTTTTGAGCAGCCTTTCTGAGTCAGCTAATCTGGCCTGCCTGCCACAGAGCTGGGAAGTGTTTGGCAGCTGGCACCTCCTCCAAGGGAGTTGATTCCCTAGAGATGATGGATGGAGAGACTGAACCAGAAGCAGGCCTGATAGCTTGGGAGATTCTGCCATCCCCTAGGCTCTTGGCCTTACCTGCTTGCTGGTGGCAGCTGGGCTACAGTGGGTGTTAGTGATAACAAGGAAGGTGGGCCTTTTCTCCTTCCCCCCGCCCCAGAGAATGCTTGGAGTGTTCCTGAGAATTCACATTCTTTCCTGAGAAGCTATATGGAAATCAAATTTAAATAACTTAAATCTTAATTAAAATGCAAGAGAGAGCTTGCTACTTAAAGTTATCTGCTGGGTGAACTTTTTTTTTTTTAGAACAACTCTTTTGTAAGGCAAAACTCATCCCATAAATGATCAGCTTTAAAATTTTACTTTCATATAAAGTAGCAGCTTTCCTTAAAGGAGAGAGGAATCTAATTATGTTTTATTATTATATATATCATTTGCATACCACCTCCATATAAAGTCCTTCTCTGCAGTCTCATCCATCTATCAGTCAATCAACAAATAATGACTGTAAGCTGCCTATGTCCTAGGCAGTGTGCTAAGGACTGGGGTACAATTTACCTGCCTTCAAAGAGCTTATGTTCTCTTAGGGGAGATTATAAAATTATGTGTGTGTGTGTATACATACACACATACATATATACATATATACACATATATACATATACACAGATAGACACATGCACTCACACACACTCATTCGTGCGCGCGCACACACACACACTCACACACACACCACAAACAAAATAGATACATTGTCTATTGCAAGGACAAGGGCACCAGCTAGTGAGGAGACCAGGGTGGGATTGCCTCTGGGTTTTTTAATTTTATGACTGGGAAATTAGAATTCTGGTAGATTTTGCATCAAGCTAGAAAAGCTACCAGGGCAGTGTGGCGAGTGACGGACTGAGCTTGCTGTCTGGGGAGCAGCCTAGCTACATCACTGCAACTCATCGCCAGATGGCTTTGGGGTGAGAAAGGGTGGATGGCAGGAAGATAGATTTCCCCCCACACACACATAGTAACTCTCACTAAGGGAGACCATCTACTCAATGCATCATAGAGGACTTGCAATCTCCGCTGGCCAAGAGGGCACCTTTACAGAGAAATGACCAATCTTTGAAGTATCTGCACACATCTTTTGGACGAGATCTTTCATTTCATTGGTAGAGGGGACTCCCAGTGAAGAAATACCCTTTACCAATGTAGAACTATAGCTCTTCTGAACTTAGTCTTCCAGAGCTTCCTGAGATACCAAGAATTTGTATGATTCGCTCAAGGTCACATAGCCGGTATGTATAAATGATGGGACTTGAACACAGATCTTTCTAACTCTGAAGCTGGCTCTCTATCCACTACAGCACAGTCCCTCTCCTGTCTATATACTGGCCAATTATATCAGAAGTGTAGTCAGGTCAGATTAGGAAGGAGAAGCCAAGAAGCTGCTAGAATGAATGGCAAACAAATTCTAATACCAATGATAGTTTGCAATTGTTTTGCAACAGTGCTTCCCAGATGTCACCTTGGTTGGTTCTCATGACAGTTTTGTGAGGTAGGTGCTGTTATCATACTTATTTCAGAGTTGAGAAAATTGAGGCTGGAAGAATTTGAGTGAAATCCCCAAGGATCACACAACTAGTGGCTCTCAGAGGTAGGATTTGAATCCAGGCCCTGATGACCCAAAGTGTAGTGTTCTTATCTCCTTGTCTCTAAACCATGCTTCCCCCTATTGACTTTACACATGCACACACACACACACACACACACACACACACACACACACACACACACACACACCCTACTGTAATCTAATGTCCAATTTTGATTATTCTGTCGACTACAATAATTTCAAGTCATCTAGGCTATGCTTTCTATCTCTGCCGCTATCTTGGTTTTTCTCCTTTCTTTTGTCTTTCTCCCTTATTCCCTTCTTTCTTTCCCTCTCTCCCCTTGCTCCTTTCCTTTTTATCCCTCCTTATATCTCTTTACCTCCTTTTCATCCTTTCTCTCTCTTTGTCTCTTCCTCTCTGTCTCTCTTTGTCTCTCTCTCTCTCTTTCTGTCTCTGTCTCTCTCTCTCTCTTTCTGTCTCTGTCTCTCTCTCGCTCTCTCTCCTGACCACCCTCCCACACTCCCTTCTCTCTCTCTCCTACTACTGATCTTTCTGGAATTTCACTCCCCATCAGACCTAATCAGACCATTAGTCGGTCTGATGAAAATATCCCAGTTTAAGTCACTCCGTTCTGCTCTTTGTTATCCTTGTTGGCAAAGGGTTCTCTGAGAACAGAGGTTAAACCTGTGGCCTAACAGGGGGCTTGGGGACGCTCCGTGAATTTCAATGATCCCCGGGCTCCTTTATCCTTCCCTTTTAATAGATGTAGCAACAACTCTGCCTAGCTCCAAAGAATGTTCACAGAGTCTAATCTTCTGTCCTGGGGCTTATCACTTTTCATCCCTTCTTGTCTCCATGCACCAGAGATTGCAGTGATGTCAGTAGAAGAAGGGAGAGAGCCAAGTGTACTGGAAGATGAGAGGTGGGTTCCCTCCACGAGGCTAGGCTATTACTAACCCCAAACAATAGCTTTCAATTAGACAGAGAATTAGAGAGCTGTCAGAATGGATTTCAGTATCCATCATTTCGCTTAATCTGCTTTCCCAATAAGGCCATGAGCATCTTACCCCGCTGGCTCAAGACGCTGGGACCATAGCGAGCTGAGGCCGGGCTGCTGCACCTACTGGGCCAGATCCTTGAGAACTCAGTGCGCCAAATGGAACAGGAGCCCTGCATATGGCAGCAAGTTAGTGACTAGGGACAGGGACACAGAAGGAACTGCCTCTCATCAAAGCCTAAGTTAATTCACTGACAAAATTTCTCACTGGGTATGGTGAGAAAACACGGAACTGAATGCCAGTCTTCTTCATTACAACACTTTAAATGTTCCAAATGAAAAGAAGGAAAAAACACAGTGAAGTGTACAAGATTGAATGATAGACCCCAACTAACCTTTATGAAATCTGTCTAACAGCACCCCGTCTGAATAAATAAATGTTCTCTACAGAAGTCTAGAATTGGATTGGTATTTATAATGGCCCAAGATGAAATGCGGATTCACTGAAATAATGATAATAATTGCTAATATTTACCTAGAGCTTCTATGAACCAGAGGCTGTGCTAAGCGCTTTCCAACTATTATTTCATCTGGTCCCCACGACCACCCTGGGAGGTGTTATTATTATTATCCCCATTTTAAAGATGAGGAAATGGAGGGCAGTAGGCTAAGTGACTTGTCCATGATCACAAAACTAGGCTAGATTCAAACTGACATCTTCCAGTCCCCACTGAACCACCTAGCTGATCCATGTAGTTCTAGACATCCTCTCTGCTGGTATTCCCCCTCTGCACCGGTGTAAATAAAGCTCAAAACTAGGGCCACTGCGCCTCCCCATGACATCCCTCTTGTTCACACCAAAGAGAAGTGATACTTAATCTCATCATGACCACAGCCATAACCAGACATTGCTCTGCATAGGATGAGTACAACAACCATATCTGACACCACAGGTTGGGCATCAGCTGGGGAGGGAGGATGGGGGAATGGGGGCAAAGAGGGATCCCAGGAGAATGATTTGAGACCACCATGAGGGCAGGAGGGGATCAGAGTTAGTCAGCAAGCATTTATTAAGCACTTAATTCGTGCCAGACATTGCACTGTGATACAGAAAGGGAACCTACTATTTTAACTAACTAATCTTGCTAATCTATTTGCAAAATTCTGATGTTTCCATGTCGATGCTGTCAATGCCTTCCAGATTTGCAATCCTAAGGAACCCCAGGCGATGCCCAGGTGGCCCTGAGCACTCTGCCTCCAATCGACTGGTCATTCTTACTCAGCACAGTGCTAAGGGTCATTCAAGGTACCTGGGAAAACCTCTGGGGCTATTAAAATACAATGCAGAAGAGAAGGTTCCTAAGGGCTTCTCTGCTCAGGGCAGTGATTCAGACTCTAGAACTGAAGCCAAGGATCTCAGAAAAAAAGCAAGAAAATAGTCCTTAGCCTGTGTGCCCAGAGCCTGAAAGAAACCATGGCTGACCCAACCAGAACGGGTCCACTCTCTTCTCCTCCTCACTAGTCAGCTGAGTGTGATTTCCAAGGGAGGAATGAGGAGAAGTGAAGGTAAATACCTTCATCTATTTCACCTAGTCAGTTAAACTAATATTTATCAAACACTACATAACAACAACTAACAACATGGCCCCTGCCTTCAAGGAGCTTCCGTTCTAAATGGAGAGACGATACAAAAAATTTTACAAACAAGTAGTGTAAATGGAAGGGAAGTCCAAGGGAACCTCCAAGGAAAGTCCCTCGGAGTAGAAAAAGCAGCAGCAGAAGCAGCAGCAGTAGCAGGGATGACCAGGGAGGCCTTAGTACCTGTTTTTGTGTGTAAACATATTGTGTCTGTAAACATCAAGCCTCCTGAGATGATAAGCATTTAGAAAACTATTATCATCAAGAAATGTAAGCTAGTTAGGTGGTCCAGTAGACAGCACACTGGGCTTGGAATCAGGAAGACTCATCTTTGTGAGTTCAAATATGGCCTCAGACACTTACTAGCTGTGTGACCCTGGGTAAGTCACTGAACCCTGTAAGCCTTAGTCTCCTCAGCTATAAAATGAGTTAGGAAAGAAATGTCAAACCACTCCAGTATCTTTGCCAAGAAAACCTCAGATGGAGTCACAAAGAGCCGGATGTGACTGAAACTATTCAACAACAAAAGTTTGTTACAAAGTTTTTTTTTTGGAAGAGCCCTAAGAAAGGAAGAGAGCAATTAAAACCATTGAAACAACTTTATTTTTAAATGCATAGAAGGAAGTTTAAAAAAAAGCATAGATAAGGAGGACAGTTTTGAAAGCAAAGCATAGAATTTATTATATGCCTTTTTTAAAAAATAAAAGTGAAGTAGGAAAAGGAGATTCACAGTTTCATATACAATCTGCTATTTGTACTTTGCTGTGAATATAGAGATGCTTGGGGAAGGGGGTGGTGTTCAGAATTTGAAAAAAAAAAGAAAAACCAGAAAATATGCTGAGGAGAATAACTATGAGGATGAAAGGTTTTAAGGCCAGACCATCCAAAGACTAAAAGAACTTGCAGGGCTGTGCTGGAGCCAGCTCCAACTGGCAAACTGTTAAATTTTCAGCGTGAGCATTTATACCTCAGAAATCCAGAAACACTAAAAAGCAGGGCTTGGTTGATTGTCTACACCTAAGGTGTCAAAAACTGACTGCATCTGGCTACTACAGTCCAGAGTATGTCACCAGATTAAAATGTAATTAGGAAGTATTTAGTAAATAAAAATACTATAGGACACAGATAATGTTAATATGAATGTTAACGGTCTTCTAATTAAGTATGTAGCCCTGGGGATCCTTACATATCACTTAGAGGCCCTCATTTCTATTTGAGTTTGACACTTGATCTGGACTTAAGAAAGTGGTGGAGAAAATGGAATGATGCAGATTAAACATAAAAATGTGGGAGTACTTTTTTGAGAGCTGGTTGTTAAACATTTAACATCCCACCCATGGACCTGGGGATATTTAGCATGAGGAAGGAAAGGCTTAGGAGGAGCAAGATATTTGTCTTCATGTACTCGACAGAACTCCTATTGCCACTGAAAGTGATTATTCCTGTCTGGCTTGACCCCAGAGAGCAGAACTAGGAACAGTGGGTGGAAATAACAGAGGCAAATTTAGGCTGTATGTGAAGAGAAACCTCCTAATAACAGGTTGTTCGGGTATGGAATGGGCCTCAGAAGCCATCTAGGCTGATTCCCTCTTTTTAGAGATAATCATTTTCTAGATTAGAGAAGTTGTGATCTTCCCAAGGCTTATACAAGATCAGAGACAAGACGTAAAAAGCTAAGGGAGGAGCTGGCAACACTGTTCAATCATTTTTAGTCATCTCTAGCTCTCTGTGACCTCATTCGGGGTTTTCTTGGCAAAAATACTGGAATGGTTTACCATTTCCTTCTCCAGCTCATCTGACAGATGAGGAAACTGAGGCAAATGGAGTTAAGTAAACCTTGCCCAGGTTCACGCAGCTAGTAAGTATCTGAGGCCAGATTTGAACTCACAAAGATGAGTCTTCTTGATTCCAAGCACAGAACTCACTGGGCCACCTAGCTGGCTTATATTTCTGAATAATAATTGTTTTCTAAGTGCTTATAGCAGTGGTTCTCAACCTTCCTAATGCCGAGACCCTTTAATACTCATATGTGGGCGTATCTGCATGTGGGCAGACCCGCCTGGAGATGGATAGAGGATAAAGGAGCGGCGGAAATATGTGTTTTCTGATGGTCTAAGGCGACCCCTGTGAAAGGGTCGGTGACCCAAAGGTTGAGAACCACTGGCTTATAGTCTCAGGAGGCATGATATACATTTTTCCTTGACAATATGCTTACATACAGAAACCAGGCACTTACCCCTCCCTGGTCATCCCTGCTGCTGCTGCTTCTCCTACGTTAAGGGACTTTCCTCAGAGGTCACCCAAATTTACACTGTATGCAACTTGTTTGTATAATCTTTTTTTGCATCTTCTCTCTCCATTTAGAATGCAAGCTCCTTGAAGGCAGGAATCATGTTGTCAGTTTTCTTTGTATCCTCCCAGGTCTTAGCACTGCGCCTGGTACATAGTGTTAGTTCATGATAAGAAGTGGTACTCGTGTAAATAGTAGTAGTAGCAGAAACTGCAACAGTAGCATTAGAAATAATGCTGGTAGAAACATAAATAGAAGTGATAGTACTTGTATAAATAGTAGTAGCAGTAGTAATACAAGTAGTAGCAGTAGCAGCAACAATACTAGTAGTAGTACTAGTATTAGTACTAGTAGAAGTAGTAATAGTAGTAGTAGTAGCAGTAATAGTAGTAGAAGTAGTAGTAATAGTAGTAGCAGTACTAGTAGTAGTACTAGTAGTAGTAGTAGTAATACTAGTTGTACTAGCAGAAGTAGTAGTAATAGTAGTAGCAGTACTAGTAGTACTAGTAGTAGTGCTAATAGTAGTAGTAGAAGTAATAGTAGTACTAATAGTAGAA
>CM053599.1:22546841-22557588 GCA_028646575.1 Pseudocheirus occidentalis | reverse complement strand
TAGTACTAGTAGTAGTAGTAGTAATACTAGTTGTACTAGTAGAAGTAGTAGTAATAGTAGTAGCAGTACTAGTAGTAGTAGAAGTAGTAGTAATAGTAGTAGTCCTAGAACTAGTAGTAGTGCTAATAGTAGTAGTAGAAGTAATAGTAATAGTAGTAGTAGTAGTACTAGCAGTAGTAGTAATAGTAGTAGTGCTAATAGTAGGAGGAGGAAGAGGAGAAGGAGGAGGAGCAGCAGCAGCAGCAGCAGCAGGGTAAAAGAAGAAGCTATCAGGCACGCTTGGATGAGAGGTGACCAGACCCTGCCAGAGAGGACTTAGCTCTTCAGAGAAGTTTTATTGAACATCTACCATTCATCTAGCTATTTAACAAACATTGGATGAAGGCCTACCACAAGTGAATGCATACCCCAAAGAGGGAGCACCTGTCCATGTCCACACTCAATACTGCTTCCGGTCCAGCGTGGATGGGAGTGATGTCATGCTGTCCAATCCAGAGTCCTGTCAGTCAGTCTGTCCGACGTCACTTTGCCATCCCCAGCCCCAAAGCCTCATCACGATGCTCATCCTCCACAATGGAAATGGGTCCACCTCACCTTTTGGCCCAACCATGGGCCTGCCAGTCTACATGTGTGGTCAGTCTTTAGGCACCATCTGTCTTGAGTTTAGCACAACTACTCTGTAGTATAAGCAAAGAAAACAAGCAGCAAAGTGAAGTTAGCGTGAGCATTTATACTCAGAACTCAAGTGATTATGCTTGTTATTTGGAGGGAGGGAACTCTCTTCTTTACTTGTTTTGGGTTTCATTTACATGATAAAATGTCTTTCGGACACTTTTACAAGCAGCCTGATGGAACCAAGCTCTTCTCTACTATGAGTCTCTTCAGAAACGAGAAGGTACTAAAAATAGGGGTGGGGGCGCCAAGAGCCAAATATCTCTGTCTCACCTACACCTCCCTTTCCCCTCCCAAACACCCCTCATTGTATCAACAAAGAACTGACATTTTAAAAAATCAGTTCTTAGTGGGAGAATGGACAGAGTCCTGGCCAGGGAGTTAGGTCTGAGTTCTGTCTAGTCCCAGCTTTCTGAGGATTTAGGGGTATGATCTCCAACAAGCCATCTCATCTCTGAGAGGCCTTTGTTTTGTCTCCCTGTCTCCTGTCTTCACCCCACCTTTCCCCTCCTCTCTTCCCCTCAGGCTGTGCTAATGTTCTTTATTTATCTATTGAGGAGACAGCAGTCATTCAGAAGCCTGATCTCAATATTGATCAGCATGGAAGCTTTAACCTGCTCTGTTTTCCTGACTCTGGTCAGCTTGCTCCTCCTTGGGCAGCCTGGTGGCCCTCTACTGCCATAGGGGCTCACCATAGCGGTACTGGCCTCGGAGAGGACACCTGATTGGTAGACAGCCCTCTGCTGCTTGGAACGACTGAGTTCCAGCTAGCTACTGGCCTCAGTCATCCCCAGAACCATGCCTGGCTTGGTTTATTTGTTAAAAGAGTCTTCTTTTTCTTATTCTTTTGTTTTCCTCCATTGAAAAAAGAAGCGGGAAGAAACATGCTTGATAATTGAAAGAAATTAAAAGATGACTAGATTTGTAGCCAGAGAACCCAGATTTGAATCCCAGCTCTGCAACTTACTCCCTGTGTGACCTTGGACAATTCTCTGGGTCTGAGTATCCTTGTCTATAAAAATAGAAGACTGTTCCTTCCAGCTTCTCAACAAATGATCCTGTGGGCCTCAGTTTCTTTATCTGAAAGAATGAAGGAGTTGTTGTACTTGAGGAATTCTAAAGTCCTTTATGGTTTAGAATAGACACTCATTACATGCTCAGACACCACATTCAATTTTTAGTGCTTTTCTAAAAGTAATGATGGTATCAACCACATCCTCCCATAGGGCCATCAACAAGACCAGGCACTCCTAGAAACTGAAGAAGAGACTTTAGCAGCCCCATTGGCCTTCATTTTACAGATGAGGAAACTGAGGACCAGAAATGCTAAGTGACTTGGCTAAAGGGACCAGGGAAGTTGACCGAGGAGGCAGGATCTCCAATCAAACACTCTTTATATGTAAATTGTACAGGGCTGTCTGCCTCACACTTCAAGTGGAATACCCTCAAAAATATCCCTGACAAGTAGTCACCGGCTTGTTTGGATACCTCCGGTAATAGGGAACTCACTATGTAGTAAAGGAAGCCATTCCATTTATATATAGCTCTAATTATTAGGAAGTTCTTCCTTACACTGAATTCAAATGTCTCATTTGGTGGCATAAGGCCCTAAAAGGGTGCTCTTTGTGGCCAGAGAACAGAGTTCTCTGTTTGAAGTTAAATGTTCTAAATGAGAGTTGACGAAGAGACAGTGATTCCTAGCAGATACAATGCTGGTCATGGAATCGGGAAGCCCTGCAGTTGAACCTTGTCTCTGATCCTAGCTATGTGACCATGGGAAAGCCACTTAACCTCTCTTTGAGTCTCTGCATTTAAAATTATAATCCTTTTCGTTCCTACTTCATACAGTTGCTGAGTTAGGTTGGGTTGGGTGGCACAAAATGAGATAATGTATGTAAAGGTGCTTTAGAAACTTAAAAACACTATGTATGGAAAAGGGGTCACTACCATCATTATTTTCTTAGCAAATATTCATAGGAGCCTTATCGGTGTAGACTGGAATGTAGTCTGCTACTGTGTGTCATATAACAGCTTCCCAAAGCTACTCACTTCTACACAGAGAACTCTTTGTACCATTCATTTATCCAGTCACTTATTCAAGAGTTATTTTTTGAGAGCTCCCTATTGTGTTAGGCCAGCCCAAGGTGGACTGTGGTAGAAAGCGAGATAGACTTCCCCACATTTCCTAATCTCTCTGTGCTTGAAAATAGAGTCTGAGGCTGACTTTGCTCTTTTACAAATGGTACCTTGCAATACTCATAGTCATGGCCCAAGCTGGAGCAGGGCCATTAAAGTCCAAAAGTAGCCCAATGTTTGGCATAAATATCTGTCTCTTGGTCTCTCTCTCTTCCCCTCCTCCTCTCCTTCCCTCCTCTTCTCTGTCTCTGTCTGTCTCTCTCAAAGACAAACAGGCTTTGAACCTCTAAGGGCTGTGACTAGGAATTCTCATGCTGGAGCAGCTGCAGTGAAAGTGAGGGGAAAGGAGTGCAGAAAGGAGAAGCATGTTATACAGGATAATTTACCCTTCATGCAGGCATACCAAGAAGGAGGCATCCCCTTCTCTAGAAAATACAGCCTCCACCCTATGGCATTATTGACCATCCCCAGCACCCAGGAGGAGGTGGAAGGATGGGCAGGAGATAGGGAGAGTTGACCCCAGGAAAGAGATGCTATGGTGATAGGGTTGGTAGGATTCATCCTGTAGGGTACAGGCTGTATTATTTTAGGGAATGAGATGCCTCCTTCCTGGTATGACTGCACAAAGAGTAAATTATTCTCTGTAACACACTCCTCTTTTGCCCTACCCCCTCTCATTTTAACTGCAGCTGCCCCACCACAAACATTCCCCTGGCCTTCTGCCACCAAGTGACATGATGGGGTTGATCACACTTTTCATGGAGGGCTGGGATTGGACAAGTGTGAGAAGGAATCGTTTCTCTCCTGGATATTTCTACCCTTGGCCAAAAGCCAGATCATACCACTTTAGTTATACCTATGCCTAAAAACACATCCACCCAGAAGCATCCAAGATTTCCTGCATTTAACTATTTTCTCCAAGGAGAAGGAACTCTACTGAAAGTCAGAGTAAAAACTATAGAAAGCCAGCTTTTCATTCTCTCCAGGCCAAGGAGACAAGGTGGTGCGGGCTGAAGAACAAATACACAATGAATCATCCACGCCAGCCTGGAAGAGAAACAGAGCTCATCTGTGGACTGAAGCTGTCACTTCATGTGGTTTCCAGCCAGCCCTTAATAAGGCTCAGGGTTGCAGCTGACCCCCATTACAGTATCTTCATGTACATTCTTCTTGAAAAACACACATAGGACTGACTGAAGGAAAACAGAGGGCTGTAGGGGTTCACGAAGCCATAGAGATGGGGCGTTATGAGTGGAGAGTGATTCAACAGTGCCCCTCACAGGACACCAGGCTTCCTGCCCTGCTCACCCCACCCGACTCCTCTACACAATCATCTGGATGTTGGGTCCCTAACTTTAAATGGAGGAGATTCCCTAACAGCCTTTGGTTTGCTCTTTTGGTGCTGTCTGAAGAAGCTACCTGTAGTGGCTGGGCATGTCTACTGGGTTAGAGTCAGATAGTCTGGGGTCAAATCCTGACTTAGGCACTTCCTACCTGTGTGACCTTTAGGCTCACTTTACCTCTACAGACCCTGTTTTCTTTACCTATAAAACAAAGGCTGGATTAGACGGATGCAAATTTGTTTTAGATGATGGCACAGGACCCTTCCAGCCCTAAATCTGGTATTCTTGGATTCTCTGAGTAAATGGCTTCCAAAGTCCTTCCTAGATCCAAATCTAATATCCTTTGGTCCTTCATCCAGGAAACAGTCTACCTATGCATTAAATGGGCTTATGTATGACCTTCAGCTTGCTAACACTAACAAGGAAAAGTTTCAGTGGTGTCGGGTGGAGGCTGAAACAGCAGCAACATGAAACTCCTGGTTGGTGGTTCATGCTCTGGCCAGGCATTTATCTGCCAGACTCGGGTACCCTCATCTACCTGTCACTTATATTATAGGCTCATCAACTCAGCCAGAAGGGACCTTGGAGGCTTCTAAGTCTAACCCCCTTATGTGACAGACAAGGAAACTAAGATCCAGAGACAGTAAATCACTTGTCCCAGGGTTACATAGGGAATGAGGGCCAGAACTAGGATTTTAACCCAGATCATTTGACATTGAATTCTGAGTGCTTTACAATATACCATACTGCCTGAAAAGGGAAGGGAAAGAGAGGGAGGAAAAGAGAAATGGAAGGAAAGAAGGAAGAAGGGAAATAGGAAGAACAACAATATTTATAGAATAAGATTCACATAGGGCTTTACATATCTTATCTCATTTGTTTCACATTAAATAAACCCATTTTACAGATAAGTAAACCAAAAGGGAAAAGTTATTTTCCCAGGGTCAAATAGGTGGCAAATGACAGAGGCAGGATTCAAATCCAGCTCTTCCTGACTCCATATATCATCACTGGATCCACTTTGCCATCTAGCAGCCCCAATCTAAAACCAAGATTGCCCCATGCCAGTCGGCAAGAGAACAGTTTGCAAAAACAGCAACTCCCCTGAGGCGTCCCAAATAGCCTTCAGGCTCCACTTGGGAGGCTGCTGGAACACCACCAGGCTGTATTCTGCCAAGCACGTGACCAGGGAAGCACTCGCTGTGCTCACTTCCTCCCACTAGAATTGTGTCTCTCCTTAGTTAGCATACCCTGGTAATCAGCCAGCCCAAGTAGGTCCAAATCCTTCGGGTGACTTTGGGTGACGTGATGCTCATTCCCTGGCCTTTACAACTTTAGCTAGTGGGGGGAGGAGACCCTGGATTCAAGGAGAAAGTCAATGAATAACCTTGGCCTCAGAAAAGAGAGGAAAAACCACCACTCATTAAGACCCTGTCCAACCAGCCAAACTCTGAAAATTGCCACAGTGCCCAGTGTGGTGGCTGTCATTAGTACATGTGCATTGATAGATTCAGAAATATGTGGATATAAATACACAGACACACAGACAGACATAGACACATAAAGACACATACATGCACATATGCAAATATGTGTGTAGATACACACATGTATGTGTGTATACATGTATGTATGTACATGTTTCTGGCCCAGGCACTGTCCATTTGAGACCAAGATGACCAAATACTATGTAAGGGATAGAGCAAGAGTTCTTAGCCCGGGGTCCAGGAACTTGGTTTGGCAGGTTTTTTAAAAAAAAATTATTCCATTTCAATATCATTGGTTCTCTTTGCAATCGCATGTATTTTATTTTATGGATTTAAAAAACATTACTCTGAGACCAGAAGTCTATATAGGCTTTCCAAGAATCCCAAAGAGGTCTATGTCACAAAAAAAGTTATGAACCTCTGGAAAAGAAGATATTTTCTGAAAGTATTTTCTGAATGTTTAAGGGATTAGGGAAATAAGGAACTAATCCTTTGGTAGACTGAATGAAGAAACTGTCTATGGTACACTGGACAGCATATGTGGTTGGGATGGGCTACTATTCCAAAGGGAGATCCAGGAGTCAACCTTAGTTGGGGAACAAGGGGTAAGCTTATCTATACTGACCTCCTAATTGGTCAAATAACCTCTTAATTCAGTGGTTCTCAACCTTCCTAATGCGGCGGCCCTTTAATACTCATATGTGGGCGCATCTGCATGTGGGAGCACCCACCTAAAGACAGATAGAGGTGCAGTGTCTCGGTTCCTAAGACCATCAGAAATGTTTTCTGATGGCCTCAGGTGACCCCTGTGAAATGGTCATTCGACCCCCAAAGGGGTCATGACCCACAGGTTGAGAACCGCTGTCTTAATTGGACTCTCAGGTTTGGTATTTCTTCTCCCTAATCCATTGAACTAGATAGTCAGAGGTCCCTTCAAGCTCTGAATTTCTTTGGCAGCTCCACATAGCTACCAAAATAATCTTCCTAAGTCACAGAATTGAACGTGTCACTCCACTATTTTAGAAACTCCGGAGGCTTCCTAGTTCCTCTAAGATAAAATATAGATGCCTCAGTTTACCTTTCCATACTTCTTTCACATTGTTTCTCTTCATGTGTGCCTGTCTATTTGTTGGTCCCCAAACATGGCATGCCATCTCCACCTCCACCTACCTCCATGACTAATGGAGGTAATGCTAATGGGATTTAAGATTTTCCCTGCTCATTAAGAGGCCTCTGGAGCTCAGTAAGGAAAGCTTGCTTAGGGAGTCTTGTTTGTAGGAAGACTTTCACATCTTTTGGTATTTTCTAAGTAGGTACCAAGTCACAATGGTTGTGAAATCTTCTGGCTCTGAGAAGTGTATATATATTCTGAGTCGGTAGTTTGCTTTGGGAGCTCACTTATGAGAAGGATCTTGTGATTCCCTGCTTGAGATTCTGAATGGCCATATATTCAGAACTCCCCCACTGCTCAGATGTAAAAGCTCTCTGAATATAGGGATGTATGTAAAGTGTATAGTTGATTCGGGCAGTCAGAGCCCTGTCTGTTGGCTTGTATTTTCTCTGTATTTTCTGTTTGTATTTTCACTGAAGTTCAGGATGCCGACTTTTCCTCCTAACTAGTGAATATAATTAAAAGACTGTTGACCCCTTAAACAGCTATCTTTCCTAGTAAAGTAGAAGTAAGAACCTGTGCTAGTAGCCATCCTGGGTATGCCAATGTGGTTGCTGCTATAGTGCCTATAATTCATTTTCCCCTTTTCCTGTCTTTTAGAATACCTAGCTTCTTTCTAAGCTCAACTTAGGTGCTTTCTCCAACAGGGGAGCCTTTCTTGATCCTCCTGGAAATTAGAGCTTTAGCTCTCCCCAAATTATATTGTATTTATTTAGGTATATAAATTTTGCATCCTGAGGAACAGGATTGATTTTTCATTTAGTCTCTGTGTCCCATATCCATAGCACTGAGTTGAAACTTGGTGGTATACGGAGTTTTCAGGAGGACTAACATCTCCGGTGTGAAAACTTGTTGAGCCCTTTTAATGACTGCTCATCCACCTTGATATCCACCTGATCCACCCAACTCTCACCTGTTTGTGGTTCCAAGAAGTTGGAGCATTAACAGTGACCACACCCCAGTAAATAGTCTCAGCAGATGGGCTAAACCAGGTTGAGGCTAACTGACGGACATCAAACTTGTTGGTGAGTTAAAGGGATGTTTACCCCAAGCAGTTGAAGACTTTCCCCAGTAGAATGGGAAGATGAGAACAATTTGTTCCAATAACCATGAAATAGCTGAAACAGGGGCTCTGGAGCATTTAGAGCTTGGTTAGACATTGAACACATCATGATCATCCACATAATCCCAGGTCATCACTAGTCATCTTGATTTTTGTCCTGCCACTGGACTTCAGTGACTCAGGAAGAGAGAGTGAGGTTGATGACTTTGTACAACTCTGCCTCACTTCAATCCAATTCAAGAACAAGTCAAGATTTTGCCCATAATGCCATTTGTCCTCTTCAAAATTGAAGGATAAACAACTTAGGAACCTAATGAATAAGTGTTTGTTGAATGAATGAATGAATGAATGAATGACAGGAAGTGTGACCAGACTGTTAAGTCTTGAATTTTTATTTCATAGCAAACCATTGTCTCCTAATTCAACTTGTCACCATTGCCAAGGATAATGCATTTTCCTGCAAATGATTTTTAGAAAAAAGTTTAGTCAATACCTTGGCAAACTAAAAAGAGAACTATGTAGAGTCACCAACTTCTTTCTATTCCACCAAATGATTTCTTTTTCCTAACATATTCATGTATACCCAGCTCAATAAAATCTTCCTTTAAGTCCCTCTGATTGTTCTCCTGACTGGTTTACTGAACCAAAATGGTGGAGGTGGAGGTGGAGGGGATGAAGAGGGAAGAGTTGGCCCCTCTGTCTGTATCTGTATGTTGTTAGAAACCATGACCTCCAAATTCTAAAACCTTCCATCATCAGTCTGGCCTTTTATTAGGTGTTTCCCACGTACCCGATGACCACACCAGGTGGGTCAGGTAGGGAGAAGAGGTAATGAAGTTGAGCAATCAACATCTAGCTAATGTACTGAGTATGTAATGCTTTAAAGTTTACCAAGCGTTTTATGGTTTCTAGTTTGCTTTTTGCCTTACCACTCAGGAGAAAACTCCATCATGAGGCCCCTTCCTCCAGATCGATGTCTGCCTGCCCACACCACTATTTTAGGAGGGACCCATAGAGTATCACACTTCACTCTTGACTCTATTCTTGACTTCTGTTCCTCCTTCTTGAACAATTACCCTTCCCCTTTTTAGCCCCCTTCATGTGTGGTTGTCCCCAGTAAGAATATAAGACTCTTGAAGGTGGGCTGCCTCATTCTAAGCTCTATGAGGGCGGGGACTCTTTTTGCTTTGCTATTTGTAGCTCTAGCTCTTGTTACACAGGAAGCACTTAAGAAATGGGTTTTTTTTCCCATTCATCCATTCTGACTAAGAATCCACTGACTCCACTACAATATATCACTTCTCATTATTATTTTGGTGCACCTTCTTTTATGTTAGGATTATGCCCATGTTTCCATGTCCTGCCTATATTACTTGGAATCAGCTTGACAACGACTTCATTAGATAAACAGTTTACCCAGAGAATGCCCTGCTTCCACAAAAGAAAATCAAGACACATGCCAATGGGTTTTCAGTTTGTTGAAGACTTTTTTGTCTCCCTAGCACCTCACCACTGTGCCTAGCACAAGGCATTTAATAAATGCTCATTGAAATGAATTGATTTAGAAATACTCCAAAGCAACCCACTAAGAAATTACAAGTTCTTTGAATGACTGAAGGTTTCTCTCTGAAACAATGGTTTCTCTTTTGAATACCAATATTCACCTGTTGTATATGGTTTTGATTAATGCAAGCTAACAATTTCGGAAGAAGTGAAAACGAGTATCACCCCAAGGGCAATGGAGAAATGAATGGTAGGTGTGAGTAGGCTGCAATACATTATAAACAAGGAGGTGCAAGTCAGAACTAGCTTAAAGGATTTAATCAAAGAAATGTATAAACTAAAAAAGATTGGTTTGATATGTGGCAAGAGCAAGGGATAATTGGTGCACAACTCGAGTGTTATACCAGTTTTATTATGATGTCAAGAGAAATTCAAGATCACTAGCATTTGGATGGACTTCCTGGGATGAATTTATGAGAGAGCATGGACAAGAGTCTCATAGGATGGTAGGGCATGGACGAATGGCAATTTGCCTCAATGGATGGAGAATACATATGGATGAGATCATGGATCTATCAGAGCATCTGAGTATCTCCGGAGATGAAAAGCAAGAATCCTCCTGCCTTATCGTCCCTCACTTTCTCCCCCTCCACTTTTGCCCTCTGGACAGGTCTGCTCTATAACTTGGTTTGGGAAGCAGGTGATGGTGCCCTGGCTCACCCATCCAAACCACAGTCACGGAAGTCGTTTTTTGTTGAACAAGGCAAAAACACAAGTGCCTTTAGTCCTGATTTCATTGCTGTTCGGGAAGCATTACTGCTCAGTGCCACCCACACACTATTTTATTAAGCTATAATAAGCTACAGATGAACACTGTTGCCATAGGTGAAGTTTACTTTAACATATGGTTGATTCCACCAAAGAAAAACCATGTAAAATGCATTTTTGTCCTGAATTCCTTACATGATGGTTTTAAAAAATCCTTTTTCATATTACATGTATATTGATACACTGTGAATGCTGGGGTATTAAAACACACACACACACACATACACACATCTCCTATGGGTCCTTGCTAAGCTGACAAAAATGAGCTCCTTCTTTCCATAATTTTCTTTACTCACCCCCCCCCCACCCAACTGGGCTGCGCTTTAACTTCCAACATACCAGATGTAATGTATGGATTATTAAGTTCTGTTCAGAGCCTCCAGTTCCAATTTGGGGACCAGCTTCCAAAGTAGATCTCATGTATGGAGGCCTGAGGTTTTCAAGTCTGAATTAAATATACCACAAAACAGAGGGATGCTAAATAGAATAAGAGAGAGTGAGGTGTCTGTTAAAAAAGACTTGGGGAAAAAAGCACAGGGTTAAA
>CM053599.1:22528229-22546341 GCA_028646575.1 Pseudocheirus occidentalis | reverse complement strand
CATGTTGGCCAGTCAATTAATTGGTTGATTTTTTTTTAGGTCTGTTTCCAGTGGGGAAAGCTCTGTCCCAAATAGCTGGGATTTTCCCAGCTGCTGGAGCTATTAGGGGGGTGCTGCAGGCCCCACCAGCTTTGGCTTGCTGAAAGTGTACCCCAGGACCACCACCGAAGACCACAATCCGGATCCAGGCTGCTCAATGCAAGAGCCCTTGGCTCTGATCAATTGCCTCAGCTCCCCTGCTATTGGCAGGCCAGGAGCTCTGAAGCAGCCCAGTAGAGGCAGTTACTGGTTGTAGCAGATCCTGCAGCTTCCCCCACTGCTTCTTTCCCCTGGGGGCAGATCAGTGGAACTGATTTTCCTCCCCCAAATTTAGCTTGAAAGCTTCACTTTCACTGATCTTTCTCTAATCCTCATTGTTCCTGTTTGATAGATGTGGAGATTGCTCCAGGTGCTGCAGATCTGTTCTCTGGGGTAGACTCACGCTGCGGCTTGGCTCCTCCCAATCACCCTGGGGCCTGGCCATGGTGTGGTTTCAGGCTGGGCTGGCCTCAGCTCCCAGCCTGCCGCAATTGGCCCCTCCTGCCGAGCTGCCTTCAGCAAGAGATGTGTTTTCTGTATTTTTGTGAGTTTGGGAGCCCTAAAATTGTTTGGAGTCATATTTTATGAGTATTTAGGGTGGCTGTGTGGGAGCTGCGAAACTTTGCTGCTTCTATGCCGCCATCTTTGCTCCACCCCCCTGAGCTATGTGTTTTACAAATATTGCCTCATCTGGTGCTCACTACTCTGAGAAGTAAGTGCTATTGAGGAAACTGAGGCAAGCAAGGTGAAATGATTTGTCTGGGGTCATGTACCTAGTTAGTGCCTGAGGTCAGATGTGAATTTGGGTCTTCCTGACTCCAGGCTTAGCACTTTATCTACTGTGCTACCTAGTTATACTAAAAAATTCTTGAACAGGGGAAGCTCACTTATAATTACAGACACACTATTCAAATATTCTAGGATTCAATTCCATAACATGGTTGTCTTTTTTAGGTCCTCAGTCATCCCAATGTAGTGTTACAAAATTTGTAGAACCGACACATTGAATGAGAGGGTAATAAGATGACAATAGGTCAGAGCATTGGGATAAATAAGTGTAAAGTCATCCAAAAAATTCCCCTTTTAAGTCTTAGATGAGAGAAACATGGCCAGGTCACAACTTGTCTGAGAAAGGAATTTTAGTGGATGAGTTAATAGTGTGATGTGGCAATCAAAAAAGAAAAGGAAAAATCTCAGGGGATCTTCGAGTCTCCCTAGGGAGACAACAGCCTCCCAGCTCTCTGTCCTGGCCAGTTCACATCTGAGTACTGTGTTCAGGCTTTAGTGACACAGAATCCCAAGAGTAACCAGAAGAGGGTGACCAAGATGGGTAAGAACCTCGAGAGCGTGTCATGCAGCAAGTGGGGTGAGTGCGAATGAGCAGAGGCTGCTCTCCTAGCCTAGAGAAGATGTTGAGGACATCAAGACTGCCTTTACATGGACAGATGAGACTCATCTACTTCACCCCAAAAGTAATTAGGAACTAGCTGCTGTTTGGAAATCGGGCTGAAGTTACATTCTTGTTCCAACAAGCTCTAACGTCCCAATTCCAACTCTTGGGCAGAAGAGCCCAAGGATCGTAGGCCTGTGGATTTTGAGCCAGAATCTTCTAAATTAAGTTCAATCCTTTCATTTTATGGAGAAGGAAACTGAGGCCCAGAGAGCTTGTGATTTGCCTGACTAATAAAGACCCATCACTGGAAATGAAGTCATGTCTTTTTGACTCCAATTCCAGCATTACCCATAAGGAAGAATGTGCTGGTACTATCCACAAGATGGAATGGGCACCTTTCAGAGGCAGTGAGCTTCCTCTCTCTCCCTACAAATCTTCTAATGAAGGCTGGAGGACTGCTTGGGGAGGCAACGGAAGGGATTGTTGTCTGTGTTACCTGATCTCCGAGGTCACTAGCACCTAGCCCAGCACTTGGCATAGTCTGATTCAGAGAGATTTGACCCACTAAAAATGGACACAGCAAAGGTAATACTTGGGGCTCCAATCTTCCTGAAATTGCACCAGACAACTGCTTGTCTAATTTCCTGACACACAACACTTTAATGTTTCTGTATAGCAGCTGTTGGATTTTATTTTTATTTCAGTTCCTTATTGCAGCTGGGATGGACAGAGCCCAAAGCAGAAAGAGATTAAGAAGATGGCCCAGGTTCATATAACTCCTAAGGATCAGCATCAGTATTACAAAACCCAGGTCTTCCTAACTCGGCCAGCTACTCCACCATGACTCCATAGTCCGGTATTGTGATTTGCCTGGTATGGATATTTCTTTTACTGACCCAGAACTGCAATTTCTCTGTAAGTCTTGGTCTTTGGGCACTGAAAAGTTAAAGGACTTGCCTATAGTCCTATTGCTAGGATGGGTCAGGGTTTAATTGGAACCCAAGTTTTCTTGACTTCAAGTTTACTCCCAGGTAACTGGCTTGATACATGTCTCTTGTTAGCCATCAAAAGCTATTGGGTAAGCCCATTTATCTTCTCCTTCTTCTTGCCCCTTGGAGCAATTTAAAACTGTTTGAAAGGGCAAAGGACGGGATCCCTGATTTCTTCTGCTTAGGGAGCTTCCGGATTGGGATTTCCTCTATCCTTGCACCTCAGTAGAAAGGAGTCTTTTGAATGTAGTCTTACAGTTTCCTGGAACACTGAGTAGTCAAATGACTTGCCCAGGGTCACATAGCCAATGTGTGACAGCAGCAGAGACTAAAACTTAGGTCCTTCTGACTCCAAGGCCAGCTCTTCTGCCTCAATTTAAAATAAATTATTTCCAGTTTCTTCTCTGAATTACCTCTCCTCTATTTTAAAATTAAATTACTGACATATCTGCCTTTTTTTTTCAAAAAGGGAGAAATAACTCTTAAAACTTCACCTTTGAGAAGCTTTCTCGGTCCCCCCTAATGTTAGTGCCTTCCCTTTGAGATTATCTTCATTTTGCCATGTCTATGATAAAATTCAAATGTATAGATACATACACATGTACAGATGGGGCATTTAGGTTGTACAGTGGATAGATTGCTGGGCCTGGAGTCAGGAAGATCTGAGTTCAAATCCAGCCTCAAACAGTAGACTTCACCCTGTTTTCTCCAGTTTCCTCATCTGTAAAATGAGCTAGAGAAGGAAATGGCAAATCACTTCAGTATCTCTGCCCAGAAAACCCCAAATGGGGTCAGGAAGAGTCAGACACAACTGAAAATGACTGACCAACAACAACGACATACATACATACAGACAGACAGACAGACAGATAGATGATAGGTAGATAGATATAGATACATGATAGGTAGATGGATGGATGGATAGACGGATGGATGGATAGATAGACAGACAGATAGATACATAGACAGACAGATAGATACATAGAAACATAGATAGATAGATATAGATAAATGGATAGATAGACAGATAGACAGGCATAGATAGGGAAACAGACAGACAGATAGACAGATGGACAGACAGACAGGTAGATAGATGTACAGATAGATAGACAGACAGACGGATGGACAGATAGATAGACAGAGATAACTTTTGTTTGCAGCTTGTTTCTCTGACTAGATCGTGAGCTCCTTGAGAGTAGGGGTTATCTTTTGCTTTCCTTTGTACCCCCCCAGGCTTAGCACAGTGTTTTCCACATAGTAGGTGCTTAATAAACGCTTATAGACTTCTTGGCAACTCCAACTTGAAGGAAATTAAATAAGTTAAAATGAATTCATTTGGAGTATCTTGAGACATCCTTCCCCCCCACCCCAGATCTCCCAAAGCTGGGGCATAAATCATTGATGAAGGCAGCTGGGGCATTGCTGTATATTTAAAGCATCCAAGCAGGATGAAGGGGACTGGCAGTAGCAGTTCCAATCCAAACAGGTTCCCAAACTAGAACAGACTAAAGCATACTGCAGATGTCTGTCCAGCCAGGCAGCTAGTCCTAAGGTGAGGATGGCCAGGGGGTGCTTTGTTCTACACATTTTGTGTCTTCAGACTCAAAGCATCTTATGTGACAAAAAAAAAAACCAAACAAAACCAACAACCCACAACTGCTGTACAGTAAGTGGAGCGTGACTTCAGACAGATTCGGCTGGTACAAACTTTCTTAAAATAAAGCAGAATGTGTGGCATTAGTGTTCTCCTTAAAAAGAGAGAGAGAGAGAGAAGGAATTCTAAAAATTCCCAAGCAGTTGGCTGAGCTGCATGGTCCAGGAAATCTAACAGCAAGCTTGACTTGGAAAAAAAGAAAAAAGGGGAAAAGGCCGAAGAGACCCCACAGCCCATTGTATGGAGGTCCAGGGCAGTCATTACTTGTTCTAAAAAAACATTCAACAAGAGACTATCTTATTAGAAAACAGACGCCATGAAATAAATTTGTCTTGCCACATTTTGCACGCTCTTACAAGGCTTGCATTTAGTGAAAGGAGAGAAAAATGTAGCCCTTTAGGGAATGCTCACATAAACCTATGCCAGAAAAGCAATAAAAGCCACGGGGGACATTTTTTATTTTAAGATGCTGGTGGATCAGTGGGAGGACACAGAGACTGTTGTAAGCCAGAAGGCTAGAAATAGCAGCAGCGAGAACCATCTCAGGTTTGCTGACCACTGGAAAACAGAGCTGCGGCCAGCGTGGGCCTCATCATTTTGCAAAGGACACATGTGTCTCCTGAGAGGCAGCTGGGTATAGTGGAGCCTGAGTCTGGAAGGCTTGGGTTCAAATCCTGCCTTGGGCACTTAACTAGCTGTGTAACCTTGAGCAAGTAACTTAAGCCCTTGGAGCCTCGGTTTCCTCATCTGTAAAAATAAATGCCCATAATGTCCCTTTCACAGGGCTATAAGAGTCAAATGGGATAATATATGTAAAGTGTTTTGCAAATCTTAAAGTACTGTGCAAATGTCAGCTTTTACTCCATAGAGGTGGATGTTGGCTAGCCCGAGTGTTTGTTTAAGGCTTCATTTGAATGAAAGAGGAGACTCGCTAGAGATGGGCACTGGAGGAGTGGCCTCCCAACATACTTAAAGAAAAGAGATTCCTGAAAATAGATGGTGAGGAGAATGTACATGGCAGGAATCCAATTTAGAGATGCCAATTTCAATCCACACTGGGCTTGCGCCTTCTCCTGCTCCCCACAAAAGCACGTGTCTACATTCCCAAATCAAAGTGGGCATTACTTCATCAGAGCTCGCCCCTTTACTGCTTTTTCCATTAAATGTGCACTGAATCTTGCCTGAAGTCATGATTGCTGGATAATCTAAATTGGGCTAATTCTGGCTTCTCACTGGGAGTCTGAACAGATTTTTTTTTTATGAGCTACAGTCAACAAGCAGACATTTTATGCTCTCCTCAGTATTGTTTTATTTATCTCAAATAGATGTTCTGGGTAATGTAAACACACACATGTACATTCATGTAAACACACAGGGCACATTAATGTGAACATACACATACATGTGTATAAATGCACACACATCTGTGTAATTAGCATGTACATGTCGGTGCATTTTGTACGTTCACGTGTGTGTTTGTGTGCATATATATATGCAATTTAAATATATGCATATGCACTTATAGATCAACACTGGTTAGTCTTGCACACAGTAGGCACTCAATAAATGGTGAATAAATGAATGAACATGTTTAAGTGGCTGCAAAATCCCACAAAGAAGATTCTCCCTCTGAATTCTGTGTCTTCCCTTTATTTATTCTGCATGTAGCTTATTCACGTGACGTTTTTGTGCTTTCTCCCCCTTTAGACTGTGAGCTCCCTGAGAATGGGGACTGGTGTGTACCTTTCTTTGTACCCCTGGGTACAGTGTCTGTCACATTACAAGTGCTGAATAAATATCTGTTGACAGATTAAAGTTTGATATTTAATGTAATGATGATGGGTCAGAGAAAGGAGGAGGTATGGTAGGGAGGGAGGTAGAGAGCTAGCCCCAGTGGCACCAAGACACGGTTCGAGTCCCGCATCTGACATGACTGAGTCACTGAGCTCCCACTCCCACCCTATCCCCCAAGCTCTCTAAGTCTCCAGATTATAGAGCAAAGGTTGACCTTCACTGGTGAATTTTCCTCACCAGGAGCCCCAATAGCAATGAAACCATAGGTCATGTTCCAAATCCCTGATGTACAGTTGTGTACAGCCCTGTTCAGTAGGTAAAGTGCTTTCCTCAAAATAATCCAGTGAGGCATCGGCCCAAATGAGGACCCCAATGCTCAGAGAGGTTAAGGGGCTTGCCTCTGGTTACATAGTCAGTGAGTATTTGATTGAGGGCTTCCGCCAAGTCTTCTGAATGCATGCCTGGTGCTCATTCCCCTGCGCCATGGTGTTCCCAGTCCACAGTAGAGACCATCTCCCTTCCACCTCCCTTCAGTGGTGTGAACTGTTTACATCTTCAAAGTAAACCAGGAAGGGTAAAACCACAAAATTAAAGATGGTGTTCGCACCTCTGCATCTGATGCTTTGGTATGCTAACTGTAAGCAATTCCCACCTTTTAATTAGGACTAACTGTGATGGGTTTGGACCACACAGTCCCAGACATTTCCTTTTTTGTACTGCCTTGTACAGCCCCTACACAATTTCCTCTATCAGACTGTAAACTCCTCAGGGAAGGGGGCCAATCTTTTTCCCTTTTGTACTGTTCACAGTACCTGAGCTTTCAAAAACTGCCTATGGAATGAAGGGGGGAAGGAAGGAAAGAATGGAGGGAAGAAGGAAGGAGAGAATGGAAGGATAGAAAAGAGAAGGGAAAAAGGAAGGAAAGAAAGAAGGAAGAAAGGAAGGAAGGAAGGAAAGAAGGAAGGAAGGAAAGAAGGAAAGAAGGAAGGAAGGAAGGAAGGATGGAAGGGAGGGAAAGGCTGAAGGGGGAAGGGGAAAAGGCAGGGAAGGAAAGAAGGAAGGAAGGGATGGAGGGAAGAAGGAAAGAGAGAATGGAAGGATGGAAAGGGGAAGGGGAAAAGGAAGGAAGGAAAGAAAGAAAGAAGGAAGAAAGGAAGGAAGAAGGATGGCTGTTTGAATGTTTTCAGGAACCCTGGGGTAGATGTAGTCAGGAAGAACTAAATTTCAAATATGACTTCAGATACTAGCTGTGTGACCCTGGGCAAGTCACTTAATCTGTGTGGCTCAGTTTCCTCATCTGTAGAATGAGATAATAGCACATACCACCAAGGGTTGTTGCAAGGATACAATGAGATAGTATGTGCCAAGTGCTGATCAGAGCCTGGCACATCACAGATGCCCTGTAACCACTGGTTCTCGTTATTGTCAGCTGGGATGGTGATGGTATCAGAGGGTCTACAGTCAGCCACGGGGTCCAAGAGTTTCTGCCAGTCTGTAGGCAGGAAGGGAGGCAGGTTTAAGGCCCACTATTCATCACCTCTTCCTCCATGTATGTTTTGTGCTACCTTTGGTCTGGTCATAACCTTGCCAGTGGAGCTGCTTAGCCAGTCCAGGCTGACCCACTGGCACACAACACTATCTGTAGGGTTTAACTGGTATATTTCCAGTCTTCTTACTCTCCCCTTCTGAGAGCCTGCCTCTGCTTTTATCTGACCCAGCTCTATGGATCTCCTGGTCTCTAATCTGTTCTGAATGTAGACATCTATTTGGGGATGACCAACTGGACATTGCTGCCCTCTACTGGTGGTCACAAGAGATGCAGAACTCAAGGCTTGTACAAATGTTAAACACTCATACAGGACCACTGTCATTGGCACGATTACAGATTTACAGCTGGAAAGGGCCTCAGAGACCATGGAACATAACCTTTTCATTTTATAGGTGAAGAAACCGGGGACAGAGATGTTAAGTGACTTGCTCAGGATGTCATGTTGTTCCTTGACCCCCAATGGTATAAGTAAGCAAAATTGTATTAATAATAAATGTATTTCTAAATGTACGGTATTACTCTCCCTCCAAAAATCATCCTTTTCCCCCTGAACACTCTGGTTTATGTAGATGACATAATGTAAGCCAGCCCCTAGACATCAGGAATGGTTTGTTCTTGTGTTTTATTTCCCTAGTGCCTGGTACAATACAATCTTCAGTACATGGAAAGAATTTAATACATGTTTATTGACTGACTGATTGAAGTGGGCCAGTGTAAACACCACTAAGCATGGTGGTCTCCATTGGGCACAGACCGGTTATAGAACAGATGCTCCCATGAGGTGTAATTACAAGCAAGGGTTTGGTCACCTGTGAGGCTTTAAGATGGTTCTTCATAGGACTCAGGCTGGACCTTAGGGGACAGCCTTACAGCATTCAGTTTTTTCATCTGTAAAATGGTCTAGGAGACTGTGTTTCAGAGAGGATAAGTGATTTACCCACAGTCTCACAGCTAATAAATATCAAGGAGGACTCTAAGCCCAGCACTTTAATGAACACACTTCTGCCTCTTCTGGATAATTACATGGATTTATCTTTGAATATTAAAAGAGAGAGGAGTGAACCAGGACCCTATGTGTTATAAGATATTTACTACATTGTTAATATCTGACATTTATATATGGCAAAAAAGGTTGGCAAAAAGTTTTACTAACAGCTATCTCATTTATCCTTAAAACAAGCCTGGGAGGGAGATGCTTCTGATTATTTCCACTTTACAGATGATAAAAAAAGATGAGGCAAACAGGGGTAAGTGACTTGCCCAGGAGCACAGAACCTAGTAAGTGGCTGAGGCCAGAACTGAACTCAGGAAAAAGAGTCTTCCTGATTCCAGGCCCAGTGTTTTAAACATTGTGTCATCTACATGTATGTAAACACAGATATGTATATATACATATATGTAAATATTGCCATAAACTAGACATTTATATCATACCAAAGGGAGAAATTGAGTATAAGCTGTGTAGATCCATTATAAAGTGGAATCTAATGCAATTCCCTCTCATCCCATAGGATTGCTTGCTGACCTTAGACACTGAATTCTTAATGTCCTTGGAAATGCCCAGTGGACCTCCTGACTGTTGGGGAAAAGGGCTTATTCCCTTACTGTTGTGCTACCCTGTCTGGTTTAGAGAAGGCTGAGTCAAGGAGGACTCTGGGCTTATGACCCTGTGTAACTAAAAGACGTGTGGTGACGTCAGTAGGAAAAAAGGAAGCTAGGAGGTGGGGTGGACACAGGGGGAAAGCTGAGGAATTCTCTTTTGGACAGTGGAGTTGAAGATGCCCGTGAGCCACGCTGGCAGAAATGTCTAGGAAGCAGCTAGAGATAACGTGGGATGGAGCAGAGATGAGGGTGGGAATCAGTTAGGGGCTGTGGGGTAAACAGCAGTACTCCCAAGTGAGGCCGAACCAGATTAAAATGCAATTGGGAAATTGTCCACAAAATAAATAAAAATACAATAAAACGTTGTATTATAACATCCTAAAACTAAGCT
Organism: Pseudocheirus occidentalis; assembly: GCA_028646575.1. Lineage (NCBI taxonomy): Eukaryota > Metazoa > Chordata > Mammalia > Diprotodontia > Pseudocheiridae > Pseudocheirus > Pseudocheirus occidentalis. Next base: position 22,536,891 of record CM053599.1, on the reverse strand, counting down.
GATGTGTGGCCTGCAGGGATGCTTATGTACCAATTAGCGGCCCCATTTCAGTTGGAGTTTGATAGCACTACTGGAGTGGATAGGGAGATGCTGTGGGAATCAGGAGCACCTGAGTTCAAGTCCTGACTCAGACATTTACTAGTTGTGTGATTCTGAGCGAGTCACTTGACCTTGATCAGCCTCAATTTCTGCATCTGCAAAAATGGGAGAATAAAAAAAGCACTGATCTCCTGGTCTTGTTCTGGGGATCGAATGAGAGTGCAGACTTTGTGAAGCAGGGTTGTACAGAGAGAAGCTGTTGGGCCCTCTTGGACCTTTCAACATCCAAACAAGGCGTCCCACCATTCATCATCCATTCCATAACTTAGAGCACTGTGTAGACACCATTATTCTCATCATTATCAACATTGTCATTTTGCATCTTAATAATGGTTGAACCCACGGGAGCTGATGAGATTGCCAAGAGAAGACAGGGCAGGACAGCAAGGCACCCACACATCCCCTCTGGCAGGTGGCTCTTTCTTGCTGCTCAGTTGTGTCTGATGATCTGTGATATCACTTTCTTGGTAAAGATGCTGGAGTAGTTTGCCATTTCCTTCTCCAGCTTATTTTACAGATGGGGAAACTGAGGCAAACAAGGTTAAGTTTTGCCCAGGGTCATACAGTGTTTGAGGCTAGAGTCTGACTCCAGACCTCTGTGTACTATGGTCCCACCTGGGTGTGGTTAACTAGCCTTCAAAAGAAACTCAAGGTGTCAGATAGGTAAGAGAACCAGGAGACAGCCATGTCAGGAAAACCCAGCAATCAGGCGCATAAATAAAACAACGTGTGGCTCCTGAGTCATATTTAACTTGAGGTAAACCATGGAGGTGGATCAAAACTCCTTCATGTTCAGATAAAATATATAAAAATATATAAATAAAATATATAAAAATATTTTAAAGATCACAAACTTAAATCTTTTTAAAGAAAATCTTTATTCAAGAGAATCTTTATTCTATGTCAAAAATAAGTCAATGTTTTGGTTTGCTTTTATACAAAGGACCTGCTGGCCTGTAATTGGGATCAATGGAACTAAATTTCAGGCTACAGAAAACAGGTCTCTCTGTCTTTCCCTCTGAGTAAAGGTTTTGTTACAGATTTCAGTTAAAGCAGGAAGATTTACCGGCTCTGCTTCCCAGAACTGCCATATGGTGCCGGTATCCAGCTTACCAGTGAATTTGTATGTGTGTCCATGGAGAGCTGGAGTGATTTTAAAATGTGAAGAAGGTAGGGAGCCTGTAAAACTTCTCTACTGATCACCCCTCACAGGGGTTAGGACTATTAATAGAACAGAATTCAGGGATGTAGGATTCCATTGCTTTGTAAAGTGCGGAGAAAATAGGCCAGACCAAATCTTCATTAAATGTTACTAAAATAGCTTTCCCTCCTCCTCTTCCTCCTTCTCCTCTTCATAGCTAACACTTAGATGGCACTTTAAGGTTTGCAAAATCCTTTACAAATATTATTTCATTTGCTTTTCACAACAACCATAGGAGGTAGGTATGATTATTATCATGATTTTACAGATGTGGATACAGAGGCAGAGAGAGATAAAAAGGTTTGCCCAGGTTCACCCTGCAAGAGCTGGTTGTAAGATTTGAATTCAAATCCTCCTGATTCCAAATCCGTCATTCTCTCCATTATGGGCACCTAGGTGCTGCCAATTATTGATTTAAATTCACAATGGCCGGGTCAAAAAAACCCTGAGAGGGTAAAGGTAAGCCATGCGGTACATGAGATCTGAATCAAAGTGGTGGAGGCACACAGTGTGTGCCAGGAAGAAAATGGTGAAGGATAGGAAAACACTGAGTACCGTTTATCACTCCAGAGTGTTCTTTTGGAAAGGTATAATTTGGGGGAGGGGAATGAGCATGGTAAGTCAATTGATCATTATGCTACAATAACACGAAAAGTCTGTGAATTCCAAGCAGATGTTCTATTTAAAGATCCCATTCTATGTGGTATAATCAATAACTGCCTAACAGGAAGGGTGTTGAAGTGAACAGAGATAACCGTGCACACAAAACATTCTTGGACGTATGCAAGGAAACTGTAATCAGTGCCTCTCACATAAAGTCTTAGAAATTCAATGAAAAAGCTGAAAGTGCATGTAATTAAAAGTGTGCATCACCATAGCAAGGCTGATAAAGCTAATTATACAGTAAGAACGGTTTTTTTTTAAATGCAAGGAATGTAGTGGTAATCACAGTCAGCAGCCTAAAGGTCCAGCATGAGGAACTGTGTATGTTTTGCATACAGTGAAAAGGAGCAATTTTTAAAAATGTATTCTTTTCAACCCAAATTACCTAATGCAAAGAGAGAATAAGAATGTTTGAAAGGAAGGGGAGGCATGAATTGCCTAGAAGGATATCTAAATAAAACGAGGTTCAAGTGGAAACTGGCTTGTAACACTGATAAAGAAGAAACAAAACCTAATTTTAAAATAGACCCCAGAATCAAGGACACTTGAACTGCAAAGAGCTTTAAAACAGAGCTTTGTGAGCACTCAGTTAACCCTTGACCTTTTGGAATAAACACATTTTTAATTTCCATTAGACTGTCTCAGAGAAAGAAGATGCTGAGCATTTTTCTAGTACATAGAATTTATTTCCTCTTCAAAGATGAAAACTGAATCCTTCAGTTAGGTTTCCAGCTTTGAGAACATCCATCAGTTAATCCATTCCACTCTGTGTAATAGCTAGAATTACAAAATTGATCGGGTGGACTGTTTTCTGGTCAATATCAGGACAGTCAATCACTTAGAAGCAGTTATTTTGATCAATAAGACAACCCAATCAGAACAACTCTTCAAAACGCTATTGATTTCTTAGCAAATTAGTGGTAATAATGGCTAAAAAAAATCCCCAACCAGATTTGATCTGAAAAATGGTCTAAATGAGCAGTGTAGACAGAAAGCAGGAATAGTACTCAGGATGATCAGGTTTGTCTCCGGGGTTTTGGTTGCTGGGGTTTCTTTGATTTATGATGTTTTCACGGTGTTAACTGGAGTTGAGAATCCATAATATATACAGGGCATTCCAAAAGCTTTAAGCTTTTAATAGCTCAAAACTGCCCTAAGAGTTTTGGGACAACTTGTATAACTGAAGATTCTACCCTAGGAAGACTAGGAAAAATTGTAAAATACCCTTGTAAGATACTTGTGTTAGTCAAGTACCCAGCAGTGGGTAATAAGTCCTCTATAAAACTCCATTAGATTGAAGAGATTTAGCAAATTAATCCCTCGGGAACCACTGATATCCAAATAAACTCAAATGCAATGACTTGCTTATAATAGCCCAACTCTAGGTTTGAATCATTGGAGATGAAATGTATTATACTGTCCAATATACATTTTGCCACATGGAAATTTCTTGGTATTTTATACGTATTTTTTGTGGTGGCTACTGAATTCAAAAATGTGAATGCAACTTCTCTAGCCAGTTACTGTCATGGAGTGACAAATGATCTTTCATCTAAGTTATGTAATATGAAGTTGCAATAAAGCATGGTTTGATTGGGAGAAGACTCTTGGGAGTAGGGTGGGGCAATAGCGAAAGTCACTAGCGGGAATATTATAAATGTATGAAATCTCAGCTTATGAGTTCTACAGAGGCGAGGGATGGGTTAAGTTCATACACGTTAAATACGGTGGGTAACTGAATCACTAACACCACTGGTGTTTACAGCAGTATGCTGGGTATCATTTGGCAAACATCACTGTTGTTTCGAATTTCTTTTTCTCAAGCTTTTTGTACATTGTATACGGTGTAAACGACTTACATTCTCAATATGTCTTGTGTGTAATCACATGAATTGCTTTGATTATGTGTGTGGTGAATTAACTTGTAAAGCCTGGAGATAAAAATGTATTCCTCTGTTTTATAGGTTGTAAAATATTCAATTGGCTGTAAAATATTCAATTCACTTGTGCTGTTATCACTTGGGTTAACCTACTAACTGGCCGGATGGATGGCTCCCATCATATCCAATGATTTGGAAGAAATTAAAAGACCATTCAACAGGTGGTTATTTTTGCTTAACAAATGTATCTGGCATCACCTCCAAGCCTAAATATACTGTATGATAGCTAAATCTACCCTCTGCTATGATGCCTGTTTCTCAGGAGCTCGGATGAAGAAGATGAAGTTGTTGATTCTGATGGTAATGATGAGCTTTGGTAGGAGACCAGCCTGGCCAGAAAAAGCAATCAGCATTTATTAAGCATTTTTTATATATCAGGTATTATGCTACATACTGTGCATACAGATACAAGCAAAAAAGAAAATCATCTCTGGCCTCCAGGAGCTTACATATACAATACATAAGAGGGAGCTGGAAGGATTGGGGTGAGGTTGTTGGTGGGAAAGTCTTCAGTGTCAGGGTGTAGCTTGGAAGTCAAGAAAGTTAGGAGGAGAGATCCAAAGGAAGGAAATGAGGTTGGCTCTCCTGGGTCCCTACATAGGAGGCCCCAGGGAGAAACCAGCATAGGGAGAAGGAGATTGGTCTGGTGGAAGGATATTCCAAAGTGAAAAGCATTGGTTGGATATTTCAGGTCAAGGAGGTCCCAGGCTTGACAGGAAGTTCTAGAACACTGCTTTCCCACCTGTGGGTCAGGGGTCAAATGACCCTTTCACAGGTGTGTTGCCTAAGACCATCAGAAAACACATATTTCCCATGGTCTTAGGAACCAAGAGCACTCCTCTATCCGTCTCCAGGTGGGTCCACCCATATGCAGATAGGCCCACGTTAAAGGATCACGGCATTAGGAAGGTTGAGAACCACTGTTCTAGAATGAGACTACATCTGAGACAAGATTTGAAAGTTCAGGAATAGCATCAGAGACAGGAGGAGGAAGCAAGGTGGTGATATCCTAGCAGATCTTCAGGTTCTTACATTAGGTCTCAAGGAGATTGAAATGGCCTTGCCCAGGTTATTAGGCTGTCCAGAAATCATAAATGTTCATCTCCTAGATCAGGGATTTAGCCTTGGGTCCATGGATAGATTTAAGGGCATCTATAAATTGGGATCAGGGAAAAACGCTTCTTTAAGTTCACTCACCTTTGGTTATCTCTGTAACTTGCACACATCTTATTTTATTCATTTAAAAACATTATTTGGAGACGGCATATAGGCATCACCAAAGAAGCCCGTGATACAGACAACGGTTAAGAACCTCAGATGTCGACAAAAGGATGGAATCTTCTGCAAGAGGGCACTGATGTATATTTAAAACCTGGAACTTGAGAACCATTCTTGGTAGACCTGTGGAGCTCTGGGAGGGGCTCTCCTTTTTGGTAGGATCATAACTTGAATATACTAAAACATTGATGTTTTATGTGTGAGTAGGACAGAAGAGAGAAGAAAAAAACACACACAGAAAAAACACACTCGCTCTCAAAGGAAAGAACTGATTCCATGAAAGAGAAATGGAGTGCACCAACTCCTAGTTGGCCCTGAAAAAGATTCTCTTGTTGGTCACCACTGCACACTCATCTGGGTCAATTGAAAAGTTTTAACAAGCTAGTAGATCCAAATGGTACAGACTTTTTTTATGTGAAAAATAAATTTCCATGAAATAGTGAGGCTAAAATCAAAGGGAAGATATTTGTGAATTTTGATATAACAGAAGGGATGAAAGATAAATATTTTGAGGAGCAGTTGAATGGCTTTGAAGGAACCACATGGAAATTCCTTAAAGAAATGACCAAAAACTTTTTTGGGAAATTACAAGGCAGAAAATCATCAAGAAATTCTCAACTGATCTTCTCAAAGTGTCTGATTTAGGGAAAAGGATAAGTACGGTCTTGTGAATTTGCTGGTATAGGAAACCCTTTGCTGAGAACACTCCTTCCAATGCAGGTTGGCACTGACTCTGAAATTTCTATCCTAGATAGCTACTAAGAGCCCTGAGAAGCTGTGTTCTTCCCAGGGTCACTCAGATAACATATGCCAGAGACAGGACTTGAACCATGGCCTCTCTGCTTTGAGGCTCTATTCACTCTGCTCTGCTATCTTCTCCATTCATCTTAGAGAATGGAATATGTCATTCAAAATCAAGTTCTTCAGTTTGCTTTGGGATTCCAATTATAACCTAGTGACGAGTTGGAGGGATGTTTGAAGCAGAGAGGGCATTGCTCCTGGAGTCAGGAAGGCCTAAATTCAAATCCTGCCTCAGATATTTACTTGCTACGTGACCTGAAAGGAGAACTCATTTGATGACTTTCTAAAACTCCTTCCAGCTCTAAATCTTTGATTTTCTTATCCTAAAAATTATTCATTCAAGAAGCATTTATTAAGCACCTACTAGTGGCATTGTGCTAAGTTCTAGGAATTGAAACACAAAGCAAGCCTTTGTAATGGTAATGAAATTTGTATTTGAAGATTCCTTTGTGTTGGCAAAGGTAACAGGTATTTAGCACTTAGTAATTATCAAGCCTCTATTGGGGAAACAGAATGTATGAACTTCGGTCTCCTGTTGCTGACATAACAGGAGGAGGTTGGCTGAAAGAGGAAGCAGCTGATGCTGTGTGTATATAAGGAAAAGCCCCAGAGAGGTACAGTCAGAATTTCTTGGGACCAGCATGTGGAGGCAGAGCAGCAGAGGACTGAGAATTGAGAAGAGAAATGAGAATTGAGAACTAATTAAGAATTTCTTGGAGCACTGTGGAGGCAGAGCTGCTGCCAGGAGGAGACTGAAGAGGAAAACCCCTCTTCTCCAGGCTGAAGAGAATGGTTTTGATTTTGAAAACCTGGATGGAGAGATTATGACTCGGGGAATCAGATGAGGCTTCTGCTGGGTCCGAGGGCCAGCCTGAGCTGCTGAGGGACTACGAAAGCATGACTGTGATGCTTAGACTGTCTGTTTGTGGCTTTATTAGGCCTTGACTTTCCAGGAGTGGAGACTGTGAGGGATTTGAGATGGACTGGACACTGTGAACTTCAGTATGGAATGGGAACTGCCTGGAAAATGGGACAAGGTCCTGGGAGTTGTCTGCCTTTGAGCCCAGGTGACAGTTTGGTGAATCCAGGTAGGATCTGGGATCATGGAAGGGGATCCAGGAAATCAGAGAAACCACCCAAAGTTAAGCTGAACGAAGCCTTTACTTGGATACTGTGTATCAACTGAGACATCGTAATTTACTAGTGACCTAGGGGTAGAGAGTCTGTGTATTTTCTGATGATTGAATAGTGAATAATGAAGGATGATTGATTGACTAAATGATTGTACTTAGTGACTGATGACTGAATAAGTAATTGATCTGTAAGCTAGTATGCCCCATGAGTGGAAAACTTTGACTATTGTACTTTGTGAGTGAATTAAGAATTTTGAGTTACTAAATGATTGTTCTTTGTTCAAAACTTTGTGACCACTGTCGTGGAAACTATGTGACCATTTTCTGTGATAAATTGTTGTGAATGCTGTATTTTGATTATCTGTGATAAGTTGTAACATTGTGAATGCTGTTCCTTGATTTCTGTGAACGTTTTGCTCTGATTTGTTACAGAGTAGAGTCTTCACTATACTGTGTAATCAGAACCTCAAAAGCGGTTCACAGTAGCCTTCTTCTGGGAAGCTGCTCCTACATGGCATTACAGCCTTGTCATCAGAGAGCTTACATTCCACTCCAAAGACTGCATCATGTTCACAGATAACTGCAGGTATTTGGAGCGGAGAGTAGCAGTAAGAGCTATGGGGATGAGGAAAGGCCTTGCTAGGAGGTGCCATTGGAGCTGAGCTTTGAAGGATGCTGGGAATTCTGTGAGGCTAAGGGAAAGGTCTGCATTCCAGACTTAGGAGACAGACTTTGAATGGCATGGTGGTAGGAGCTGGGATGCCAAGCCAGAGGAATAGCAACCAATGACACACAGTATGTGAAAGAGAGGAACACAAAATCAATCTGGAAGGGTAGGCTGGAGCCAGATCGCACAGGCTCTAAAGTGACAAATACTTTTATTTAAGAGATAATAGGGAGCTACCAAAGGTTCTTGATCAGGGCAGCAATCTGGGTAGTCGTGTGCATTAGGAAGATGACTGGCAGATGAGTGTAGGATTTACTGGAGAGGGGAGAGACATTGTAAGAGGTGGGTCCCTGACCTCAAGGAGCTTACCATCTAATGGCAGAAGATGACACATTAAAAAAAAAAGCTGAGGGGGTGGAGCCAAGATGGCTGCGTAGAAGCAGCAAAGTTTGGCAGCTCCCACACAGCCACCCTAAACACCCATACAATATGACTCTAAACAGATTTTAGAGCTCTGAGAGTCTCCAAAGTACAGAAAATGCATCTGTTGCCGCAGGCAGCTCAGTGGGTGGGGCTCATTGCAGCAGTCTGGGAGCCGAGGCTGGCCAAGCCCGAAACCCTGGCCCGGCCAAGCCCCAGGGCAGTCAGGCCGAGCTGATTCTATAGGAGAGCATATCAGCGGTACTGGAGGCACAGTTCCCACATTTATCAGGCCAGAGGAAAGAAGGCCAAGAGACAGGTCAGTGGATTTTGCTAAATTTGGAGGAGAAGAGCAGTCCGGCCAAACTGCTCCCAGGGCAAGGAAGCAGCGAGAGGCCGGCTGTGGCAGCAGGAACAGCTGAAAGCAGCAGCGGCCTCCACTGGGCTGCTTCAGAGCCCC
>CM053599.1:22509887-22527729 GCA_028646575.1 Pseudocheirus occidentalis | reverse complement strand
CCTTCCTTCCTTCCTTCCCTCCTTCCTTCCTTCCTTCCTTCCTTCCTTCCTTCCTTCCACAAAACTTAAACCTACTTCATTCTGAAGGTCATAGATTGGGCCATAATAGGTTCCCTGCCCAAGTTCCCACTTAAGGCTGTATTTTGGCCCTCCTGGCTTGGAGTGAATCTCAATGGTAACTATTTCTCTTTGGAGCAGCAATGCTGAGGGTCTTCCTCTCCCAACTTGATGTTTTTCCTTTTTTTTCTAATTAAAGGAGCCATCCCTTGACTCACTTCTTAAAGACACCTATTCACTGAATGGGTGTTACCTTTCTCTAAGTGAGTACCTGGCATCCTGAGTCATCTCCAATCATTCTGATGAATATCTGGTCACTGGACACAGATGGCTCTGGAGGAGAAAGTGAGGCTGGTGACCTTGCACAGCCCTGCCTCACTTAAATCAAAGTCAACTGCAAGTCATGTCATCATTTCCCTGATGCCATGGTATTCCTCAAAAACAAAGGACAAACACAAACCTGAGGCCCAGTGGTGGGCAGTGCTTATATTACTGTCCTGTGTGTCCTCTTCAAAGTCTCTCTCTCACCACTAGACTGGGAGCTCCTTGATAGCAGGGACTGTCTTTGACCTTTCTTTGAAACCCCAGAGCTTAGGAGAGGACCTGGCAAACAGAAGGTGCTTAGTAAATGCTTTCTAAGTACCTGACTAATTTTGTAGGTTAGTTTCATAGTCATGTCTTGAATCTTGACTTTATTTAAAGTACCTGGAGCATTTTTCTTTTATTTCTAAATAAGTTTTTATTTCCTGTTTCCCAGGAATTTATTTCTTTCAGTTCCTGACTTTGTCATCAAAGAGGAGACATTTATCCCTTTGGGGATCCTAGTATCATTAATTTCCATCTAGAGGCGACCTCAAAGGTCATCTGGTCCAACCTCTTCATTTTGCTGATGAGGAAGCCGAGGCACAGAGAGTAGAAGACGTGTCTAAGATAACCCAGCTAGCACACGGCAGAATTAGGATTCCAAGCTGTGTCCTCTGTCTCTGAAACTAGTACTTTCTCTCTACTGTGCAATGCCTTGGGGCAGCTGGGCAGTGCCATAGTGCACAGAGCACTGAACCTGGAGTCCAGAAGTTCAAATCTGGCCTCAGACACTTACTAGCTGTGTGACCCTGGGAAAGTCACTTTGCCCTGTTTGCCTCGGTTTCCTCATCTGTAAAATGAACTGGAGAAGGAAATGGCAAAACACTCCAATATCTTTGCCAAGAAAACCCCAAATGGGGTCATGGACAAGACTGAACAGAACAGCCAATGCTTTTAGTGAGCTCTGGATTCTCCCTTAACTATACTTTGTGTAAGGTTATGCCTGAGGAAACTTCAATGCTATCCAATGAAACAACCCAGCTGTGTCCATACTTTCCCACCTAACTACTCTTCTGTGTTGGAGAGGAAGCAGATTCATTCACTGAAGCCACATGGATGTCAGTGAAGCCAGACACCGTATGCCCAAGGATGGGGGAACTGGAAACTGGGATGAATTTCATGTCTGCTGGGACTGTCCACATCAGTGTATTATACTCACTCAGGGACGGATGGAAGACTTCCAGATTCCTGCCTACCCTGCTCTGTAGACCTGATTTTCTTGGGCATTGGAATCCTGTGATTTGACCCCGAGCACTGATCCATCATGCTAAAAGCACTACTTCACTTGGTGTTCACCGCCCTTCTCCCCATGGCCCATCCTGACTACTTACACTCTTAAATTTATTTCCTCCAGCTCACATTCTATTCAGACACAAGTTGTTTAGCCATGCTCTAATCAATGGGCACACACTGTTTCCAGTTGTATGTGTGTTCTGCCAGTACAGTCAATCACCCCCCCCCCACTCTCTTGATGCATGTGCTTTTTCTAACACTGTCACTTCCTCTCAGAATTCTTTCCCAATCCACTATGGCAGGGTAGAGAGAATGAAGGGTCATGAGTCTCCAAGCCCTGAGCTGAATCAGCTATGCTGTCTGCGATCCTGGGTAAATTCTGGGCCTCAGTTTGCTCCCCTTTAAAATAAGGGATCTGGACTAGATGACCTTTGAGGTTCTTCCTGCCTTTAAATCTGTGACTCCATGATACTTATTTATTCAAAATCGACATACTTCCAAAGGCCAGTGCAAATGCCACTCTCTGATCTCCCCTGCTAGATGTCATTTCTCTTTCCTCTGAACTCCCAGGTCACTCTGTATATCTCTTGCACACTTATAACCTACATCAGATGGTACTTTTTATATTTAGTGTTCATCTTCTGTGCTCTTTGTTCATCTATTTATCCCTCACACGGGCAACCTGGCCTACTGGACAGAGAGCAGGCCCCAAGTCAGGAAGACCCAAGTCCTGAGGAGGAGCCTGTGACACATGTTGGCTGTTGGGCTTAGGCACAGTCACTTCATGTCTCAGAGTTCAAAGGCAATTCTCTAAGGCCAGAAATTGCTAAGGCAGATTCCTTAAGCCAATGAAGTCTGGCAAGTCAAACTACCGCCACCTTGACCATCATTTCCCCTAGGACCCTGAACTCAAGAGCCTTGGGAAGAGCAACAGGAGATAATAACATTTAAAAAAGAGGTGTCAATAAGTGTTTTGCCATAACAGCTCCTAAGGACCATGGGACATTTCCATCTGACTCACACCTGGAACCTTTCACTGTTTCCTCCTCTAGCTACCTGAGAGCAGGGACCATTTTAGTTTTCTATCTGTATTTACATCTCCAAATATTCTACTTGTATGCATTTGTATTGTATGTGATATTCTATTGTCTATCTATCTCGTATTTGTATCTATTTGTATTTAAGTTGTGTCCAATCTTCATGACCCCATTTGGGGTCTTCTTGGCAAAGACACTGGAGTGGTTGGTCACTTCCTTCTCCAGCTCGTTTTACAGATGAGGAAACTGAGGTAAACAGAGGTTAAGTGACTTGTGCAGGGTTGCACAGCTAGTAAACATCTGAGGCCAGATTTGAACTCAGGAAGATGAGCCTTCCTGACTCTAGACCATGCACTCTATCTACTACACCATTTAGCATTGCACACAGTAAATTTTGAACAAATGCTTTATTCATTCACAAAAAACACGCATCTCCCTAAGTGTCTTACACACAATAATGATTCAATATTGGTTGAATGAGTATATGATCTGAAGCTTTCAAAAAAACCCAAAATTATGGATCCAATAAATTGCTTCCCTTAATCACACCTCAACATTTTGTTTGAGTTAATCTTTGTAATGGCTACATTAAAGACATGTGCCTTGAGAGAGGCCAGGGAAAATTCTGCAGGGAAGTTGGTTCCCTCAGGAAGACAAAACTTTGTACAGATGCTAGGGAACAATGTCTAATTATGTAAATGTTAATATTCAAGAGGGTCTAGGGATGGGGTGACTGGAGTTGGATTGGAAACAGCCATGTTGTATGTACTGATTCTTATCATCAAAAGCACTGAAGAGAGTTCTTGGGGGGGGAGGAGTATGGATAGTTTTGTTCTTACTTTTGTATCCTTGGGAACTAGCTCAGTGGACTCATATTAAGTATTTGTGGAATTGGGTTTAATTGTTTAAGGAAAAAAAGTCTTATTTATCTTTTTGATACATTAGCAATTTCCCTTTTCCTATCACCATGGAACTCTCCTCATAAAAGAAAAACAGTTAAGAAAAATAAATGGATACATTGACTTAAATCTGATAGCAAACACAACATTCCACACCCAGAGTCCTTCTCTTTACCCAGAGGTGGGAGGTGTGTTTCATCATTCATCTTCTAGAAATAGGTTTGGTCATTATACTTAATGGGTTGTTTTTTTTTAATTGTAGTAAGTAGTCTTTGTGCATTTTGTTTTCTCAGATTTGCTTTCTTCACTCTGCATCAGTTCATACAAGTCTTCCCATGTCTTGGAAATCTTCATGATGTCTCTTTCTTATGGTGCAACAGTATTCTATTACATTCAAATATAACTTATTTAGTCATTACTCAATCAATGGACATACAGTTTTCAGTTGTGTGTATTTTTTGTGTGTTTTACTAACACACACACGCAACACTACTCAATATTTTGTATTTGGAATTCTTTCTGTCTTTGACATTCTTGGGATATATTTCCAGCAGAGGGATCTCTGGGATCAAAGTTCAATTATTTTTCCCACATCTTTCAAAATTGTTTACATGTAATCTCCCTGATTAGAAGGTGAGCTCCTGGAGGGTAGGGGCTGTGTGTTTGCTTTCCTAGCACCCCGAATGCCTAGCAAAGAGGCTGGCACACAGTAAGCCCTTAATAGATAATAATTTTATCTCTCTGGATCTTGGTTTCATCATCTGTAAAATGAAGGTGTTGGGCATACAGCAAATGCTTAATTAATGCTTACCATCAAACACGGAGGCTCAGTGACCACATATTGGGTAGGGTATATCCATTGGTCCAGAGCAAGGGTTCTGACCAAATAACAGTTTTCTAGAGCATAAGATCATTTATAGCTCTACCAAAAGAGGAATAATGTCCCTGAATGAATTCCAAGGTAAAATTGCAAATATTGAATGAAAATCAAAACCAATCATATGAAGAGTCATTCACTCACTTCAATAGCCTATAAGCTTTCTGAGGTCAGGGACTATTTTATTTTCATCCTTGTATACCCACAGCACATTACAGGCCCTTAAAACTCTTACAGATTGACTCAACTGACCTCATTTGGCTAGGTTCTAACCTGCCAACAGGGTTGTCATGGCAGTCATCAAGCCCTGTTTCATCTGCAAAGGACCTGTTTGTATATGAAATCATTCAGAAGTCAGAGATGACAGCTCCATTCTCAATCTTCTGCTATTCTACAAGGCATTTATAGAAATGGTTAGAATCATTTGTCTTTCAAGCTGAGGACTGGAAAATCCAACAGTTACTCTTCCCTCTCTGGTTTGTAAATGAGCCAGGGTTTGAATGGGAATCCCATATAGCACACATCAGCAACAAGTCTGTACAGGTCCAGTCTGGTCTTACACTGCTACTCCCTGAACTCATCTGGCAAAGTACTTAAGGCCCCAGGACCGGAGGAGTTCGAGGCTCTTCTCTGACAGCTCCATTAAAAATGAGTTTATTAATTGGCAGTTTTATTTAAGGCTGCACGCTGATGCATACTTAACATTGTCATCCAGTGACATCAGTGCATTTCAGAGGCCAAAGTCAACGTTATAGTGCTCTTGGAATGGCTTCCCATCAACAGGGTGGGAGGTCAGTTTGGAGTTTTTGCATCCCTTAAACCCCCAGAATCAAATCAATTTGAGAGAAAGAAAGTGAGAGAGGAAGAGAGAGACAGACAGAAGGCAAATAGTAGTAGCATCACGTGAGTTGCAATTTAGGAGAAATTTAATCTGGTAAGAGACATCCCAGTGGCATCAATAACAGTACCACTCTGCTTCCATTCTAGGCTCAGCATGATTAGAAAGAGGTAGGGAAAAGTATGTAACAAAGATGAGACTCTTTTAAAAAGGATGGAAAGTCTAATGATGGTTTTTATGGGTTTTTAGAAGGTTCATTAGGTTCTATTTTCCTCCCTGGGGTTGTCCTACCAAGCAGAATTACCCATGGGGTACGGGGAGAGAAACAACTTTGTCTTCTCCCTGCCTCAGCACCCAGCACAAAAAGCTACTCAAATATAAATAGCCTCCAAGTTGACAGAAAGTGAATGGTGACCCCAGTAGACCGGCATCATGACCCCTGAGCCAGGAGTGGCGAATGATAGCTGTATAATTAATGATCCAGCCACCTTCAACATGACAGCATCATCAAGGCTTAGAGTAGGGGGAAGGGAGTGGAACTCTAAGTAAAGGCCCCTAGAAGGAATTAAAAATCACTTTTTGTTTCCATTTTAATAAATGGACATGCCACGCATCTAGTTCATAACTTGGAATGCACTTGCTTCCTTCATTTTAGGCTGAACCAGGATCAGGGAAGGAGGGTTTTAACTCTTCCATCACTCCCTCTTAGTTCCTGGGGACATCCAGTAAAAGTCTGGGTATATGACAATAAGAGCTAACACAGATCACTTAAAGCTTTGCGAAGTGCTTCAAATATATCATCTCCTTTGAGCCTTCTAACAACCCTGTTATCATTGGTTTCCTTGTACAAATTAGTCAACTGAGGCTTGGGGGGAGAGGGAAGTAGCTGGCCTATAGTCACACAGCTCCCATGAAAGCATATTCTAGCCTAGGCCTTCCTGAGTCCACCTTCAAGAATCTTTCTATCCACATGCCGCCATCTCTTGAACAAAGGCTACTTAAGGGATTCTGGAAGAGAAGAGAAATGAATTTTCTACGGAAAGAAAATGGTGTGGACTGGAAGGAAGAACAAGAACTCAATCTGAGTTTTGGCTCTGATACTTGTACAACCTTAAGCAAGCACTTTATCTCTCTGGGTCTTGGTTTATTGTCTGTAAAAGGTTGGGCAGGGGCTATTCTTTACCTTTCTTTGTCTCTCCAGTGCTTATCACAGTGCCTGGCACATGGTAAGTACTTAAATACACACTGACTATCAAGTACAAGGTTCTGTGGCCATTTAGGGCCATGTGCTTTTTAAAATATATTTTGGTAACTTTATTGCAATCTAATTCAATCAAGATCAATTCAATCTAATCAATACTTTGTAATTCCATATAAAATATGTGTGTGTGTGTGTGTGTATACATTATGTAATGCATTTAAAAACATAATCTTGGGGAGGCTAGGTGGCACAGTGAATAGAGCACTGGCCCTGGAGTCAGGAGTACCTGAGTTCAAATCCGGCCTCAGACACTTAACACAAAAACTAGCCGTGTGACCTTGGGCAAGTCACTTAACCCCAACTGCCCTCTAAAAAGCAAATAAAATAAAATAAAATAAAAACATAATCTTGAGAGGGGATTTAGGCTGCCAAATGGGTCCATGAAATTACAAAAATTAAGAAGGCCTCATCTATGGGCTGGACTAGATGGCTGCTGAGGTCCTTTCCAACTCTCAAATTCTGTGATTCTGTAACTAGCTGTTTATCATTGTCACATAAATCCTATGAAAATCACTGCTTGGGATACACTGAAATGAGATGGTTAGGAGGAAGTACCTTGGTTCTTTGGGTTTAGAAAGGCTGCTTTGCCTTTGCACTGAACAGAAGAAGAGAAGCCAGAGGTAGTAAAGAAAATGAACTGGATTCAGAGAACAGGGAAGATTTGTAAGAACAGATGTAGAGTGAAATATGCAAGCAAGGGAACAATAAATCCAGTGACTAAAATAATGCCAATAAATAGATCACTAAAAGAAAACCACTAAAAGAAAACTGAGCAATTAAAGAATCCAGAATGGTCCCAGAGAACAAGCAATGAAACACACCTTCCTCCTCTCAAAGGTGGTAGACTATGAGAGCATAATATCATGTTATCAACTGCTTTTGTTTAACTAATTTTTGACTGAGAAGGTCCAATGGGGGAGAGGCAAGATGGATCTATCCACAAATAACAGTGACATAGAAAGAAGAGGCATCATTAAAACATATTTTTTCTTTTTCTTTTTCTTTTTGCCTTTTGGAGGGTAATTGGGGTTAAGTGACGCCCAAGGTCACACGGCTAGTTTTTGAGTTTAGTGTGTGAGGCTGGATTTGAACTCAGGTCCTCCTGACTCTAGGATCCATGCTCTATTCACTGCACCACCTAGCCGCCCCTAAAACATATTTTTTTAAATATTAAGTCAACAAGCATTAATGAATGAATGAATGAATGAATGTGGCACTTTGTGTCAGGCACTGTGCTAAGCATTGGTGATTCAAAGAAGCAAAAACATCCCTGGTCTCTAGGAGCTCATGGTCTAATGAGGCAGGCAACATGCAAACTATATACAAACAAAATATATACAGGAAAAACTGGGGATGATCTCAAGGGACAGGCACTAGAATAAAACAGGTCTGGTGATTTAGAGCCAAGCAGACCTGAGAAATCATGTACTCCAAGCTTCTTAGTTTATACAGCAAGGTTCCAATTAGTGTGAAGGATGAATCCTGTCAAGTGATCACGTGTTCCAATTCACACTATTAAAGTTATAATTATGTAAAATATGGTCGTTGGCTCCAGCCTAATGGAAATATGCAGTGTGAATTTAGATGATGCTATCACTTCATGGGAATCATCACCTAACTGGAGATAAGAAACTGAGACCCAGGAAAGTTTAAAGTTCAAAAAGCCACATTCCATCACTCCAAATCCAGCATTTCTTCCACTTTGCTAGAATAAGCCAAATATCCTACGTATTGGTCATGTAGAGCATAGACTCAGGAAGTTTTAGAATTGAAAAAAAATCTTGTCTGAAACATCGATTCCTTCTATATCATCACCAGTAAAAGTGGTTATTTAGCCTTTGCTTAAATACTCCTTAATTTAGGGCTGCTCTAATCATCAGAAAGCATTGAACCAAAACATGCCTCCCTATAACTACCACACATTATTCTTGGTTTTCTACTCGAGAGCCACATGGAACAAAATGTACCTATTTTC
The DNA here is from genome assembly GCA_028646575.1 of Pseudocheirus occidentalis. Classification (NCBI taxonomy): domain Eukaryota; kingdom Metazoa; phylum Chordata; class Mammalia; order Diprotodontia; family Pseudocheiridae; genus Pseudocheirus; species Pseudocheirus occidentalis. The sequence continues at coordinate 22,519,189 of CM053599.1, read as the reverse complement.
CAATATGACAACCATTCAAATATTTAAAGATGACTATTGTGCCCTCCAGTACCAAACTCTTCTTCCAGGCTACATATCCTTGTGAAGTAAGTTTCAGGTTATCCAATGCACAATCCTCTCCAGCCAGACTCTTCAGGTAGCTTGAACCCATCTCAAAAGCCAGGAGCGTGCAGTTTTATACACCAATCACACAACACCAGGGCACAATTTAGAAAGCCCTTTAAGGGGGGAACAATCAGGCAAGATGAAGTAGCCGTATACCATCCTATCTTTGAACAGAGTTACTAATACTTCAGGCCCTCAGCATTTTACTGAACCTGCACAGATCAGTGAGGGGCAGGACACAATGAAAGGAAGAGAAGGCAGTAGGAAAGTGGGGCAAATTGCATCAATTAATGGTTAAGATGTTCATGCTCCAGTGTTCTCCAGACCCTCTATGAACTGATTCAAAAGATGAGAGTTCTCACCAGAAGTTACCTGCCCAGCTTCATTTGCTTAAAAAAAGAGAAACAAAAAACAGATGGAGAACAGCACTGAAAGTTTTTTTAATCATGAAAAATGATAAAGTACCAGAAGAAAAGTTATCCACTACATTCCTAAATGAGTTAAGCTTCATTGTCCTTCCCCACAGAGCAGATTCAAACTCCTCCCAAACTTCTAATAAGGAAGGCACAGCCACAGCAGGGCACTGATCCCTTGCTGCTAGCCCTGTGGACTTAGTCTGAAACCCGTCTTTCTTTACTTTTCCAAACACAATAGTGCCATGTAAACCCCTTGTTTGTTTGGCTTCTCTACTCTTTATACCATAGTCGAGAACTCAACAAAGCCTCTACTCTCCCTAGGAGCACCCTTCAACAATCTGTGAAATGGAGTCACTGTTCTCTTTTGATATGTGTTTGTACCCCAAGCCAAGGCATCTTGGGAAATGTAGTCCTCTCCCAATTTGGCCATGGCTGCTGCAATAGGGACCACTGGCCAAGTAGCAAAATTCTATACAAGGCAAGACTGTCTTCTGAGATATTTAGAAACTGGCACCTCATCGTAAGGCACTTGGCTATAAAACAATCCTGTCAGAGGCTTATGCCATTTAAAGTGGAAGGAGGCTCCAGGATAACTTGGACCGACCATTTGAAACAATGCTTTTGACAAGCTCAAGGATTAACACTTCTTTCTCCAAACTACAAGGATTATCAGACTCCTAAATAAAAGAGAACTAGGGATTTTCTTCCAGGGCTTTTTCATAGCCTGCTGCTCACATATGCTAGGCCTTTTAATCTTGAAAAAGGGCTGTTTGTGGGACTGCCTCTCTGTGAATTTGGCTGAAAAAGCCTTGCTACTTCCCCCACCTCTGAAAATTCTCTCTACTTTCTTGTGCTCCCTTTCTCACTGAAAAACCCTAGTGCCTTTTCTAGAAAAAGCAGGCACTAATACTTCAAAAAATTCCGAAGCTCGCTTTAAAGAAAAACAAAAACTCAAAACCCAACCCACAAAGGGCTTCGCCTGGTGTTCAAAGGCCTCCCCAATCTGGCAGCCATCTACTTGTCCAGGCTTATCTCACACTACACCCACACGTCCTCTTGGCTCCACCTCAACTGGAAGATCATCCACCATTTTCATCTCACCTCTTGCCACCTCCATGTTTTTGCACACAGCACTCCAGCCTAGAATAACAATCATTCTAGTACACATTCACGCAGCACTTTCAGGTGTGCAAAACTCTTTATATATATTAACACCTAGGAAGTTAGGTGGCACAATGAGTAGCCCATCGAGCCTAGAGACAGGAAGGAAGCCTTGAGTTCAAATCTGACCTCAGACATTCACCACTGATCAAATCCCTTAAATTATCAACCTCAGTTTCTCCATCTATGAAATGGGAATAATAACAGCACCAATCTCCTAGGGTTGAAATCACTTGATCTCTCTGATCCTTATTTTTCTGGTCTGTTTTTCTGGATCAGATGAGAGAATGTGTAAAGTGCTTTGAAAAACTTAAAAGTGTTATGTGACTGGTAGCTGTTACTATTCACTCATTTAAACTCAGGTCTTTCTGACTCCAAGCACTACAGCATACTGGCTCTTCAGATCAGCTTCTGTCCCAACCCCTGGCCCATTCCCTACCGAAGAGGCTCCCTTTCTTCAAGGCTGGGTGTGAGTCATCTCTTCCAAGAAGCTTTCCTTGATTCATGCCTTCTTCTTCCTGCCCCCAACTAAAAACAACCCATGTCATGACAGCCTGACCTCTAATCTGCACTCAATCACAGGCTAACTTATAGGCATATTTGTATCCGTCCCATCTCTTCCTCTGAATATTTGAGGGTGGAGACTTGTTTCATCATTAGTGGGGCCTTGAACACATAAGCCATTTGATAAACACTGTGTGAATGAAATCAACTTTCATTTTAAGTCCTTTTCACCTATACCATTCTCTGCTGTCCATGTGAGCACGTGTGTGCATATGGGAAGATTACCTGCTGTCCCCCCAACGTGGTATGGTTGGGAAAAACAAACTCAGGAAGGCTCCCTTTCCAAAGTAACTGAAATTCTACTATGGGAGATTCACTCTTTTGTGGAAAGCACTACCCCTTTACTCATGGTGCCTTTTAAAAAAGCGGAAATACTCCACAGAAGAGTATTATGTTAAGCCCTTAAAACTATAGAACAAATACATTTGACAGATTCTATTCAACCTTAAAGGGAATGCCAAGAGGACAACATTCTCTAGGGCTGTTCCTCTCTATGCTACAGGCCAGTGGAAGCCAGTAAACCTTTAGATAAGATGGAATATCTCATACAGCTTTCAATAAATTCACATTACCACATTCCTCCTTTCCATAGAATTCCCCATTCCCCTTCCATATATCTCCCTACCCATCACCGCTCCCACGTAGCCTTTCCACACAAATCTACTGTTTCCCAGCAAATCTTCCATTTCATAAATCAGAGTATGTTAGAGCTGGAAGGAATGTCAGCAATCATCAATCCCAACCCTCTCCATTCTGTCAGCTAAGAAACTGAGGCCAGTGAGGTCCAAGTCCAGGGTCAAACTGCTGTAGAGTCAGGAGGAGAGCCCAGGGCTTCTGCTTCTCAGCCCTGTCTGACCTCATGACAGTTTCAAACTAAACATTTTCACAAACAGAATTTCCAAAGTAGAAAGAACCTCAGAAGTTACTCAATCTAACCAGTACCAGAGCAAAATTCCGGTCTATAAGATCCTGAACAAAGGGTCATCCGGCCTTTGCTTGGAGATCTCCAGTGATGGAGACCTCACTCAGGGTGCACTGAAAAGCCTCAAGTATGTTACTATCTGCCTACGGGGGTGAGTCTGGGTAAATCACTTTCCCTCCTCTAAGTGGCATTTTTCCTTTGTTATAAGGGTTGGATTAGCTGACTTCAAAGGACCCTTCTATTAAATTGATGAACTGATGACCTCCTGATTTAAGCTAGTTCATTTGGAGACAGAGTAACCCACCTAATTCACTTAAATCCCATTTTCTACCCCTCTTCTGCTAGTCAAACAACTGCTCCTTCTTGGCTTAAGGAGCAGCTGTAATCAGATGTCTTAGTCTTCTCTTTGCACTGTCCACCTCATTTTCTCTGACTCCCAACTGGGGCTTTAGACCATGAGCCAGTAAGGGAATGCTTTGGGCAAAGAACAGTGAGACATCCCCTCTCTTCTGAACTCTTATAGCATGCATGGCCATGTGAAACACACCATCTGCTGGGCAACCTTGTTGTTTCATTATCTGGTAGTCCCAAGTAAATTGTAAGCTCCCTGAGGGAAGGTTTGTGTCTACTACCTTTCTGTATCTTCTGAATTACCTAGCGCATCCTACATGCTCAATAACTAACTGGTTAACCTCACAGTTAAAAATAATACTTGATGGGCACATATCATAAAGGTCTGCTACCTTCCAGCCCTACACAAAGCTGAAAAATGTTTCAGTCCAGAAGATAACTTGTTTTCATGGCATAGTGGATAGGAAAGAAACTTGGGAGTCAGGAAGACCTGTTTTCCAACCCTGCCTCAGATACTAGCTAGCTCTGTGACCTAGGGAAATCACTTGATCTCTCTGATCCTTGTTTTTCTAGTCTGTAAAATGAAGGTGAAAATAATAGCATCTAAACTTACAGGCACGTGAAAAGGGCTGTGCAAACTCAAGCCATTGTAAAAATGGCAGTTATTGTCTTTGCTTTTGTAAGAGAAGTGAAAACAAGAGTCATTCTCCTCCCCTTTCTCTTGATACCACCCTTGCCCACCATAACTGAGGGAAAGAGAAAGATGGACAGGGAGACAGACTGAGAGTCGGTACATGAAAAAAACAAAAGAACAAATCTTCTAATAACCACAATTGGAACAGGCTGGCTGTCTTTGGAGATAGAGTCACAAAAAAGGCTTCACGTGCCTCTAATTACAACAGATCTTAGGCCCAGGAAGGATAAGGGAATACACTGTCCTTCTTTTGGTTCAAGAGGAGCAATGGCAGAGAGGTGTCTATGGGTAGGAAATGGTGGTCATGTGTAAGGCTCCATGTAACAAGGGCTAAGCTCACAAGAGGTGGAATCTTGCCTCTGCCACTGACTGTGTGACCTTGGGCAGTTACCTAGTGTCCCTGAGCCTCAGCTTCCTCATCTGAAAAAATGAATGGGGTTGGCCCATCCATCAGACCACAAGATTTACTTACTCTGCATCAGTTGCCAGGGATACAAACATTAAAGGGAGACAGTCTCTGCTCTCTAGGAGCTTATGCTCAGCTTGGGGGGGGGGGGGACAGGCGGGAAGAAATTGTAGATTTAGAAATGGAAAAAACTCAAGCCTTTCCTTTTACAGATGAGGAAACTGAGACCCATGGAGTGACTTAAAGACCTTCCAGATGACTCATATAGCTTTCACACTAAATAAATACCCAGTGATGGATGGGACTGCAGGGGAGGTAGGGAAGGCCTCTTGAAGGAAATAACACTTGGACTGCACCTCCAAGGGAGCCAGGGGTTTCCGGAGCTGAAGAGGGAGTGCATTCCAGGCACGGGGACACAGCCTGGGCACATGCCATCACCAGCTCTCTGATCTTCACTGTGTGTTCATTGGTCCTTGGTTTTGCTCAACTTTGCTGCTACTGCTGTTGTTCTTACAAGGGAAGGCTCAGTGGAGGCCAGGAAGGGGATCTATCCGGAAATGACTTGAGATAGAAAAACAAACGACATCAGGAAAACTTTTTAAAAATCAAAGCAAAGTTGTCAAGCTGAGGCTGGGAGCCTGGATGACCTCCTTGGCAGGGGTGCCGAGAGGAGATTCCTGCACTGGGTGGGAGGCTGGAGAGGAGGCCCACTTAAGAGTCTTTCCAAACCTAAGATCCTATGACTCCAAGAGGAAGGAAAAAGGGAGCAGAGGAAAGGCAGAGGGGGAACAGCAAGGAACAGGAGAGGGAGCAGGAGAAGGGGAAGGGAATGGGCAGGGCAGGCTGCGGGGGAGGAACTCTCTACGGCCTTTGGAAAGTTTTCATCTGTTCAGAGGGAGTTCATTGAAAGCAATGACTTTCAAGAAGGAAGAAAAAAACAAAACCTGGGAAGCTTTTCTTCCTTAAGCCCAGTCTGTGAGGCTTGCCAACTGGGGCCTACGAGGAGTGAGCACTGAGGATTCCTAGGAAGCTGTGGCTCATGCTCAGAGGACAAGAGAGGAGACTTTCTGCAAGAGGCCTTGCCTCCCAGCTGCTGGAGCCTTCTCCTCTACAGTCACCTTCCTTCCACTCCAGGGGTTCTTGGCCAGGGCTGTATAAACTTGTTCAGATAAATAAACGGATATACAGATAGACAGACAGACAAACAGACAGATAAATGGATGAATGGATAGACAAATGGATAGATGGACACAGATGGACAGATAGGCAGACAGACAGATAGATGGATGAATGGATGAATAGATGAATGGACAGATGGATAAATGGATGAATGGATAGATAATGGATGTATAGATGCATGGATGAATGACAGATGATGGATAGACGGATATAGAGAAATAGATGATAGATATTAATATGTTAATAAAATAATAATAAACTAATAATAAATATATAGTTATCAAAATATTTTGATATTTCAATATAATTCGTTTCCTTGGTAATTCTATGTATTTTGTTTTATGCATTTTTAAACATTCTGAGAAAAGTCCATAGGGTTCTCCAGAATATCCACAGCACAAAAAAAGGTTAAGAACCCCTGATCTCATCCAGGCCACCATCTTACAAATGGGGAATCTGGTGCCCAGAGAAATGAAATGATTTGTCAGGGTTCAAACAAATAATCACAGCTGGGATTTCCAGAACCCTGGTTCTCTTTTTTGTTTCTTAGAACATGAGTTCTGAATTTGAGGTCCACAAGCTTTGATATATAAATATATAAATATATATATATATATTCATAGCTGCATTTCAACATAATTGATTCCCTTGATAATTCTATGTGTTTTATTCCATGCATTTAAAACCTTCTTTTGCAAAGGGGGTCCATAGGCATCACCAGACTGCCCAAGGGGTCCATGCTTAAAAGGTTAAGAACTTCTGATCTACTCTGTGTGCAGCCCTTTTGATGTTCATCTCCCTCCCTCATTGGAATGCATGCTTCTTAATTAATATAGAGGACACATGAAGAAAGATACTGTCTACATCCAGAGAAAGACTGGAGAGAAAGAAGTGTGTATAGAATTATTTTACATTTATGTGCTTACTGTGTCTAATGGTAGCCACCTCTAGGGTGAGGGGAAGGGAAGGCAAAAAAAAAAAAAGAAATGTACAGGATAATTGTGCTGTTTATTTGAAAGGAAGTTGCGCACAGTTGATTCGCAGGTTCACATGCAATCATCTTTTTTTATCGTACTTTGTTATGGAAATGCTTGTTTTATTCCATAAATTAAAAATAAAATAAAATACAAAGAACGTAAGCTCCTTTAGGGTAAGGACTGTTTCTGTCTCCCCACCTCCCCGCCCCCAGGGCTTAGTACAGTACCTAGCACATAGGTAATAAATAAATACTTGCTCACTGATTTGATTTACTGATACTAGGAGGGTGAGGGGCTGAGCCTTCTAGATAACCAGAGGATAGAGACTGACACCATCTTCACAGAATTCAAAACCTGCTACAGCAAACTGGGCCTCCTGGAGGTCTCCATAGAGCAGTGGTTCTCAACCTTCCTAATGCCGCGACCCTTTAATACTCATATGTGGGAGTACCTTGCATGAGGCAGACCCACCTGGAGACAGATAAAGGAGCAGTGTCTCAGTTCCTAAGACCACCGGACACATGTGTTTTCCAATGGTCTTAGGCGACCCCTGTGAAAGGGTCGTTCAACCCCCAAAGGGGTTGTGACCCACAGGTTGAGAACCACTGCCCTGTACAGAGGGTCCTGGAAGACAGCTTTCACAAGGGAGAGCCTCTCTTCTTCCCTCCCTCTCCCCATCCCTAGGTCTAGGACAGCCCTCACATGAAACCCATTCTTCTTGCAGGTGGGAACTGGCTGGGTTTGCTGGTTAGTTCTAAAGCAATGTGTGATGAAGCAAACCTGACTAAGCCTCTTTTCCTCTCCATTGAATCACTGAGAGGGTGGCAGGCCAGGGTGTTTGGTCCAGCCCAGTCATCTTGAGGACAGTGACAGCATATGCTCCAACTTATATAGCAACCACAGACTGGTACTACACAGTAGCAGGGCTGCTAGGGCAGAAAACCTAGCAAGCGTACGGATCTTCTAGAAAAGCAGGGCAAATATGAGTCAGTACTGAGTCAGAATGTTTGCTTTGGGAATAAACATGCATTTTTTCAACATTGTGCCTATGATCTGAAATTGCTGCCTGTCCTTCCAATAAGGAGTCAAAAGTAGAATTTTGTCACATTTTCCAGGTTAAGTATTTTAGAAAAGTACAGAGTTGTGAGTTCCAATGAGGCCAACATCCGGTCCTTAACCCTGACGAGAACCCAGAACAAGTAACATCTCACATGGCTGTCACAGAGGCTTAGCGCCTACTACATATCTTCGCAAATCTATTCTAATATCCCACAGGATCAGACACTTCAAAACGGAAAGGATGTCAGAAGTCCCCACATCTTAGATTTAAAGCTGGGAGAGACTTCAGAGGTCACCTGGTCTAACACCGTCATGTGACAAATAGAGAAACCAAGGTTCATGGTTCAAGGTGACTTGCTGGTCCTCTTTTTCACACACTCTGATACTTCTTAATATAGAAATGGAGCCACCCCTCTTGCTGTTGGTAAGGAGAATCAAATGCTGTGGATGGCTGGCAATACGATGCTAGGGGAAGAATTCTGGATTGAGTGTCGGACGACCTGGGTCCAAATCTTCTCTTGGCCATTTAAAAGCAGCTGTATGACTGTGGGCTCGTCATTTAATTCTTCATTGTTGTTTAGTCTTTTGAATCACATCCAATTTTTCATGACTCCATTCAGAGTTTTCTTTGCAAAGACACTGGAATGTTTTGCCATTTCCTTCTCCAGCTCATTATACAGATGAGGAAAATGAGGCAAATAGGGTTAAGGTCACACAGCTAGTACATGTCTGAGGTTGGATTGGAACTCAAGTCTTCCTGACTCCAGGTCCTGCACTTTATCCACTGTACCACCTATCTGCTCCCAATTCAATTCAACCAACATTTATTAAGACCCAACTGTATACAAGGAGACACTGTGCTAGCCAATAGGAAAGGAAAGACAAAACATTTTAACTGCCTTCAAGGAGATTACGTTCTCTTTTCAGGTGAGCAGACAGATAAATCGAAGATAGCTGGGGAAGGAAAGAACAAATCAGGAGATAAGGAGGTCACAGAAGGAAACAAGGGTTCTAATCAACAAATGAGAAGGCATTAGTATATTGAGGGCAGGGGCCAGATAGCCTGGCCAAAGGCTAAAGTGCATGGTTAGGGGAAGGGCATAAAGGCCAATTTGACTGGAACCCAGAGTATGCACAAAAGAAAGGAAGACAAACTAAGTCTGAGGGGAAAAGACTGGCTTCCCATCGGGAAAAGCTTTCAATAATTGGGTGAAGAATTTGAATTTTATCCTAGAGGCAATAGGGAGCCAATGGAGATTTTTGAGAAGAGATAGAATACAATTCTATGTTTTAAGAAGATCCTTTAAGCAGCAATGTGTGAGAAAGTCTGAAGAGGGGAAAGACTGGGAGAGGGACGACCAATTGGTGGGTACCAAGGTAGCTCAGATGAGAGCTGACAAGGTTCTGAACTAGAGAGTTAGCCATGACTACATGGTGCGGTGAGAGAGAAAGAGAGAGAGAGACAGAG
>CM053599.1:22485421-22499935 GCA_028646575.1 Pseudocheirus occidentalis | reverse complement strand
GATCTGTTTTATAGTATCTTAATTTATCATAAAGCCATTAGCTTCCATTTGCTACAACATGATTTTGAAGTAATTATTCTCTTCAGTGAACTTTTGAAGTTTCTTTTTCATCTGGCCAATTTGAGTTTTGAAGGCAGTCTTCTCTTCATTGGCTTTTTGGGCCTCTTTTGCCATTTGAGTTATTCTATTTTTTAAGGTGCTATTTTCTTCACTGTATTTTTGGGTCTTCTTTAGCAGGATATTGACTTGCTTTTCATGATTTTCTTGTGTCATTCTCATTTCTCTTCCCAATTTTTCCTCCACTTGTCTTACTTGATTTCCAAAATCCTTCTTGAGCTCCTTCATGGCCTGTAACCAATTCATATTTTTCTTGGAAGCTTTTGATGCAGAAGTTTTGACTTTGTTATCTTCTTCTGGTTCCATGTTTTGATCCTTTTTGTTCCCCAAAAAGGATTCTATTGTCTGGCTGAACTTCCTCTGCTTGCTCATCTTACCAGCCAATTCCTTGACTTTTGAGCTCTTTGCCATGGTAGACTCTGCTTCTAGAGTGGAGAGATCTGTGTTCCAAATTGATGGGGTTCTCACAGTTGTCAGAGCAATGAGGAAAGAACTCTCTCTACAGCCACAACAAACTCTGGCATACTGGCCATGCACCCCAGGAACACCACCTAAGACTGCGACCCAGATCTAAGCAGGCTAAAGTAAGAGCAATTCCCCCTGAATGGCCTCTCGGTCCCCCTAAGATCTATAGGCCAGGAGCTCCATAGGTAGCCACAATGCAGCAGCTGCAGCCTATGTGCCTCTGCCATTTCTCACCCTGGGGCAGGGACTGGACTGCTCTCTTCTATCACCCAGTTCCAAAAGAGTTCCCTACTGACCTTTTACTTTCTCTTTGGTGTTTATGGGTTTAGAAGTCTTGAAGCCACCACAGCTGCTGGTGATTCATTTTCCTGAAGTCTGCTCCAGCTGGTCTGTGCTGCTGGTCAGGGCTGCCCCAGATCTGGGCCAATGCAGCTCATGTGGGACTGCGCTCCACTCCCAGCCTGGTGTGATAGACCCTTCCTGTCAGCCTGCCAGGCTGCCTTCAGTGGGAGATTTCTTTCTTTCTTTTTTTTAGATTTACTTTGCATTTATTTGAGCTACATATAATAGTCACTGATACATGTAAGTATACTATCTCAGGGATGGGGAATCTGTGGCCTAGAGGCCACATGTAGCCTTCCAAGTCCTTCAGTGAGACCTTGTGACTAAATCCAAACTTCACAGAACAAATCCTTTTATTAAGGGGATTTGTTCTATAAAGTTTGGATTTGGTCAAAGGCTATTCCTTCTGTGTTGCTGCTGACTGCCCCAGGATCTCCAGTACTGGGCCCTGCCAGGCTGTCACTGCTGCACCAAGAATCCCAGCTGTGGATGGTGTCAGTGGCTGTGATGGCAGCAGCCTGCACTCTAAACTCCGAGGGAGATCTGTAGCACCACAGGGGCCTGAGGCACACACTCTGTGTGAGAGAGGCTCCCCTAGGAAGCCAGAGGAGGCATAGACCTCTAGAGGGGAGGTCCAGGGGTTACCACATCAACCTGCTGGTAAGTTACATGTGCTCATATCTGAAGTCACTTGGTGGCCATCTAAATGGTCACACCATCTGTGGAGCTTAAATTCTTTAAAAAAAATTAAATTGGTTTATTTACTTTTAGTTTACAACATTCAGTTCCACAGTCCCTTGAGTTTCAGATTTTCTCCCCCTCCCTTCCCAACCCCTCCCCCCCCATCATGGCAACATGTACTCGGATGCAGGATCTACAAATATTTTCCCATTAATCATTAGTCAGGTTATAAAGAAGGATTTTAACTGATAGAATGATCAGTGGGAAAGAAAAACAAAACAAGAAAAAGAAACACAGCAAGTAGTTTGTTTCAATCTGCGCTCAGACTCTGCATCTCTTTCTCTGCATGTGGATGTCTCCTTCAATCATGAGTCTTATAACCTTATATTGCTGAGAGGAGCCCAGTCTATTGAAGTTACTGGTCACACATACATTGTGTCTGTGATTGTGTACAAATTTGTCCTGGTTCTGCTCTTCTTGCTCAGCATCTGTTTATATAAGTCGCTCCAGGTTTTTACGAAGTCTGTCTGCTCCTCTTTTCTTGTAGCACAGTAGTATTCCATTACACTCATATACCACAGCTTGTTCAGCCATTCCCCAATTTATGGGCATCCATCCCCTTGTTTTCCAGTTTTTTACACCACAAAAAGAGACATGTACATATGGGTCCTCTTCCCACTTCTCCGATCTCTTTGGGATATAACCCTAGAAGTGGTATTGCTGGGTCAAAGGGTATGCATTTATTTATAGCCCTTTGGGCATAGTTCCAGATTGTTCTCCAGAATGGCTGGATCAGTTAGCAGCTCCACTAACAATGCATTAGTGTCCCAGTTTTTCCACATCCTCTCCAGCATTTATCATTTTGCTCTTTTGTCATCTTAGCCACTCTGGCTGGTAAGATATAGTACCTCAGAGTTGTTTTGATTTGCATAGGGAGATTTGTTTCTTTCTGTCACTTTGTGGGTTCTGTACCTCTAAAATTTGTTCAGAGTCATATTTTACAGGTATTGGAGGTGGTTGGTATGGGAACTTAAACAAGTTTTTGCTTTTACTCTGCCATCCTGGCTCTGCACCCCCCTGCATATTTTCAAGAAGTGAAATGAATGAAATTTTCAACAGCATTTTATTTAATTAGCATAAATTTTAGCGTTGACAATTTCATATGGAATAAAACTTTTCACTAGCTATTGGTGACTATTTTCCATCTTAATGAGATTAATTTAATTAATGAGATTTCCTATATGTCTCCTATGTCTTCCTATGAAATCTCATTTATGCTAATTAAATAACATGTTGATGAAAATTTCATTCATTTCATTTCTTGTAAATGTGCATAGTTAATGAGATGTTCTATGTGTCTAGATTTTAGGGACATCCTATGCTTTTTCTGGAGCACTAGTGAAGATTACAGGTATAATTTGTAATAACAGCAAGTATATAAAGGCATAAGTCACATGAGCATTTTGACATAGTGGATAGAGGCATGCATGGCCTTTGAGTCAGGAAGAAATAGGTTCAGATCCTGCCTCTGAAACCAACTGTGTTGCCATGGGCTACAATGGAACTTTCTCTGACCTTCAGTCTCTTTAGCAGTAAAATGGGGACCAAAATATTTAGTGCCTGCTTCACACACAGTTGTTGTTTGGCTTAAATGAGATTATTTGAGTAAGGTACTTCAAGAACACTAAGGCTACTTAAACATCAGATATCAGAATTCAAATGCAGTTTTTGCTCCTCCTACTGAGAAAAGTGAGAAGATTGCCATGTTAACTGTGTTGCCTTGGAATCACGGACATAATCCTGTTTTGTGTTGAAGGTAAGAGGAGAGAGTGTTGACCATTGATGAGGTTTTTTTTCACTCAGTACTCAGCAAAGGATTCTTTCTTTACATGCACTTGAGTGGTGGTGGCCAAGGTGAGGCTGAGGTTGGCATATGTTTGGTGTGGGCCAGGGAACAGGGCAAGGGCTCAAAACACTTTCCACTGATTATAAGCTGGCTACGTTTGGCTCATTTCTGGTGGAGAGAGCTGGAAGAGCTTTAGAATTAGAATGGAATGGACTCCAGAGATCAAGGAGAGAATGGTGGAAAGGCTCCCAGTCTCATCTACTCTCCATGGTGGGGTCTGGGTTAGGTTTGGGAATGGGGAAATATGACCAACTTGACTTTATATCTGGAGAGATACAGGCAGATTTCATTGTATTTGTTTACTGAATTTTTTATTTAGAACTTTAAAATGTTGTTTCAAGGGTGGGGCATGGACCTCATTGAAAGGGAAATAAAAAAAATATTGTGCTTTTTTCTTAGGATGCCAAGCTTTTTTGAATCTAACAGTTGAGAGGGCCAAGCCTCTTCTGGAGAATGCATCAGAGAGCTCCCTGGTTACCACAATTACTGCAGCTGTTTCTCATCATGACTCTCTCGTTGTTGATCCTGTTATTATTAATTCGAACCCTGTCTTCCATCCATTTGTGATATCTCATAAAGCTGCATATCAGTGGGAAGTAAGTACATACCTCAAGTGTATATTTACTTAGAACAATAAGTCTTTGTAATTAACCCCACCCTTCCCCTTCACTACCCTCTGCTGTATATTATAATGTCCAAACTCTGTAGAAGACAGAGCATTTCAATATCCTACAAAATTATACTTGAGCATCCCAATTCACATGTGAGTCAGGAACAGCAAGGGGTCCACTTTGAGTCTGGGTAGTAACTGACATAGAGTTTCAAGAGAACTTGGCAGGGCTGTGTCCCAAAGAGCCACCCTGATTTTTTAGTATCAAGGTGAAGATTCTGTTTGCTGTTTTTAGTTGTATCTGTATATAGGCTTGATTTTTTTGAATGAATCACGAATCAAATCATCTCTAAGCACAGCTCTACCTGGAGTCTTTGGCATCATTTCCCATTTAATGTGTTGACATGCATCATTTTTTTTTTTTGCCTACTGTCAGAACTGTAGGGTAGATGATGGCTGAGGCAGGTTGATTAGTTTACCTTCTTTGCCCAGTGAAAGAGAAGAAACACGACAGAAAGAGCTAGTTATTGATGAGTGCTGGCCCTAACTCTAAAGGAATTCTATGAACTCCAACCAAATTTGGACTTCATCGACCTATGATTGAAGGATTCAGAAGTGGCTGGGACTTGTCAGCTCTATATTGGAGAATCCATCTTCCTTTGGTCTTTCTCTGTATAAAACCCTGTGTCCAATAGGTAATTGATGATCCAGGACTGAAGATTTTGGAACATATTGACACTGGTTGTATAGAACAGTTATGAACTTGTGCAAGCCTATGAGGTTATGAAAAGAAATTAGGGAAGGAGAAGATGAGAGGGTCCACAATCGAACTTGGGGAATATCCATAGTTAGGGGGCAAGATATGGATCATGAACCAGGAAAGGAGATTGACAAAGAATGGTCAGAGAGGTCAGAAGGAAGGAATGGAAGAAGCAAAGTTTTATTAAATACCTAATTATGCCAGACACTGCGCTAAGTGTTATATAAAAATCATCTCATTTGACCCTCATAAGACCCTGGGAAGTAAGTGCTATTGTTATCCCCAATTTATAACTGAGGAAACTGAGGCAGATAGATGTTGTGACTTGCCCAGGATCATATAACTAGTAAGTTTTTGAGGCATATTTGAACTCACTTCTTCCTGACTCTAGGCCCGGCTCTCTATCCAATGCACCACCTAGCTAAGGAGTTGAACCATGAGAAAGTAGCATCATGAACACCTAGAGAAGAAAGAGTATTTAAGAGAGATTTATCATAGTGTCAAATGCATCATATAGGTCAAGAAGGAAAAGGACTGAGAGAATATCATGCTGTGGCTGATAAATTGTGAGGCTCCAATGGGATAACATCTTAGAAAATACTTTGCAAACTGCAACATGCTAGATAGATTTCAACTCCTGATAGTATGGACTATTACCATCAATTATATGGATGTTAGCTGAAGGAAACAATAGTCTCTGGAGAACTGAAAACAAAAAGTACTTGAAGAGTGATGGAGAGGCTTATGATGAGGATGTATAGAAGCATATACCTAATAATAACCATAATAATTAATAATAATAACTATAATTTATATAACACTTTTAGTTTTGCAAAATATTTTTACAAATATTGTTATCTGAGGAAGAAGATGTGATCAGAGAAATGTGTGGTGGAACAAAGAGATGGGACAGTGGGGGCTGGAGTAACTAATGAGCTTGTCCTCCACTGGTATGCAGGGGAAAGTGTGGAAGGCCACCAGCACATTGGGTGGGCTCTTTGTAGTGAATATATGGGAGAACCAGGACCTGGGATGGGCAGGTATGAACAGATTGGGATCTGTATTGCTAGAAGGAATATCTGCTTCCCTAATCCATTTGAGTCTTTGAGGGTTATTATTAGTAATCACATCAATGAAAATAGCCAATTAAGCTGGTTGTTTGGTGCTGTTGAGAGAGGTTATTGATTAAATTTTCCAATTAAATTTTATTGAGAGGGCATTGTAAGGATCTAGGGATGTGCAGGATGTGCCTCCCAAAGAGCTGTGACTTATCATTGCATCACTTAGATTTTTATTGTTTTAAATTTAAAAAATGAGTTTCTTGATCAAGTCTTATTACCAGGATCTATTTTGAAATGATGAGATTCTAATTATTTAAAACAATACATACTCTTCTGGATTCTTTCATAGCATTAAAAACACATACAAAATGATGAAAAATTGTTTTAAAAAGAAAGAATAAACTTCCCCTTTTCTGGGAAATCTGAGTTCATCATTTAGGCCTTAAATGTGTGAAGGTTTCTTTAATCCATGCTCTGTGATTAACTTCCCAGAAACTCTCACTCTTTGCCATTTAAAGTCCTTCATAGTCATCCTCCATGCTATCTTCTCAGGCTCCTTGTGCATGCCAGCTCCCCCCATCCTATATTCCAGCTCAACAGACCCATTTCCCATTCCCTGTACATCTTATTCTACCTCCCGTCTCTGGGCTTTCATGCTGCCCCCCCCCCCCCAGGTCCAGAATGCGCCTTCTCACCTCTGATTCTGAGAACACAAAAGGTTACCTTAGGTCTCCATGGTAATGCCTCCTTCTACACGGAGCCTCTCCTCATCCCCCAAGTTGGTAGTTCTTCCTCCTTCCCCCACATTACTATGTTTGTATTTTGTATTTCTCTATCTGGATACATGTTTTCCCCCAAAAGATGTAAACTTCTTAAGGGCATGGACATATTTTGTTATGGTTTTTATATTTTCAGCACCTAGGACATTCCCTGAATGGCAAGTGCTTGATAAACGCTTTTTGGCTCAGACTTTCTCTTATCCATTTAACCTTTTTGTGTTAAAGCAAGTCCAGTGGCTTATTGTTTAAGGGCATATCCATCTGTTGTTGATTTTTTTTTTTTACAGACAGACAGACACAGACATGCAGACACAGATACACAGACACAAAGACACACAGACACACAGATACACAGACACACACAGACACACACACACTGGTTTGACCCTTTAACCTGTGTTGGTTGATGACCAATCATATTAGGTCAAATGGTTGTAGCAGCAGGGTAAGGACACAGCCTCTCATTATCCTGGTTTGCTTTTTCCTTCCTTTATAAACTGCCTGCCTACAAGTACCTCCCAGAGTTGTTGTGAAGATCAATGAGATAATAATTATAAAGCACTTGACACAGTTCCTGGCACATAGTAAGGACTGTATTCAATTCAAGGCGGTACAGTGGTTAGAGCACCTGAATTGGAGTTAGGAAGACTCATCATCCTGATTTCAAATTTTGCCCCAGTCACTTACTAACTGTGTGACCCTGGGCAAGTCACTTAACCCTGTTTGCCTCCGCTTCCTCAGCTGTAAAATGAGCTGGACAAGGAAATGGCAAACCACTGCAGTCTCTCTGCCAAGAAAAGCCTAGATGATGTCCCTAAGAGTCAGACATGACTGAAACAACCCAATGACTATAAAAAAACAACAAATATTCCTGGCACTGTACTAAGCACTGTGGATACAAGAAGATCAATCCCTGCCCTCAAGGAGATTGCAATCTGAATAATGTTAGCTATCATTATTGTTAGTAGAGTAGTACTAGCTGATGAGTGAGTTGTATATATCCTAATTAAAAAAAATCTAGTGAAGAAGAAATGACAATGTGGTGGAGTTTAGGGTACAGGACTGGGCAGTGGCCTATGTGAGTCCTAGTCCCACTTCTGTCATTAAGTGTATATAATATATAATATATAATATATAAACCTTAGGAGTTAGAGTGGAGGGACTGGGGCTATGCCCTAGGGTGCCAAATTCTGAGGGTAGTTAACAGCATTTTTAGCCATTGAGCTGCTAGAAACAATAGAACTTCGCACCTAGTTAGTGCTAGCATTAAAAATAAACTACTTAGATGGTATTGTTGTGGGGGTGCTCTTCCCTTTCCCTACCCTCTTCTCTCCTCAGCAACTTTCTCATTAGTGACCTGGCACTGGCTTAGATTACCCACTTGGAGCAATGACCTGGTTTTCCTCTTCTAATTGTCCTCAATTGAAGGTGCCTCTATTGCACCTTGCCTTGAAGGCTAAATTTCTAGTTATGACTATACATTCATCATCATCGTCTCAGTTTCAGTATTCTTATCTGTAAAATGGTGATGTGAAGACCTTTTATGTTTATTTCACAGGATTCCTTTTAAAAATATGATTAAATTGAATATGGAGACATTACCCAGCAAAAACAATACAGCTCAAGATAAAGACAAAATGCATTTGTTAGTATCAATCTCAATGGTTTTTACAAGCATTAAGAAGTGCATATACCTTTCTATTTTGGTTTCAGCCTGTCATTACCCATTGTTGAACTTCCTTCCTTCCACAATATTTGCTTATTGGGCCAACAATTACTGTTCTTGCTAAGGAGGGGTAACTGGGCAAGCAGTCAAAAAAACCAAACCATCCCAACAGCTAGCTACACAGAGAAACAATAGTCTAACCCTGAAGTGAACTGATTATACAAATAAATCAATGTAAATGAGACAAGATGCATTCTGGTTATGTAATCTTGAAATTACTACCTGTCATAAGTCTGACTCAGATTTACTACCCAAGTGGTATTGAATGTACATCAGTAGAAAATGAACCAAAGTGACCTATTTTGTCCACGTACATGTTTCCTGTTTCCTGGATGCCCTAATCAGATAAAATTCTACTATAGAATGAAACCCAAACTCAGTCTCATTGGTCCTATGTTCCCAAGTGAGTCTTACAGCATCACACATTCTTTTCTCTTTTCAATCAGGGTTTTTAATCAATTAATTAGTCAACAAATCATTGGTAAACACCTACCATGTGACAGGCATTTCTCTAGGTACTGGCACCATAAGAATAAAATTATTTGTGTAATTATTGACCAGAAATATTATACACACAATCCTTGGGCTGGAAGGGATCTTAGTGATCATTCAGCCTGTCCCATACAGCTGTGAGCCAGTAAATTCTTAACAGTTCGCTTTTAGATACAACAACAAAAACAACAGCAAAACTCTACCCATTGATCCACTCTGAAATTTAATCTGCATTATTAATGCTTTCCCAAGTCTACAAATCAATAAAACAACAAATCAGGTCCAGATTTGCAGCATTTGTCAATTTTCTAGGTGGAAATGCTCACACTGAAAATTTCATAATCAACTCTGGTCTAACACAAGCTTGATCCCACGGGATCTAAACAAGGATCCTCTGAATAAGGAATGTCAGAACGTCCTAGAGTGGTCAGTCAGCTTCTGCTTGAAGATCTTTAATGAGGGTATAGCCTTCTGCTTCCTCTATCCCATTTTGGATAGTACATAATGTGAGAAAGCTTTTCCTTATGAATGAAAAATGAATGGAAAACATTTCTTAAATTCAGTGTGCTGGGTACTTATTAAGTGCTGGGATTATAAATACAAAAATGTGATAGTCTCTGCCCTCAAGGAACTTACGTTCCTATAGGGAGAGATAGCCATACATAGGGAGTAGTTGTCAGGGAGTGAATTGTAGCCTAAGGAATTGTAGGAATAGTAGGACTTAGGAATCAATAGGACCATCTGTTGACATGCCCTTTCTGAAAGCATCAGTAGTATTGATTTGATTACTGTGCCCAAAGCAAAGGGTGGAAAGTGGAATCTGGGAAAGGGTATATTAGTGGAAAGGTAGACAACAAGCTCACCAAGATGGATGGCATGTGAAAAGTGGTTAAGTTCATAGAGATTTACAGTTGGAAGGGAATTTAGAGGCCATTGAGTCCAACCCCTTCATTTTATAATTGAGGAAATTGAGCCTGAGAATTGTTCAATGCCTTGCTCAATGTTACACAGTTAATAAGTGTCTGAATTTAGGTCTTCTTGACTCCAAGCCCAACACTCTATCTAATGTACCATCTACCTGCCTCTAATACATAGAGAGTCCTGTAGCTATTAATGCAGTGTTAAGCTATTTATGTTTTTGGGACCTTACAGAACCAGTTCCCAGGGTAGAAGTTCTAAAGCTGAGTGGGTTAACTTCTATGGGGCCTAAATCTGGCTCTCTGCTCTCTCTATCTAGGGCTCCTAGTTCTGCTGTCTGGAAGACAAATCTAATCGCTTGTCCTCATGACAGTCCTTTAAACACTAGAAGGCAGTTCTCATATCCCGCCTGAGTCTTCTTCAGGATTAACATGCCCAGTTCCTTCACGTGATCATCATATAACCCTTTCTATCTTTATGTCCTCCTCAGAAAGCTTTCCCAGCTTATCTATGTATAGACATTGCCTCTGACATAGGACCTGATGAGGACAGAGTGCAGTCATTTTTCCTGGACATTATGCCTGTCTATACCAGACAAAGGTCCATATAGTAAAAGTTGCTGTATTTCCAGTAGCAATATATGACAGTAAGAGTTGGACTATAAGGAAAACTGAGTGCTGCAGAAGGGACACTTTCTAAGTATGGTTCTGGAGAAGACTTTTGAGAGTCCTTTGGGCAGTGAGGAGGTCATATTTAAGTACTTAAAGAAATTCATTCAAATTATTCATTGGAAGGACAAATACTGAAGCTGAATACTTGGTCCACATAATGAGAAGATGGGGCTCATTGGAAAAGACTTTTGTGTTGGGAAAGACTGAAGGCAAAAGGGGAAAGGGATGGCACTAGAAAGATAGTGCCACGAAAGCAATGAACATGAAATTGGACAGACTTCAGGAGATAGTAGAGGATAGAAGGGCTGATGTGCTGTGATCCATGGGGTCATGAAGGGTCAGATGTGACTGAATGACTGAACGATAACAAAATACTAGTCTAGAGAAATGTTATTAGCTTTAGGAGATTCTGTATTACATTGTTAACTCACTCATATGTTTATGATCTGCTAAACCCCCAAATACTTTTCATAGGTATAATGTTACCTAGCTATGCTATCTCCATCTTATACTTGTTACATTGATTCATGTAGGACTTTACATTAACCTCTAGTAAATTTCAGCTTTTTTGAGTTGGTGCACCTTTCTAGCCTGTCAAGATTTTTCCGAACTTCAACTTTGTTGTCATACGTTAACAATTACTCAAGGCTTTGGGTCATCTACAATTAGATTTTATGCTTTTATCTCTGAATAATTTATAATTTATGCCTCCATTCACAAACACTTCAGCACCACTGGGCCAGGTGCAGGTTCTTTGGGATATACCTTTAGAAATCTCCCTCTAAGGGGTGGCTAGGTGGTACAGTGAGTAGAGTACCGGCCCTGGAGGCAGGAGGACCTGAGTTCAAATTTGACCTTAGACACAACACAAAAACTAGCCATGTGACCTTGGGCAAGTCACTTAACCCCAACTGCCCTCCAAAAAGCAAAAAAAAAATTAGAAATCTCCCTCCAAATTGACATAGGATCATTTATGAATATCTTTTAGGTCTACTTATCCAACTAGGTCCAAATCCACCAAACTATTGTCATCTAGTCCCTATTTCTATTTTATCTTGTTCACAAGGAGAACATGAAAGATTCTTATGTCTTTTGCTGAAATATATTACCAACCAATCAATGAATATTTGTTGAATTTACTGTGAGGTTGGAAAGTTAGGTTGGGGCAAGGTCAAAAGGAGTTTTCAATGCTAAACAATTGACTTAATGTTTGACAGTAGGGAGCCACTGGAGTTGGTTGAGTGGAGGAGTGGCACAATCA
The DNA here is from genome assembly GCA_028646575.1 of Pseudocheirus occidentalis. NCBI lineage: Eukaryota > Metazoa > Chordata > Mammalia > Diprotodontia > Pseudocheiridae > Pseudocheirus > Pseudocheirus occidentalis. The sequence goes on along the minus strand of CM053599.1, from coordinate 22,488,146 downwards.
GATATTCACTTAAGGAAAATTGCTTTGACATCAGTATTGATAGGCTGGAGTAGTGAGAGATTTTAGAAAAGAGACTAATTAGAAGTCCATTGGAATAATCTATATGAGGTGATGAGTATCTGCTCTAAGGAGATAACCATGTGACAAGAGAGGTCAGCTGTGAGAGATGTTGTGGAGGCAGAAATGGCAAGATTTGTCAACTGATTAGATAAATGGCATGAAAGAGAATGAAGAGTTGAGGATGATGCCAGTATTAGGAGCCTGGGAGACCTAAAGAGGGATGAGTTTTTGGGGAAAGTTAATGGATTCTATTTGACATGTTGAATTTGAGATGTCTTCACGTCATACAGTTTGAAATGTCCAGTAGGCAATCAGTGATCCTGATTGAATTGAATTGAAGTTTTGGAAGTTCTGGGGCTAAATTTTTTGATCTGGGAGTCATCTACATAGAGATAAAGAGTTGATGAGGTTATGAAGAGAGTAAAGAAGGAGAGGGGAGAGGGAGCAGGACAGAATCATATGGAATATGCACAGTTAGGGGTCATCATGGAGTTGACAAATCAGCAAAAATAACTAAGAATTAGAGGTCAGATGGGTAAGGAAGCAAACCAGGAGATGATAGTTTCTCTCTATGTAGAAAAGAGAGAGTGTCTAGGAGGAGAGGTTAATAATGTCAAATACAGTAGATAGGTCAAGAACCATGAGAAAAGAAAACAGCCAATCAGGTTTGGCAATGAATAGATTATTGGTTTATTTGGAGGGAAGTTTCAGTCATGTGATGAGGTTACAAGCCAGCTTCTCCTGGTTTAGCAGTCTAGTAGTTTTTGTTCTAGGGAGTATGCCACAGAAAACACAGGTGCACTTAGGGAGTAGGAAACATGCCTTATCTGATTAAAAACTTGCTTTAAGGCTTATAAAGCAAATTCCTAATATCAAGTAGGAGGCAGGTAGCACAAATATTGGAAACACTTAAAAATTTAATTTAATTTTTTTTACTGAAGGTGAAATTGAGGTTCACAGAAGTTAGGTGGTTTTCCCAAGATCATAAAATGAATAGATATTGAACTGGGATTTGAACCCAAGTATCTTAACTTCAAGACCAGAGCTCTTTGTACACCTGGTATAACATTATTTTGCCCTCTGATGCTTAAATATTTTAATCCTCTGCTATAGGTTTGTACTGAGGAACAGACATAATGCTTCCCCTAATAAAACTGTAGGATCATTATGAATCAGCAGTGTGATAAAGCAATCAAAAAAGTTAATGAAATCTTAGACTGTATCTCACTAGATGGGGCTTTCAGGAATAAGGAGGTCACAGTCCCTCTGTACTCTGCCTTAGCCAGACCACATCTGGATCATTTTGTGTGTCTCTCAGTGCTGTGGTTGAATATCGATAAACTGGAGAGTGTCCAGAGGGAGGCAACCAGGATACTGGAGGGCTTTGAATCTATTTCATGTGTGGCTGAGTTGAAGAAACAGCAAATTTAATTTGGCAAAAGGAAGACTCAGGAGGACCATGAGAGTTTTCTTCAAGGAAATGGAGGATTGTCATGTGAAGGAGAGATTAGATTTGTTTTGTTTGGCCTTAGAAGGCAGCAGTAGGAGGAGGAGTGGGTGGAAGTTGCTGAAGTCAATTTGACTTCCCAATACTGTGAGCTATTCAAAAGTGAAATGGGCTGCCTTGGGAGGTGATGGCTATGTTATAGTGGGAATTTCTTTCTGATATTGGGTGGTCTTCAAAATAGTTATTGAAGCTCCTTGTAATCTTCAAATTCCATGATTCTGTGGGACAGTAAGAGGTAAATACTTTTACCCCATAGAAAAATGGGTTGTCATGGAGTTGTTTTTGAAGAGGACCAATGACATCATGATGTTGGGGTCAGGGCACAGTGTGCCTGACTGTGGCTGACTAGTTCAGTATGAGTTTGGAAGGCTCTATCATAGCTTGGGCACAAGTAGTCCATTGGAATATTTGGGATGGGGATACCTCTGGATTTGCACAGCCTGTGTTTCCTTTGTGTTTTTGTGATTCCACTTTGCTCATGGAGTATGGTGCTTTCTTTGATGTGGGCATGCCATGTTGGATGGTCCTGTGCCAGGACATCTCCCGTGTCTCACTATTGATGCTAAAGTTCTTCAGAGAGACCTTGAGAGTGTCCTTTTTATCGCTTCTTCTGACCACTGTGTGAGCTTCTGCCTTGTGCAAATTTTCTATAAAATAGTTTTTTTTAGGTAAGCATGCACTTGACATTTGAACTATGCATACTGCCTGGTGGAGTTACACTCTCTGCCCCAGAGTCTGAATGTTTGGCAGTTCAGCTGGAGAAAGAACATCAGCGTTTGGTCCCTTATCTTGTCAGGTGATTTTCAGAATCTTCTTAAGATAATTCAAGTGGAAGCAGTTTAGTTTTCTGGTCCTGAAATTGAGCCAGATGAAAGGGGCAGTGCCTGAGAATAGAGCTAACAACAGCTTCTGGGAAGATCCCACAAGTCTCAGCAGGCTGTAATGGTAATCAGCTTGTTTGATCAGATACTTAGGGCTAAGCAGATCATATACTTAGGGTTAAGTAGATCCTAGTAACTTAGGGTTAAGTATAGAACTCTGTCCATTCGTGAAAAGGTGTGAATTCCCCTGTTGACATGGAAGAATGCTATTGGCTGAGACACTCCCCTGTTGACTTGGGAGAAGGCCAGTGTTTATAAGCAGGAGAATTTTGGAGAG
>CM053599.1:22473954-22484921 GCA_028646575.1 Pseudocheirus occidentalis | reverse complement strand
TGAGGCACATTTCACAACTATCACTAGCTTCTTACATGAGGGGTAGAGTTCATCACTGTGTAGACTTTTAAGACTTTGTCTACGTGGTAATTTCCCAGAATAAACTGTATTCAAAATTCCTTTTGTTATGGCAGAACTTATCAATTTGAAACAAATATTTTGGTGAAACATTGTGGTGGACAGGACCATTTATCACATTTAAAAATTAGTCATCTCCCTTGTACATAAAATTTATAGTTTCCCATAATGTCTCTGCAACTCTACTATCAGAAATCAGGCACAATTTGGGGGATGGAGGTGTAACTCTCACAAAATCACTAGCTCATGCCTTTACCCACATAAACACTGAGAACTGATCTGGCTGATTTGGCTATCTCCCCCAAAATCCTTCAACTCCCTTGCCAATGCTTATTTTAAAAGGGCTATTGAACAAATAAAATTACAAAACAAATACAGAAAGTGCTTGTTCCCAAACCTATAAAGTCAAGAAAACTCTCTACTCTCCTTTCCACAGGGACCTACAGAATCCTAACCATTAGGCTGTAAGCTCCTTGAGAGCAGGGAGTGTCTTTTTTGCCTTTTTTTTGTATCCTTAGAACTTAGCACAAAGCCTGTTGCAGAGCACCTGTAAAATAAATGTCGATTGATTGATTGATATGATCATCTTCTTACAACATTATCCTGCAAAAGTCTACACTTAAGCATGTATATGTGAGACAGGCATGGTGTAGTGTACAGAGGGCTTGGAGTCCAAAAGACCTCAATTTGAATTTCTCTATTTACACTTACTACTAGAGTGATTTTTGGCCAGTAATTCAATGGCTCTGAACTCCTATTTCCTCATGCACAACATGGGACTGGCAATACCTATAGAATCTACCTCACAATCTTGTTGAGAGGCAGCTAGGTGGTATGGTAGATAGAGCTCTGGCCTCAAGACAGGAAGACCTGAATTCAAATTTGACCTCAGACATTTAGTAGCTGTGTGACCCTGGGACAGTCACTTAACCACTGCCTCAGTTTACTCATCTGTAAAATGGGCATAATAATGGCACCTGCTTCCCAGGGTTGTCATGGGAATCAAATGAGATAGTTGTAAAGCATTTAGCACAGTGCCTTGCATACAGTATGTGGTTAATGATTATAAAAATGAGACGATTTATGTAAATCATGTTCAAAACCATACAGCAATAAATCAATGTGTTGGTATTGTCTAAGAAAGAATTGAGATTACAATTTTGTGATCCCTGAAGCAAAAATAACTTTTCAGTTTTATGTGATAACAATTAAAAGCATGGGTAACATAATAACAGGGAGTATATAAACAATCTATGCTATAAATTCTCATTTTCACAACCATTCAATATGGGTTGAATTTGGAAAGCCAACTCAGCAATAGCATGGTCACTATACCATGGATGTTAGAAACTTGCATGCCATCTTGTGGATGAAAGGGCTAGTTTTATAGTTACAAGGAAAATAAGCCACAAATTTAAGATTTTCCCAATATTGATTTGGTTTAGTGTTTTTTGCCCAAAGACTCTACCTAAAGTTGAGGAATTGAAGATACTATCTAAATAATTAATGGGGAAGCAATACACTTTTGCCTCAATTGTCTGAGGATTTTTTAAGATAATGTAAATTTTGTCAATTTTCCCCTTCCTTTTCATGTTTCTTATAGCACTTCAGTAACATACTGGCCATAGCTACATAAGTCAACTGTCTTCCAAAACACTTTATTGTTTGACCAACAGCATTGTTTCAGCTGGTATTGTTTACCTATGTGGGATGAGAAAGAATAATTCATATAAAGTCATAATTAATATTAGGAACCAAATTCAAAAAGCCTTAACTTGTGAGTCTGAGACACATCCAATAATATGGCCATCTACACAGCACTAAAATACCATAAAAAAATTTCCTTTGGAAGTGTTGGTTACCCAGATGATTGTATATACTGAAGTCAAAGCATTCAACTGGATGTGTTGTGTCATCAATTTGTGAGTTCCCTCTCACAGTGGAGATTGCAGCCTTTACATGCTAGCCATCCCATGTCACTGTTGCCTATGTCCTCCTCAAGTTCACCAAGCGGGGCCCCAATCTTTCTTAGTTCTAGTGCCTTTCCTTTGTCAATTATTTCCTATTTATTCCCCATAAAATGTACTTTGTAGGTATTTGGCTGCATTAGATTGTAAGCACCTTGAGGCCAGGGAACATCTTGTCTCTTTTTGTAATCCCTGAGCTTGACACATAGTAAGTGCTTAATTTATTCAGCAATTGATCCTGTGTGCTGGAGACCTTTCTGGTGTTCTACATTGTAAGGCATTGTCAGAGTACCATAGAAGACTCCACCCTTGTTTTCCTTCCTTGCCACATGACCAGACCATGCTCTTTTCCTACCTCACAGTTCCTCCATGGGGCCCTTCACTTTTCTTCCTCTTTCCTTCTTTCTCTCCAGCTCCTGTTTAACTTTTGCTCCCACTCTATCTCAAGTTTGTTTAAATTTGTTTTGAATCCTTTCCATTCCTCATCTGTTTATGGTCCTTCCATTTCATCCTTGAATGGATGAATTTATTATTATCTCATGATAGAAAACAAACTACATTAGTTTCCAAGTCATTTTCAATTATGTTTTATAGGGAAAACATTATGGAAAGTGACACATGATAACTAAATGCTTTCCAAAAAAATTTACAAAGAAATTGTTTTGATGTCATTGGTTTTTCTGCCTTTAAATGCCATCAGAAACTGAAATTATTCTGATGTGACTGTTTGTCTGTTGCCAAAAAGGCGTGTTGATCAGAGTTATAACTAGGGTGAGATTTTGCCCCAAAGCTCTAAATTTAGAAGGCATAAACAGAACTTGTATTTATTCAATAGAATGGAAGCAACAGAGCAACAATGAGTTAAAATCAAAATTTATTAAATAACAGTTCCTCCCACTCCCCATTCAATTCAAAATGTTCCCCATTCCAGAGGTATCTCTAGCAGACCCTGTACCAGTGTCCCAAGATCTCTGACTACCCCTCACCTCTTCCCCTCATCTGAGATGATTCTTGTGCTACTTGCTCCAGACTCAAAAATTTAAGGCTATATCTCTGTCAGAGTAAGCAGACTCGTTTAGTTAAGGTTTAACAACTAAGGAATAAGCATGTTTCCCTGAAATGTTGGCGGGGGGGGGTGGTTCAGGTCAATATAGACAGATCTTCAATTTTAACTAATGTAAAAGTATGCTACTATGCCAAGAGTTTGAAGGCTTTAGAGCAGGGGTGGGGAACCTATGGCCTCAAGGCCACATGTTGCCCTCTAGGTCCTCAAGTGAGGCCTTTGGACTGAATCCACATACACAGAACTCAAAGGGCCACACTTGAGGACCTAGAGGGTCACATGTGTCTTTGAGGTCAGAGGTTCCACACCCCTGCTTTAGAGTATAGAGGACCTGGGTTTGAATCCTAGTTCAACTACCTGTGTAAGCTTGAACAAATATTTATCAACTATCAGGGCCTCTGTTTTCTCCTTAGTAAAATGATAGGGAGAGAGGGGGCATGGGATCATAGACTTAGAAATAAAAGAGGGTTTAGAGCACTGCTTCTTAATCTAAGGTTCAGAAGCTTGTATGGAGATAGATGATTATAGATAGATCATTGTATTTAAGGATGATTAGTTTTCTTTGCAAACTTTTGTGTTCTGGTTTATATATATATATATGGTTTAGAGGTAACCTGGGCAATTCCCCTCCTTTCACAGAGGGGGAATTAAACCCAGAGATACAAAGCTCTGTGATGTGACTTGCCTGAGGTTACAGAGAATGAAATGGAAGAAACAAGATTCAAACCCAGTTCCTCTGATTCCAAACCCACTACGCCACTGAAATTACCTTAAGTCATCTTTAAACTCCTCTAGCTCTAAATCTATCATGTGTTTGGGGGGTTTTTTAAGTTAATTCAATTTGGCTGCTACTGAGTAGATGGTGTCTACTCAGTAAATAAAGAATGGAAGTTTGGCAATATTCAGTTAACTGCAGTGTAGAGTGTCACAGTAATTCATTAGAGCACAATGGTCAAAATCATATTTTACTTATCATTTTTGCCTACAGAATGCAAAATGCAATGGGATATTCCATAAGGGCTAGATTCGTGGAGATATATACAACCACTTGATGTGTTTTGACCACACATAAAACCAAAACCTGCAAATGTGGAAAAGGCAGCTTTGGAAAATGTGGAAAATGCAGATGTGAAAAATCTGGGTGCAGTCTGAGAGATAAGCTGAGCCCCTTCTACCTGGGAGACACTCAAAAACCATCAATAAAAACAAATAAGATCCACAAACATTCTGAAAGCCATATTTACATGCACTGCTTTCCCATTTAACAGACTCATCTTTTTCCTCCTTTAATGTTTGTTTTACAGATGAGTTATAAACCTCTGAAGAGAAGGGTATATAATTAAAATGCTCAGACCCATAATTATTGGCGCTAATCCCATCTCATTCACTACCATGTAATTGGGAAAGCTTTTGATGATGTATATGACTAATTATTCCTCTTAGAATCTCCAAATACCACATTCTCCTCCCAAACTGATCATTGTCACTCTTCTGTCACTGTCCTGCCCAAGAGAAAATGGTGTTTACGCCCATGGAAGATTATATTCATCTCCTGTGGGCAGCACCTGTTCATTACTACACCTGGAAGGAAGGGAGGGACTACAGCTTCCAAGAGTTGATATCTCTTTTCCTTTGATGTGTTATCTTTTCATCTTTTGTGGGTGCCTGTGAAATTTTAGGGAATAATTCTCAACTAGATTTCTTTTTTTAGAGTCACTCCAGCACATTGTCAAAATGTTCTCCAGTTGATTGAATCCTGAAGCTATTACATTTCCCATAAAAAGCAAATAAAAGTTCATTAATACAATAAATGACAACTGGCATCCTTGGATATGCCAATGACTTTGGGGGGAGATATTTAACCTTGAAATGAAGACCCCAAACCAGCCTGCTGGACTATTTGGGCTAAGGCATTCATCCTCCTCAGAACTGCTCGTGTGCACAATGAGGTTCTATTTTAAACAGATTTTAAGTAGCTGTTTGGGTTGGAAGCCTATAGAAAACTCTTCAATGGGTGAATGAGATTTTTCACCTCTAAGAAGCTACCACATATGACCTAGGCTTTAGTTGGCTTTTCCATGTGTATGTCTAAGCTTAAAAGTTGGTGCCAGAGTAAAGATCCTATTTCTGACATTTCTGATCCTATTTACTTACTGTGTGACCATGAACAATTTGTTTAATCTCCCTGAGATTCAGTTTCTCTTCCATCCAATAGGAATATTATACTTAATAAATTATACTTACCTCATGGGGTTTGTAGAATCATAGATCTAGATTAAGAAGAGACCTCTGAGGTGATTACATTTATCACACTTATTTGACAAACGATGAAACTGAGGCCCAGGAAGGTTCCTCAGGTCATGTCAGTAGAAAATGGCATATCCAGTTGTAGCAAGTATTTTCTGGCCCACGATCCCAGAGCCAGGATGCTACATCTCCCTTTCAGACTTCTAGGGGAAAACCAGAGTGGGCTAAGGCGGTGTTTCTTCTCTAATACTAGAAACTCAAGTCCCCCCCCCAGTAGTGTTCTTCACTATTAGGTACCAGCACCTAGCACCCCAGATCCATTTATCTATTCAAAATTAAAGTAAAAAAGGATTTTACTTTGAAGATTTACTAATAACAAAAAGATAAACATTTTCCTCCAACACCTCAGGGGGCACTGTCTCCCCTATACAATTTCTATGTCTAGGGGAGGGAATGGTCTTAGATCTAGCACGGCTTCTACATAGCATTGGTCCCACCAACTTCACGTCCAGAGGCACCATGATTGACAGATGAATCCTTGTTTTAGTTACCACTGGATCTCAAGTTTGCTCCTAGAGGTCAATTCATGTTCCTCAAAACAACCATGCTAATGTGACAATAAAGCTCACCATTTATTCCAATTCCCAAACTCCTGGAGGGTCTGTTCTCACAAGGTCAGAGGGTCCAGGTCTATCACCTTCACCAAAAACAGAAAAGCGCAAAAGCCAAGGCAAAAGGAGTGAAGCCTGTTTTCACAAGGCCACACATCAGTCTCCTAAGTAATAAGGTCCAAGGATCTCCTTTTACAACACTCTCATCAGACACCATCAGCAAAGGAGTCACACCAAGAAAGGATTGCAAAGAGAACATCAGAAGCCAACCAAGGCCTCGAAAAGGTGCTGCCCACTTGGGCTTCTCAACTCAAGAGCCTGTTGTCCATCACATGGTTGGTAGAACAGAACCAGTTACAGAATGTCTACACATGCTCTGTCATCTCTCTAATGCCTTCCATTACCCATCATTACAACCATCCTAGAAGCAGATCCTCACCCTTTTCTACATGAGAAGATACCATCAGAGGCTCTTGGCATACGTGCCAATTCCCATCACTCTACCATTCCAATTCAGGTCCCATGGCTCCAAGTCAACAGAAAGTTCTACATTTTCCCCACTTTACCACATTGCCTTCCCATTGTGAGGTTCAAACGTGATATGAATGTAAAGTGATGTGAGTACTGTAAAGTTGTACAAGTATCAGGCATTATTATTACTCAGATCTAAATAATTATTATTAAAATGACTCATTTCTGTCATAGCTAATAAAAAATACTTTCATGTTCATAATTTTCTTTGACCCTTACAATAACCCTATGAAATAAAGTGGTCTAATTTGGAGCTATTATCTGCATATTACAAATGAGGAAGCTGTTACTTATAAATGCTAAGGGACTGGCCCACAGCCAGAGTTAATCATTGGAACCGAGATTAGAACGTAAAGGAATCCATCCCACAGAAATCATGGGGTTTTTTTAATGTCCTCCAAATACAAAGGGTTAAATAAATGTGAACTATATTGCATTCAAAATAGGAACACATTGTCTTAAAATTTTTAATTCTGGGTAATTAAAAAACCTTTCAAATCACAGTTGTAACAATAGTAAGAGTTTCTATACTCAAAATAGTCTGAGGCCATTTTCAAAGACTTATTAAAGTTGATACTTGGAAACCAGCCCAAGAGAGGAAGCCATATTTATTTTCAGCTAGGGTAATTCAAAGTTTGGAATGCTGGAAGAGTATTAAGCCAAATGTTACAGCAGGCGGATCAATCATTTGTGAATTATATACTCGTTGTATTCCAATGATTAATTTAAGGACTTGAACTATAGGGTCTTATTGAGATGAGGCTCCATTCAAGGTCTCCCCCCAGAAATAATCAGAAAAGGGATATCAGTGGTAAAAGCTTCTCTCTTAGCTGGCCATCACCTCAGTTAATTATGAAACAGGAATATATCTGTAACTAGGGTAGGACAAGCAGAGCTTTGCCACAGGTGCTGATATGCATGCTGGACTTCTATACAGACATCTAGAAACATGCTTTGTAGTCTTCCACTGGCCCATGTACCATAGATATTTAAGGGGGCAGGTAGTAGAAGACAAGCCTATGGAAAGGGCAAGGGAACTGGGTTGAAGGCCTGCAGAGATCAGAAAATGAAATACAGGGGACATGCCATTTGCTCTCCTGAGACAACAGTATTCTTACTCTGCCCCCTCTTTCTAAGGACCTGTCTGTGACTCTGGCCACTTTCAAATGAATTTGCTCTCAGAGGTTATTTATAATTTGGGATTGAGAAATATTAGGAGAATTTGTGATTAGCTAAAGATATCTTTGGATTCCCTCAGTTAAAAGGAGTTCTAAGAACTATCCCATTTCAATGAGTATTCTTGGGATGAATAAAAACAATTTCTCTCTGGACTCCTTCTTCTCCTTCTTTCCTGAGTGCCACCCCGAGGCCCTCTTATGCTCCTTAGTGACACTATCTCAGGGTCTGCCATTTTTAGAAGTGGCTCTAGCCATGCTTCACCTCTGACCTCTCTGTCGCATTCTACCGTGATTCTGTTATGGCTACAGACCATGCCTTTCTGCTATGCTTTCGCAGCAGTGGATACCAGCTCTCCCATCTCCACCACTTATTTGAAGCCTGGGGATGTAGAACCACTCATTGGGACATTTTCTGTCCAAGGAAGAGGTCACTAACAAAAATGTTTTCTTGACCTTGAAAATATTTAAGATGCTGTGACAGAGTAAAGTCTATGGGAGTGGGAGAAGAGAGCGTCTAAGCCTTCACCTAGATCTCCTTCTGTCTTACATCCAACCCCCCAGACCAGGGAGGCAACATCAGCTTAACCCTCCATCTAAAACCTGAACTATTTCCATCAGATAAGAACCATAAACAAAATAATAAAATAGCCAATTGCAAAATTTAGCAAAGTGACAGGGAAAAATCAAGGAATAAATTCATTCTTAGTCTCTCTACTCAAAGGAAAATAGTCTAGGCCTCCATAACAAAATCTTCAGGAAACTTGCTATTTGACATCAGGGAGGAGGTATATTTCAGGGCACTCTATGGCTAGCCAACCTTCTTGACTAGACATGGTTCCCTCTCCCAGCAGCTGGTATGGTCCAGAAACTCCCCTGCTGTTGTTCCTCTTTTTCCTGTTTCCATCTGAATAGAGCCTGGTGAACTCACAACTTGGCTGCTGCCCTCTGCCTCCACAATGGTCATCCCCAAAAGTCTCGCCCTCTGTTGTTCCCCTCTGCCTCTGTAACTCACATCTTTGGCCACTTCTGTCTTCTTTACTGTGAGGCACCTGACTTCCCTCCTTTCATTCATTGCAAAGGAAGAGGAATAAGGGAGCAGAACATCACATATGTTGTCAGACCCAGTTAACTTATTGAGTAGTTTTGCTGAACTGCATTTTTTTTCCTCTTTATGCCTTGTTACAAAGGATGACTCCCAGGATTGGGGCAAAAGGCAGGGATGGGTGGGGGGAGGGGGGGAAGGTCAGTCATGTTTAGAAATGAAGGTGATTTTAAAAACAAAAGATAGCAAATTTTTAAAATGTTTAATGAAATTAGATACCTGGATCAACATGCTTTAGTGTTAATTAACACATATTTGGTTCTGTTACTAGTCAACCTCATGGCCTTGCCTCAGTGGTGCACAAAAGGGTTGCCCAGATTGCAAAACTTAACAGGTTCACCTCCATCTAATGGAAAATCGCAGCCCTTACACCAAGCTACGTAAGTACATCTGTGCCCATTCACTCCTTCCTCCACCTCAAGCTGCAAACAATGTACTTCCTATGCAGTCGGCTTATTCTGATGGCTCTCTCTGAGGCTACAGATAAATATTCATAGTCTTTCTTTCATTTGTGTCTTTACCGTTCTACTTGCTCTCTATTAATTAGCATCAGGTCATACAAGCGGTTTTGAGGTCCCCATATGTCTCAGAGAGACAAGACTTTGGATCCCCCTTTACAGGGACAAACGATAAAAACCTGCTGGGGTGTAGAGGCCTGAGGAGCATAACAGAGACCTTTGGACTATAAGAACTTGAATCTCATCTTCTTTATCCTAGAAAAAGACCAAGAAGACAAAAGCTGAACATAAGGAAAACTTCATTATTTAAGGGATATCTGATTCTAGCTGGGAGAATAGGATGCAGATCAGAGAATTCTGAATGGTTTATTCTGAGGTCCCCAACTTCAGGGGGCCAAACTCTGAGCAGAATTCCAAGCAATGCCACCTTGAACACTTCCCCAGCCTTCAGCTGGCCTTCCTGCAACCTCTCCAGCCTCCAAGAACACAAGGAGTACAGCCTAAGCATCATGCCCTTCTCACGCATCTCACATTCCCCTTTACCCCACCAGTACCCAGATTACCCCAGATCCATATAGTAAGAAACCTGCTGGCTTTCCGAGCTCTTCCTCCAACCTGGTCAAACCAGTCAAGGAACCCCAAAACAGAACCTTAGAAGCATCAAGAGAGGGTGAGACATACTTCCTAAGCCCTCCTCACTAGGATTGAAGACTGACAATTGGGAGCTAACTCTGGGGGTGCAGATGGCATATTTTAGCCTAAAGTTTCAGAGCAAAATATACAATGAGCACTCACACCCTTCTCATTTCTTAAGCTGAGCCGTTGCTCAGACAGGTATAATCTCTCTTGCCTCTTCGTTCGGGACTCTCCAGACTTCCTTTCCCATTTTTGGAAACCAGACTTGAAGTAATGATGTTACATGTGTGTGATATAGGCCACTGGCCCTTCCACCTGATAGACATTCCTACCCTGGAAGTAATAAGCCACTAGAAATACTAGAAGGAGAACTATAATAGCTAGCAACCTCAGGCACATTCCTGTTGTCACAACAAAGCTCATCTCCTCCTGACGCTGGGGAAACATTTTCTAGATATTAAAACGATACTGCTAGGTAACTGACTTGAAGCCAGGAAGTCCTGAATTCAAATCCTGCCTCAGACAATTACTAGATGTGCGACCCTGGGCAACTCACTAAACCTCTCCTGGCCTTAGTTTCTTATCTGCAAAATGGGCATGACGATAGCACCTGCCTCCCAGCATTTTTGTGAGGTTCAAATAATATAAGCCAAAGAGCTTTGCAAACCTCAAAGTATTAGGAGAGATAGATGGTTTTTGTTGTTTTTCAATCACTTTTCAGTTGTGTCCAACTCTTTGTGACCCCATTTGGGGTTTTCTTGGCAAAGATCTTGGGGTGGTTTGCCATTTCCTTCTCCAGCTCATTTTACAGATGAGGAAACTGAGGAAAACAGGGTTAAGTGACTTGCCCAGGCTCACACAGCTAGTGTCTGACGTCACATTTGAACTCAGGTCTTCCTGACGCCAAGTCCAGTGCTCTATCCACTGAGCTGCCCAGCTGCCCTAAATGCTAACTAGCTAGCCATCAACTGTGAATTCTTATTATGAACTTCAGTAATCAAATCATAACGTAAATGGACATGGCAAATTAAAGAAAACTTTGAATAAATCCTTTTGTCAAAAGAACTTTATTATAAAATATATAAACACCCCTAAA
>CM053599.1:22460272-22473854 GCA_028646575.1 Pseudocheirus occidentalis | reverse complement strand
CTTATTGGCTGTTTGGTTTTTTTTTTAACATATTGTTTTCTTTAAACACAGCACACTAGTATTTAAATAGCCATCAGCCCCATTTATAAAGGCATGCCCTGGTGGAGTTTGCCACATCTGGCAATCCTCTCCAGACACTAATCAATCAAACAGCCCGAGAAGTCTAGACCAGAGGAAAAAAACAAGTTTCAGACCCATGTGATGCTTAAAAATGAAATCTGCCAGTCGAAGTTTTTAGGCATCTTCAAGGCCTGTTCCATGAACACCAACAAAAAAAATCTTGCCACTAAAGGCGCTGTCAAACGGTTCAATGCCAGGAACTAAGATTTTATCAGTGGAAGGGACAGAAGAGAAAACCTGTTCCCATTTGCTTTGCTGCTGCACACTAAGGCCTATGGGACCTTCCTGTGGGACTTACCACTGAAATCCTTAGTCCATGCCATTTCCTTCACTGAAATGTGAACTCATTAAAAGCGAGGACTATCTTACTTTTCTGATTTTCCAAAATTTGGTACAATGCTTTCCACTTAATGAATGCTTCACTCATTCACCATGGATTTATCATCTCGTCATGGAAGTGAATTTGGGGGTGGGGGGCTGCCCTGAAAGGCCACTAGATGGGCAAGTAGGTGGTTCAGTGGATAGAGCACAGGGCTGGGAATCAGACAGATTCACTCTTACTGAGTTCAAATCTGGCCTCAGGATCTTACTATCTAGGTGACTCTGGGCAAATCACTTAACCCGTTGGCCTCTGTGTCCTTATCTGTAAAATGAGCTAGAGAAAGAAAAGGCAAAACATTCCAGTATCTTTGCCAAAAAAACCCAAATGGGGTCCAGAAGAGTCAGGCAAAAATGAACAACTGAAGAGTAGGCTCTCATCAGTAGGTCCTACCAAGTTGAAAAAGCTTTTAGAAGCTTTAGTAAATTTAGATCTTAATAAATTACATTTGCAAGGACCAGGTTAGCTGAGTGAGGAGGGGCTCACTGCCATAAAGTTGGCCATCTAGGGGTGAGTATTTTGGCCACAGAATCACATGAAGAACGAATTTTTAATGCATAGTGGGTTTGTTATCTGTAGTGGTGGATGGAACATACACATACACACACACACACACAATCACATATACTTTAAAGGACTGAATTATTAAATGCTTACCCTGTCATTTGCTCAGTTTCTAAAAACTAGGGACCCACCACATGCCTAATGTCAATAATTGTTCATTTTGACACTGCACTTTATAGTTCCTATAACCCTTTCCTCACAACCACCTCATGCAGGATGTAGAACTATTACTCCAGGGATGGTGATGTTTGGGGTTGATGAGGATGATGGGGGGAGACATTGATAGGAACACCCCAAGCCTGTGCAGTGAGGCTCAAGAGAAAGAAAGAAAGGAAGGAAGAAAGGAAGAGAAAGGAAGAGAAAGAAAGAAAGACAGAAAGAAAGAAAGACAGAAAGAAAGAAAGAAAGAAAGAAAGAAAGAAAGAAAGAAAGAAAGAAAGAAAGAAAGAAAGAAAGAAAGAAAGAAAGAAAGCTCACTGATAGCTTCTGTGATAGGGAAATATGATAGATATAGATAGAAAACTATGCTGTAAAGAGAAAGGTCAGGGGGCCTTCACTCCCCAAGGCCATGTTACCCTCTAAGTTGGGCCTGGGTCTTGGCCTTTGTTCTTCTTTTGGGAGTAGAGTCTCCAGCCCAGGCTGGGAATGAGACCCCCAGAGCTACAGGAATCCAGGCTGTGGACTGCAGTCAGCCCAGTAACAATGCCCTGAGGAGCAAGGATCTGGGACTCCAGCAATGCAGGCTTTGGACGTGAACTTGGTGGGACCCGTGCTCTGGAGGAGCTGAGCTAACTGGAGAATCTAATCTTCCCTTCCCCAAGACTGAGAAGAGGTAGGGTGGATAAGGCCCCTGAGACACAGAGGATTGTCGTACTTTTATCTGAATATATTAATCATTTATGCATAAAAGCATTTAAAAAGTTGAGCTCTCTGAGAATAGGGCCTGTGTTTGGGCCAGCACTGAACAGAATGCCTGACTTAATAAGTGCTTGCTAACTGACCTTGACCTTTCAGTTCTCACGATGTCACGCCTACTTAAGAATAAGAAACTCATCTGTTTGGCATTTTAAAACTTTCACAGTCTGATTCCAATTTATTTTTCCACACTCATTTCTCCTTACTCCCCCTCAGACCTTTGCATTCCAAACGGGTTTTCTTCCGTACATGAAATGACATCTCCTGCCTCCACGTCTTTGCCCAGGCTGTATCTCATTCCTAGAATGTTCCCTCTGCTCATATCTTATGTCTTACCATCCCACACTCCCTTCAAGACTGAGCTGAAGCACCTCAAATGCTCCTCCCCGAATTCACTGGGACAAATCCTTGAGCTTCAGTTTCTTCACCAGTGAAATGAGGGAACTGAATTAACCAGGTCCTGGGGCCCCTTCTAGCTCTGCAGTCCTACATCGCAGAAGTTGTCATTTCACCTATGATGACTTAGTGTCCCTTGGCATCTCAAGAGACCTCTGAGGTCCCTGCCAGCTGTAGAACTGTGATCCACAGTGCTACCCCTGCCTGATCCCCAGCTGTTAGCGCCTCCCCATGTTGAAATCAATTTCATTTTGCATGTGTCTTATATTTACTTATCTGTGTCAGTCAACTAGCATTCATTAAATGCCTACTATGTGCCAAGGACTGTGCTAAGAGCAGCTATTCTCCACCCTCCTCCCCCAGGAAAATGCAAACTCCCTAAAATCAAGAACTTCCATATTTCTCTTTGTATACCCAGGACCTAACCCAATGCCTGGCACACACTAGTCATTCAGCAAAGGATTGTTAAATTGGACTGAAGAATGTGACTAAGGTTCCAATCTATTGATGTCATTACTGGGGTTTATTCACTATTTTAAGAGGAAATAACACGGACAGTGTCTCAGGTGTCAATAGTTGTCTGTTGTTTAAGGCAAACATATTTTTATTGTCCTGAATCACTATTAGTAGGAAACTCTGAAGACCCATGATTTCACACCTTTCGGTAATAATGCAACCACATGGACAAAGTCTATATTTTTTACCAGTTTAAGGGAACATAGAATGATTTTGAAAAACAACAGATGAGATGTTGTGATGTAAGCATCCCTAAAACTTGAAAGGAAGTGAGGGGAATTGCTTAAACATATCAATAACAAGCAGCAAACCCTGCACTCAAACCCAAATCTCCTTGCCAAAGTCACAGTTAAGGTCTGGCAGTCAGAGCTTCATCTCAGGGTATGAAACTCTGACAACACTTAGAATTTTTCAATGATACAGAAACTGAGATTAGCAAGAAATGTCTAAATCTGAATCTAACAGATGATTCTACTTCCTCATGCCCTCACTTCAGTCCAGTGGTGGCTTA
This sequence comes from Pseudocheirus occidentalis, assembly GCA_028646575.1. Taxonomy (NCBI): domain Eukaryota; kingdom Metazoa; phylum Chordata; class Mammalia; order Diprotodontia; family Pseudocheiridae; genus Pseudocheirus; species Pseudocheirus occidentalis. The sequence continues at coordinate 22,470,453 of CM053599.1, read as the reverse complement.
GACCCCAGGGGAGTTTCTCTTCCATTGAAGCTTACCCTGCTACCAACCCCTGCTTCCCAACTGCATCCTCACTGTTTCCCAGTATTCTCTGGTATAGACCAGTATCCTAGGGCCTCTGTCTTGCTCTTTATAGCACAGTGTCCCAGGGTCTCTCTCCCCATTGGCCTCCTGTCCTGGAGTCTCGTCTATAATTGAATCTATCTTAAAAAATTGAGATGAGGGCCCCAGGTACCAAAACTGTTAGATTTTTTTCACTAATAACTAAACTCTGCTCTTGATTCCAAAGGCTTTTAAAACTATATACCCCATAAAGTTATTGGTCAAAACTGGAACCAGCCAATTAGAGAAAGTAAATGAAGGCCTAAAGAGAAGAAAATTGTTACTAAGAAACCATACTAAGTTTCTGACTCACAAAATTAGTTTAGATGTATTGAGGAGTGATTAAATACAGATTTCCATATTGCTCTCGTCACCACTGAAGTCATTCCTCATTCCTCATTTAGTGAAAATTTTAAGGAACATGTTGATGGCTGAATCTTCCTATATATGGGTTCACAAGCCAACCCACTCTTGAGCAAAATACAAGGGCTCTGACCAGCAACACTGAGTCAGTAGGAGAAAACACAGGGTGGCCTTGATCTAAAATGAGTTGGGGCCACTAATTGGCTAGCAAGCCACTGTGATTGCATGCTTTATTACAAGTTTACCTATTTGGCTATGATGTAGTTTTCTCTTGAGAAAAGGGCAAAGGAGTAGATAATTCTCAAGCAAGAAGACTAGAAGAGCAATTGAAATGTGACAGCTGATTCACATGCACGTAGATCTGCCTGGTGGTGAGTTCAAAACGATTATCTCATACATGTTGATTTGGCATGCAATGCGTGATTAGGCGATTTAATTATATGTTGTAAAGGAAGCTGTGACCTTTCCAATTCTTTCTTAGATAGGGTGTTGAATTATTGGGAGGAGGGCGGGAAAACTGTGTGTGGGAGCCTGACAAAATGCTGCCGTTTCTTTATGTAATTACCAGAGTTTATTCAATGTTCTTTTTTAAAAAAAATAACCAGCATTGATGAGGCTTTTTAATGTCATTGACTGTCTCTGGGGGAAAACGTGGATCCTAAATATATAGACATATATCCTCACTACAACTACTGGGAAACTATGAATTCCATTAATCTAATACTAGCTTTGGGAATAATCTGATTATATAGAATTTCTGTATTTTTTCCTCAGCTTAGGGAAAACAGCATATAATAAATGCTAACAAGGAACAGTTAAACGGTGCAGTGGATAGAGTGAGACCTGGAGTCATAAAGACATCTCCATGAGCTCAAATCTGGCCTCAGGGGCTTACTAGCTGTGTGACCCTGGGCAAGTCACTTAACCCAGTTTGCCTCAGTTTCCTCATCTGTACAATGAACTGGAAAAGGAAATGACAAACCACTCCAGTGTCTTTGCCAAGAAAACCCCCAATGAAGTCACAACAGAAAAACGACTAAACAGGATAGAAATCATCTCCATATTGTTCACCTACGTTGGGCCATTACCATACTTGGGTAAATAAATACCAAGCTTAATAAATATTTGTTGTTCTTGTTAGCACTGATGAACAGCAATGAATGCTAAGACACTGGCGTGATATCCTGTTCTACCCATCTACCACATAAAAGCAAATCACAACATTCATTCATTCTTTCATTCAACAAACATTCCATCTATGCCTATTAAAAGCTAGACAAGAAGCAGCTATAGAGATGGCCTCAAAATCAGGGGTCCTGCCTCTGACCCCTAGTTTCCTGGCTGAGTGATCCTGGGCAAGTCACTTAACTTCTCAATGCTCTGGGCAGCTCTTTAAGACCAGAAGTCACAGAGAAAGTGGTGACCTTCATTGGTAGATGGAGTCTCTTCATCAATTCTGCCTGTTTATACTTATTGGTTGCTTGTTGTCTCTTCCATTAGATTGTAGGCTCCTTAAAAGCAGGGATAATAGTCTTTTGTCTCTTTTTGTATCCCCAGTACTTAGCACAGTCCTTGGTACAAAGCAGGCATTTAATAAATGTTCATTGACTGACTGACTGATGGACTGAGGTTCCCTATACCAGTGAAATCACATCACAGATCCTATCTCAACGGACTGGGCACCATGCATGATGAAAAGGTAAAGAAAATATTGTCTCTGTCCACTAGGAGCTTATAATCTCACAGAGGATATGAGACAAATAAACTAGAATGTAAAATAGAACATCATAGATGCACATACCATACTGTATACACTTGCATAAATGCAAACATGTATATAGTAATACATTAAGCACTTCTGCTCCATACAAAGTGAAAACTCTGAGGAAGGAGATATGCCTTCCTTCAACTTGCTGGCAAGATCAGGAAAGTCTTCAGGAAGGAAGTGACTTTTGATGGCAGTTTTAAAGAATGAATAAAATCAAAAGGAGAAAAATTGAGAGGAAGGGAACAGTGGGACATTCCAGGCCCTGGGAAGGTCATAAGGAACAATAAAGAGGAAGGAAAGGGTGGGATATGGTCATGAAACAGTAAATAGTCCAGTTTCCCTGGAGTATAGAGCAGAGACTTCCAACTCAATTAGACATGGGAGAGACTAAAACATATTATAAATAAATAAATATATGTGTGTGTATGAATACACACATATGTACTAAATAAAGCATCCTTGCAGGCTACAAATTGAATTAGAAACCCACATATTAATATTATCTATGTTTTATTGCACTTGATTTATTTTGTTAAATATTTCCCAACCTAGTAAGGGAAGCACTTGAAAAAATGGTGGAGCTGTGTGTTTGACACCTCTGGTATAGAGTATACAAAGAGAAGTAACGAGAAATAAAGTTAAAAGACTGGTCAGCCCTAGAGGGAGGAGAAACTTAAATGTTAGATCAAAAAATGTGGAATTATTCAGCAGGAAATAGGGAGCCATTAAAGGTTTTTGAGGAGGAGAACTATGCATTCAGACCAGTGCATGAGGTAAAATAATCCAACGGTGGTATGGAGGTTGGATTGGAACAGGGAGAGACTAGGGGAAAAGAAAAGTTCATAAAGGACCAAGGTTTTAGCAGTAGGCATAAAAGGGAGAACTCTAGGAGACACATGCCATAGAAGAGTCAACAGAATTTGCATATGAAAGACAAAGAAGGAGCAAATTAACTAATATCAGAAAGAACAAGTTCAAGTAACTCAGAAAATAGGGAAGATCTCATGTCACCATAACATCATCGACTATATGAATCCACTTTTCTACAACTCAATGTTTAGCTAGATTGCTAACGGCTTCAGGTATGCAGCAGAGTCTGGGGTGATTGAGGAGAAAACATAGATATCTGGTTCATTACAAAACCAATAGTTCAGATCCCTGTGTATTACAGCCATAATTAGTTCTGTCAGAAAACAAAAGTGCTTGTGTGCAACCATAATGACAAGAGGGCAAAATAAAGAAGGCTAAGATCTTGTTGCACAAAGAGCCATCACTATCATTTGGAGCTGTCTGTTATACAGAGAATGAAATGTAGCGGAGCTAAGGCAATCTCTCGGAGAGCTCAGGGCTCAATAATGCCCTGTAATTAAATGGGCCAGAATGATTGCACTGATTTTCGCCTTTGCTTTATTGTGTGGATATAGCCTCAGATGGGAACAACCAGGCCTCATGGCTCTTAGTCCAAACAACATAAATTACCTTTAAGGCGGCATTCTCTGGGTCCTTGGCTCTCGCTCTGTAAAGGATCATGCCTACAGCAGCGTCCTCTGGAATATAAATCTCTGTAACTGCCAGGAGATGAAAATATTCAAGCGTGAGCCCAGTGTCACAAACTGTTCTAAGTTTAAAAAGCAGAATGACATCCAAGTTATGTTTTAGGTAACGTTAAAGACATTGTTGACATTCAATAGGGAGCTGGTGTAGTATCTAATGGAAAGACCATTGGATTAAGGGAGAGAAGACCAGGCTGCCTTTGACTGACTTAGACACTTCTCTGGGTCTGTATCTTCATCTGTAAAAAAGGGATAATGATACATACCTTGCCTGCCTTGTAGCATTGTGTGCAAATCAAACAAGGTAATGCATACAAAACTGCTTCATTGACTGCAATGCTTTGTGAAAGTTTAAGATATTGTTCTTCAACTAGAGGGGATTGTTCCTTTCCCTAAATCCCTCTAGCTGTCGTCTCTCTTTTGAACTTAGTTCTGCTTTAGAAAGGTAGCAAGGTATGCTGGGATCTCTGCTGGTTAACTAACTATTTCTCCCGTACTTACAATATGTTCCTGCTTCCCCTTTGCCCCTCAGCCTCAGATTATCAGCACCTGTCTTCTCCAGTAGAGCATCAACTTCTTGGAGACAGGGATTGTCCTGCTTGCTATCATTAGCCTGCCGCTTAGTAAGTACTTAATGAATGCTTTCTCTATCTTTAGAAAAGCAGCCCTGGTAAGCGGGCTGGACACAGAGTTTGAATCTCCCATGTGTGGGACCATGGGCAAATCACTTGATCTCTCTAAGCCCAAATTCTCTCATCTGTAAAATGAGGACAATAATACTGTCCTATCTACCTCACAAATTTCTTATAAAGGTCAAATGAGATCATGTGTACCAAGGGCTTTGCCAACCTTAAAGCACCTACATGAATGTCACCTGTTATTGTCACTTTTACATTGTGTTTGTGTTCTCTTCTGATTTCTCCTGAGAGCTGCAAGGACCAGGAGAGTAAAAGCTCATTTCATACCCCTTTGTATCCTCTTCAGTACTTAACAGTGACCTTTACATAGTAAGTGAGTGGTCAATAAATGTCTGCTGAATTAATGATGGAAAATCTCCCCTTTCCCATCCTTAAAAACCCCTCACTTGATCCTATAATCTCTGCTAGCTATGGTCCTATGTCTCCACTTTAAGAATGAAGTCTTTGATAATCCGTGGAAAACTGATAAAGCCCCCATACTAGGCACCTCTACTCCCTCTTTCTCCCTCTCTTCTAAATCCTTTGCAATCTGCCTGCCAACCATATCCTTTAACTAGAACTGCTCTCTCAACATTACCAACAATCAGAAGTCATCCGGCCCAACTGCTCCCTTTCACAGCCGAGGAAACTGCGGGCAAGAAAAAGGGAACAATTTGCCCAGGGTCACTAGGTCATTAAGTGGCAGAGCTAGGATTTAAACCCAGATCCACTAACCATACAACCCAGCAACACCTGGGCAAGTAACACTGTCCACCTGCAAAATAAGACTAATAATAACGCTTGTAGGGGCGGCTAGGTGGCTCAGTGAATAGAGCACCAGCCCTGGAGTCAGGAGGACCTGAGTTCAAATCCGGCCTCAGACACTTAACACAAAAAACTGGCCGTGTGACCTTGGGCAAGTCACTTAAGCCCAACTGCCCTCCAAAACAAAAAGGCAAAAAAATAATAATAATGCTTGTATTGCCTTAAAGTGTGTTAGGAAGGAAGGCCTTTATAAATCATTCAGTAAGTCTGAAATAAAGGCTAGTTATTATTATTTCCCCTCATCCCTCTGTTCTTCTTTCCAAAGCAGTCATAACCGTAATAACAACAACATTGTTTCTCGTGCTTGAAGGGAGGCAAAACACTTGACAAGTATCATTAAATCTCTACGACAACCCTGGGAGGCAGGTGCTGCTATTATGATTGCCATTTTACAGATGGAGAAACTGAGGCAGAGGTTATAGCTAGTGAGTGAACATCTAAGGTCAGCCTGCATAGAGGAAAGAAGGCTAGACTTGGAGTTAGGGAACCTCAGTTTGAATTCTGCCTTGATTGTGTAACCCTGGGCAAGTCACTTATCCTCTCTAGATCTTTCTCAACTATAAAATAAAGATAATAAATGTCTCCCCCTACTTCACAGTGTTGGTACGATCTGAAGAACATATTCTCCAAAGGAGTTCAATATAAATGAAAGCTCATATTCACTTTTGGGTAGAGGAATATTCACTTTAAAATATGGAGAAAGTTCCACTTTATCATTAAGCTCATTTACAACCTGATTCTCAAATTATTCTCTAATGATCCACACTAAAAACTGAAGTCTATTCCCAAGCTTATTTCTTTAGCAAGTGGGAAATGTGATTTGGCAACCAAGAAACCTGGGCAATCTTAAGTGGCATTTTGAGGTAGAATATCCAGGAATAGAGAAATACCATCCTTCTGTCCTCAGCTAAGACCATGCCCAGAGTGAAATGTTTAATTCTGGCAGAAAGGATAGATGAAGACTTCATGAAGATTTGACTTTAAATCATCCAGCCTTGGGTACTTGCTAGTTTTAACCCTGGACAAGCCATGTAACTTTTGCCTTCCTCAGTTTCCTCCCCTGTAAATGGGAATAATAATAACACCTTCCTCCCATGGTTGCTGTGAGGATAAAGTGAAGTCATAATTGTAAAGTGCTTTCCAAACCTTAAGGCACTGTATAATTATTATCATATCATTGTTATTATTATTAATATTATGTTATTATTAATCTGGGCATCACCATATAGGCAGGATGTAGATGTGAAGAATTTCCAAGAAGAAGGCAATGAGGATGGGCCTTTGAGATCTGGCAAATATACGAATCATCTGAAGGGGCTGAAAATGATTAACACGGAGGAAAGAAGGCATGAGGAAAATATGAGATCTATTTTCAGGTATTGGAAGGGCTGTCGTATATAAGACGGATTAGCTTTGCTCTACTTGGCTCGGGAGGGCAGACCTAGAAGTAATAAATGAAATGGCAAAGAGGAAAGCGTAAGATTTCTATAAGGAAAAACTTCTTAAAAAGAAGGGCTAGCCCAGGCTAGATGACCACTTATTAAATACATTGTTAGTGGGTTTTCGAGCCCGGGATAGACTAGATGACCAGTGGAATCTCTTTCAACTCTGAGATTCTGTTGCTCAAGGAAAAGCCCAGCTACCATACCTTTGAAACTGTGGCTAGTAAGTGTCTTGGCAGGGGATAGGTATTAGTGACTGGCTGACTGGGGAGGTGTCTCTTTGGTCACAAAGAAGAAAAGCCAGAAAAGCTAATGTCTCCAAAATAGATCTTGAATAGATAGCCCTACGGTCACATGAGCAGAGAATGTGGCATCCAAATTAATTGTATAGATAAGGAGAGCAAAAGCATAGATAATATCAAAAACAGGATAATTCCAGTGTTTGGCCTGGGTTCAATGATTGATATGGGTGTGTGCTTATGCATAAACAGAATCATTCAGACTATTCATTTATTTTAAAAAATAAATAATCCCCTATACCTTGGTCAACTTGAGCAAGTGATCCAATGAAAGCTGGTGGTTCATTGACATCTACAATCTGGATTGAAATGGTCTGAGATGCTGAGTTGCCTCCACTGTCCTGGGCGTAGATCACCAAAGTGTAGAAAGCCACCATTTCAAAGTCCAGCTTGGGTTCTTTGGCTGTTATCAGCTAATCAAAAGAGAGATAACGTGACCAATGTAAAAATGTATTTTATAGGAATGTATGTATAGAACCCATATCAGATTGCAAGCCATCTTGGGGATGAAGGGCTCCAGAGACAATTTAAAACTTATGGAAATGAATGTTGAAAACTAAAAATAAATCATTTAATTTTAAAAAATTTAAGAGACATAATTCAAGGTGTGAGATTTTCCGTGTAGAAGGCTCATCAGAGGAGCTAGACAACTTGAGAGACAAGACCATCTCCATCAATCACCTCATCTTGATGGAGGTGAGCCTTGGTTTGGAACTGACTCTCACTCAGGAGGGTACAGTGAGAGGTTAGGGGTGGATGTCAGGTGATACCTTGTCTCTTCTGCATACAGGTAACCCTTGTATCTCTGTGTCTTCTAGGAGATTTCCTGGACCACAGTACTTGTCAACCTCCCTTCATACCCAGTCAACTTATTCTTCTTACTCCCCTGCCCTCATCTGTATCTCCTTCCTACAGAAAATCTGACTCATCCCCAGGCTCCTAGAAGTGAATTTTTACCTTCTCCTTCCATATCATCCTCCAAATTCCAAGCCATTACACCTCTCCTTCCAACAATACTTTGTTATCTTTCCCCCATGAGAATGCATACTCCTTGGGGTGGCTAGGTGGTGCAGTGAATAGAACATGGGCCCTGGAGTCAGGAGGACTTGAGTTCAAGTCCAGCCTCAGACACCTAACACTAGCCATGTGACCTTGGGCAAGTCACTTAACCCCAATTGCCCTGTCTTCCCCCCTGAAAAAAAAGAAAAGAAAAGAATGCAAACTCCTTGAGAGCAGGGACTGTCATGCTTGCTTTCATTTATAGCCTCAGCTTTTAACAAAATGTCTGGCACACAGTAAGTACTTAATAAATGTTTTGTTCCTGAAAGAAAGCCACTAAAATAAAGTCATTAGTAAATAGATTCTTTACTTATAATGCAAAAAAAAAGTTGCACGGAAAGAGAAAATTCTGAGTACCAATTCAAGCCAATTTTCCTATAGGGCTCCCTTAATACAGAATAGCAACAAAAATCAAAGAAAATGTTTACAAGAGTACGTGGGAGAACAAAACAACAGGGTCATTGTCAAGAAACATCTGCTCTGCTAAGATATAGGTGATCTCTGGCATGGACAAAACAGGATACAGATGATAGAAACAGTCATTAACCATAAAAGGAAAAATCATTTAAACAGGATACTGAATAGAGGAAGCTTTTCCCGCAAAAGCTTTATTACATTTTTTTGTTTTTCCAGAAAACTAAAACAGTCCTGTTAAAATCAGGATGGGATCACTTAGGTTCAAAGCTAGTAAAGTTCTGTTTTGCCAGCCACCTAGCAATAGACTCAGTTCACATGAGGCTGTCAGAGGCTCCACCTTCCACTTGCTGCTCCTCAAGCCCAGCTTCCCATACCTTTATAAAAGCTACGCCTTTGACAGCCACAGTCCAAAGGAGTAAGCATCCTCACTCATCCTTCTTAGAATCCTTGGTTTACTTCAAGGTCCTGTGCGCTAGTTGTAAATGCTCCCCCTCGCCTCAAATGATCTATTTACCTGTTGCGGTCTTCTCTTGAGAGATGAGATTGTTTTTCTTTCTGTCTGTCTCCCCCTCAATTAACAGTCACCTGCACATAGTAGGCACTCAGTAATATTTTTGCAATTCAGATGAATGAAAATGCAATGATCTTATATAAGCTCCAGGACCACAGAGGAAGCAAATTCATTTTCTTCCGCCCAGAATTGTAAATAATAGACTTCTATTAACCCTAAACCTACTTGCCTACCTGCTCTGGCAGTTTCACTTGGGCCTCCTCACTGGCTGTGCCAAATTGAATATTTATTTGGCAAAGGTGAAATCCTGGTTGCAAAAGTTGCCCAATTCATATAGAATCAGAAAAACAGATGCCACATCTTTTATTGGAAAACTCCAGTGAAAACTGCCTTTATCACATGTGTGCTTTAGGTCTTTCTGTGAATCCAATTCCTTTTCTTTAATTCTATCCTGATGGTGAAATGATTCTACCTTCTGGATCCTTGACTCAATCAAGGTCAAGGTCCGTCTGGAAGTCTGTGAGCCCAGAGCCTTCCACACCCACCAACTGGTATGAAACAGGGTAGAAGACAAGCAAGTACATTTCATCAGACTTAGGAACAGGCTTCATCAGCTCAGTGCATTCTATCTTTGCCCCTATTGGTGGTGAGGAAGTAGTTAATCTTGTTGGGCTGACTCTCTCGTTGGCTTAATCCTGCACCATCCTTGCCTAGACATCTAGCCCATCAATAAGCATTTATTAAGTGCTTACTACATGCCAGGTGTTGCATCTCATAAGCACCAAAGATGAAAAGAAGTGCAGAGATTGTTCCTGCCCTCAGGAAGCTTACATCCTAATAGATGATGTGACACTTAAATAACTAGTGAAATAGAAATTGTAGATAGTGTCTAATCTGAAAGAGGAAGATTCTAGCAAACAGGAAAGCCTCCTGCATAAGGTGGGGTTTGATCTGAGTTTTGAAGGAAGCCAAGCACACTAAGAAGCAAAAGTGAAGGAGCAAAGCATTCCAGAGGTAGGGACCAACCAGGCCAAAGTCAGGGAAATGAAATACAGAGAGCCAGCCCTATGTTTAAGCAACTGCACATAGGTAATGGTAGCTGGATCCTAGAGTCCTTGGAGGGTTATTTAAGTAACCTCCACGGACTTTGTCTTGGCCTGTGTAAAGC
>CM053599.1:22443075-22459772 GCA_028646575.1 Pseudocheirus occidentalis | reverse complement strand
TTGTCACCAACAAAGCTCCAGTGAACCAATGAGCTGAAGGGATTTTGCAAGCATCAAGGGGCTATGTAAATTTCACCTAGGTTTAGTACATCCCAAGGCCTATCAGCCACAACTATAATGACATTCTACATCCATCCACCAAGAAAATGATTTATGTCAGAACCTCAATATTTCCTTTAGTGACTCCATTCATGCGATCCAAGAGCAGGTGTTGTTAATGATTATGCCTTAGCATGGCTTTTATATTATCCATAAAGAACAAACCCAGGCTAATTAGCATCCCTATAAAAATAGAATGAACCACATGCACTGTGTTACAAGCATCCATCATAAACAGCTGCTGGGAATGTGTTAGTTTGTTGAGGCCAGAGAGTATGGGATTTGAGTACAACAAGTAAGGTTTCTTTGGGTTAGATGAGGGTAGGACAGTGAGATGGATGGGCTTCTAGTTGGCTGGATAAGGAAAGCAGATAATGTAATAAGGAAGAAAAGGCCCACATCAAAGGTGCCTTCCTGAAAGGTCAGACTAGGAAATGGGTGTCTTATGGAAACACCTATGTTTAGGAAATAGTACATGCTCCACCAACTGAAATAGTCAGAGGCAAGTTCCAGTGCATTCTAATGAGCCAGAGATGAGCCCCAAATTGAAGAAACCATAGGCATGGAGAGCATGGAGAGGTATCAAGGATCCTGAACCTTCACATGCAGGGCTATAGGAGGTTCAGAGAATTACAGGTTCTCTGAGCTGGAAGGGGTCCTACTTCTTTGTAAACAAGGATGTTTCCTACAATATAGAGGAGAGTACATTTAGAACTGCAAGGGACCTTGAAGGTGATTGAATCCAACTCCTATCAATTTAAAGATGATGAAAGTGAAGGGAGAGAGGTTAAGGGACTTGCCCAGGGTCATGTAGTTAATGTGTCTAAGGCAGGTTTCAAATCCAGGTTTTTCTGTCTCTGCTCTATCCACTACACCAGGCTGCCTCTCAGGTAATTATACCAGCCTTTGATTGAAGAGTCCTGTGAAGAGCAACCCACTGACTCTTATTGGCAACTCGCACCATTTGTGGAAAACTCTCATTGTTAAAAAGCAATTCCTGACACCAAGTCTAAATCCATCTCTTTATCACTTCTACCCAGAATTCCTAGTTCTACCCTCTGGGGCTCCCTCGAACCAGGCTGATCTCTCCTCCACCTGACAACCCTTCAAATGCTTTCAGACATCCATTGTATCCTACCTCAGGCTTCTCTTTTCCTGGCCAAATATCCCTAATTTCCTTCAACTGGCATTTTTAAAGCATGAAGTCGATATTCTTCACTGTCCTGACTGCCTTCCTCTGAACATTCTCTGCAAACTCACTGTGGCTTCTCAATGTTCTCATAAAATGTGGCTCCCAGAATTGAACACATACTTCAGAGTGTCCTGACCAGGGCAGGAAACAGTGGGATTATCACCTCCCCTTCTTGACGCATTCTAAACTCCTGTTAACTTTTCTAAGGATGCCATATAACACATTTGACTGATGTTGAATTTGTAATCCTCTAATACCTATGGATCTGTTTCCAATGAGTGCCATTTAGTCATACCTCCCCTATTTTGTACTCATGGAATTATTTTTTTAACACAAAGGTGAGGTTTTGCTTTTTTTGTCTATTAAATTTCATCTTCTGGGGCAGGTAGGTGGTGCAGTGAATAGAGCACAGGCCCTGGAGTCAGGAGGACCTAAGTTCAAATGCTGTCTCACACTTGACACAAAAACTAGTCATGTGACTTTGGGCAACTTATTTAATCCCAATTGCCCTCCAAAAAGCAAAAAAAGTAAAATAAATAAAAATAAATAAATTTCATCTTCTTAGATTCACCCTCACGTTCCAGGGAGTGGCATATTGTAGATTTGTATACTAGTATTTGGGTGTGGGTATGCTCTGCTTTCCTCAAACTATGATTGCATTTCTTGATGCCAAAACAATGAAACTACAGTATTGAAAATTTGTTCAATCAAATAGAAGCTGGGTCCTCATGATACCAAGCATATAAATGTCTTCAGACAATAAATCTTTGGCAACACTGTGCAGAAATTCCGCCAAGTATGATGACAAAAAAAATAGGACCTATGTTTTACAGGTACTCCTAGCCCCAAGAACCTATGACCAATACATAGCATTGCTTAAACTCTGCTGGGAGTTTAAAAGGTCCAAGGAGAAGACCACAGCTGTTTCCCTGATCTAGTGAAGACCCACAAATGAGAGTTTTTCTACTGTTCCTTTTCTCCTTGTTTCTTCTGCCTAGGCTGTTCCCAATAGAATGAACCTGTGATATTACAAGATAATAATGAGAAAAGTTGGCTTGTTCTCAAGACTCTAAGCGTCATTTGATCAAGAGAGTGCCTAGAAACCCCTCAATAACTACTTACCTGTATGGGAAGGCCTGGTGTCATCAAAGACAGAGACCATCATCTCATAAGTATGACCCATTGCAGAAGCCTCTGGCTTTTCATAATCCAAGTCTCTGGTCACCTTGGAGAAGATGCCATAACAATAAGAATACATCAGTTCAACAAACATTTATGTACAACACACTCTGCTAGCTAGACCCTAGAGATACAAATGAAAAAAAATAGCCTTGGCCTTCCAAGAATTTATATTGTACTGGGATAAAATCAATCAATAAACCAAAAAGAAAAGAATTTCAGAATAAATAACCTTATAACCACAATTACCTAATAAGGCCTGAACTGCCTCATTATTTAAACTACATATTTCTTCAGGGCAGAAGGTTTTCATCTTTGTATGCCCAGTGTTTAATAATAGACACCTAAAGAATCATTTTAAATTTTAAAAAGACTCTACCTAGGAGACACTCCAGGAAAGCAGTTAATGCAAAAAAAATGATGCAAACATTATTAATCCTTTTTGACGAGGATTAAGAAAGCTTAAAGAATATTCTCTTGGTGACACCATTAATCAGTGACAGAGATGGAACTCTAATGTGACTTCATGTTCCAGGATAAGTGTTCTGTTAAATGGGTATAATCATAGAAGCCACCTCCCAGGGTTGTGGTGAAGACCAAAGGATATAACATTTTGTAAAGCACTAAATAAGGGGAAATAGTTTGTCCCTGAACCAAGCTTCCTCTCCTTGCACAGTGATTTGTACACAGTATGGCATAATGGTTGCTGTTGAATTGAATTAAATTTATTAGAACTATATTGGATTATATTGAATTGAATAGTATAAAACAATCAGAAATTTCAGAGTTAGAAAGAATACATCTAGTTCTACCTATACATGAAAAGAAAAACAAACAGAACCCCATTATAATATAACTGACAAGTGGTCATCCATCCCTTGTTTGAAGGGATCCAATGAGGGAGTACCTACTACATCCCAAGAAAGCTCATAAATATGCTGGACATTTACTATAAAAAGGTCCACTGAGGTAAAGAATTTGGTGTAAGATGGTACCATCTTGAATCTGCATTCAATGGAAGCACCAGATGGTTTCTTGATATATTTCCATCTCACCTATGTTCTTCTCTATACTCCAGATACAAATGAATGTTGTTGTATTCATACCAGCAATGTTAGTACCTGTCCTGGTAAAAGCAAGCCAGACTTCGTTTACATGATAGTGAACATCTGGATATTTGGATTATGATTGAATGATTTGCTTAAGATTTTATATACATATACATACAGACTCAATGTCAGTCTTGAACCTTGCCTAAATTTGGTCTGGAGAAGAATTGAAATATTCAAGAAATAACACACTTTGGTATAGTTTTTTTAAAATAAGTCATAAGATGTCAGAAACATAGAAAGTTGGAGCTAAAAGAGGGACCTTAAAATTCTATTGGTCAATCCACATTTTTCAGATGAGAAAGTGTAGGCTGGAGACAAAAAGTGACTTGTCTCAGGTCACACAACTAGAACCAGAGCTCTAGAGAACCCAGATCTCCTGGGCTCTCCTGTCATGTTTGTGATGTACAAATCAGAGTCAGAAAACCTGCCTTCAAATCCCACCTTTGATGGTTATCCCTGTGTGGATCCTTGGACAAGGCATTTAACTTCCATGGACCTCAGCTTCCTGACCTTTAAAGTGAAAAGGTTGACCTAAAGGCTCCTGAGATCCCTTCCAAATCCACTCTCCAATCCTATGGTCCAATCCTCTTTCCACTACCCTCATCATGGGGTGTGTGTTTCTAAAGTGCAAGAAGTTCATGAAAGCTGAACTCCTGGTACTCTAAATTTATTAAGGATGTTGATGGATGGCCCTAATGAGAAAAAGTTGATTAATGGCTCTACTCAGCCACAACCAGTAATGAATGGGCTGGCTCCCCAGTGTTTGAGGGCAGGGAAAAGTAACTCCAAGCAATCAGGAATTAGGACTTGAAACAAAAAAAAACCAATAAGCAGCAGCTGGATGGCAGAGGGATGAGATGTCTTCAGGGGAAGAGCCCCAACTAGTTAAAGAACAATTAAGCACTCTCACTATTCTCAGTCTGGATCCTCTATCAATAGAAGGACCAGAATATGGAGGTCTTTGTAGGGCTTGGAAGGAGGCTGAGAAGTTGGGAGTTCCCAGTACTAGTAAAACTAGCCTCCATTGTCCTGGCTGTTATACAGAGCTTATCCCTCAGGAAATCAAGCTATTTCATGGTCCCCAGTTCCTTTTTCCTAAATTAATTAGGGGGTAGAATCTATTGTTTTCATTTTACAAAGAAGAAAATTAAGGCAGGCATAGACTTTGAATAATTAACTTTCCATTTAAGGAACTAGGATTTTTGTCTCCCAAATCACTTCTTTTATTTCTATGCCCATTGACAAAGGGCACAACTCAGATGAAATATGGATTATATAGTATCACAGATTTAGACCTAGAAGGGACCTTGGGCTAAACTGTACAACCTCTTCATTTTACAAGAGAAGTTAGGTGAATTACCCAGAATCACTGTCCCTCATTTTCAAATAAGACCAATGACATCAATTTGGGTAATATCTTGACTCATATGGGAGTTGGATTTAAGTGAGGCAAAGATGCACAAAGTATTCAGTCTCAGTCTCTCTTCCAGAGTCCTCAAAATTCAGTGGCAATACAAAAGTCAGGATGACTGACAATGGCTCAGGATGCAGTAGATGACCTTGGCATCTCTGATGTCTGACCAAGCTCTAAGCACCTTCATGAACTTTGGAACAAATTGTTCTTATCTACCCATTCCACCAGAAGTTTTCATATGCTTAGGGTGGACACCACGATAACTCACCAAGTGGGAGATATGTCAGCTACTTTCAACATGGCTTAACCCATCTGTTGAGGTGATTTTACTGGGCTATGGCTGCCACACATACTACAGCTTTCTGGAGCCACAAATGAGAGTTGGATGACAGATGGACACAAAAGGTGGGTAAGCAGCCTTGAAAAAACTCAGCAAGCCCTCACAGCAGAGGTGCTAGTCATCCCTGAGCACCCCTTACAGCCCAAGGTCACACAGATTATAAATGTCCAAGCCAAGGTTGGAATTCAAGTTTTCTTAGATCCAGTTGGACTTTCTTTCATTGACTTCTCTGGTAACTACTACTCACCCATATGACATTGTCAAAGTCTGGTACTTGTTCAAACAACTCTCCCTTACCAAGTGGTCCATTATTAGGAACATACTGAAGCATATCAGGGGACTTGTCAAGGTCGTGACACACCAGTTTGGCAACAATTGTTTTATTTGCAATCACCTCAATGCCTGTATACCTTTAAAAATAGAGAGACATGCCTTCAGAATTAACATTCTTTAAAACTAGAAATATTTTCATAAGTATTCAGCAATCCACCACTCTCCTAAGAACTAAAAATTACTATTACCTATGGGACAATGAAGAGGCCCATGGTGTATAGGAGTGAATGAAACAGGTCTGCCCTCCAGGTGTTTACATTCTACTGAAGTAAAATAAATTGATAAACTAAAAAGAAAATCATTTCAAAAGCAATAGGCTTATGGCCATAATCACACAATAAAAAAGGCATTCCCCCTTATTTAGACTATAAAGTTCTTGAGGGCAAGGAGCATGGTTTTTTTTTCTTCTTTTTATATCCAATGCTTAATAATAAGTGCTGGGAGATAATGGTTACATGTCCAAGGAGGAACTTCAAACAATGGGAATCAAAGATTTTTATGTGGGAAATGTATGACTAAAAAAGATGGGCTGGTCCCATGCTGAGGGTAAAGGATGACATGTGGAAATCCTAAGTACTCTGCTAGTACCCTTGTAGTGTCAAAAAAGAGAAAATAAAATGTCCAGCATGGTGGATAGAGCAGAATGGCAAGTTTATGGGAGTCCATGGATGAGTACCACACAATGGGCAAATGTGGATAAGCTATAATTTACTCAATTTTGGCATTTAAATTAAATCATTTAATTAATAATTGATTAAATTCATGGCTTCATTTTAATCATTTCACAACAATTAGATCATATCTTCATCTTAATATTTTAGTACATACTAATTATTATAATGTTATAATGTACCCATATGGAGTCATTCTATTCCCTTGGAGTAGTTCACAGAGATCAACAATTCAATTTAACAATTTAGCAACCAGTTATTAAGAACTTACTATATACAAGGTACTGTGTGCTAGATGCTGATGGTATGAAAGTAAGAATGAAATAATTCCTCTTTTCAAGAAGCTTATAGTCTGATGATGTACAATAGAAAAACACCCAGGAAAATGTTTCGCAAAAGAAGAAGCTACAGCAATATGAGAGATTTAGAGATAGAAGGGCCCTCAGAGTTCAACTAGTCCAAAATCCCATCATTTATGGATCATAAAATGAAGGTCTCGCAAAGGAAAAAAAGATTTGTCCAAAGTCACACAAGTAATAACTTGTAACAGTACGTTTCAAATCCAGGACCTCTAACTCATAATCCAATGAGCTTTGTATTCCTTGGACTCCCTAAATCCTTTTGAGAACTGATCAATTTAGGTATTCGATTGCAAGCTTTAAGGGAACCCACTTTAGATGTGGACAATAGCTCAAGACAGCAGAAGGTTTCTGGGCAAGGGACCTAAACTCCTCATCCACTTCAAACAACTTGTAGACCCCAAATAAGCATTATGCTTCCATATCCCCCTTGGTCATCTGATAAATAATTGAATTAACAAACCTTTGAGAGAGGGAAAAAAGCATCTGATATAAAAATCAATGATTACTACTCACTTAAAATGGCACATAAATAGGAGCAAAGGAGGCAGAAAATGGAAATCCTCCAGGGTTAGAGTTTGGCAAGGTATGATCAGCAATAGAACAAGGGAAAAGAAGGTTTAAGAGTAGAGGGCAGTATAATGTTGAACTGACCCAATCAAGGTATCAAGATAGGGAAGAGAGTAGAATATAACCAAACCAGGGTGATGGGCTAAGAAAACAATAAAGAATGAAGGGCTTAGTGGTCATGTAGGCTTAGAAGGAGTGAGGAAGAAGGAAAAATGGAAGGATAAAATATAATGATCAAATAAAAGAAATTCAGAGTTCTCAAAGACAGAAGTAGGTGTTGTCAAGTTCAAGGCTATAACCATCCCTATGCACAGCTGAAACAAAATGAAAGAGTAAGTTATGGGCATTGAGAAGATTGAGGAACTTGGAAGTTAGGGCTTTTGAGGGAACACCAGTAAGTATGGTGAAGTCCCCCTAGAATGAGAGGAGTTAGAATGGAGGGAAAGACTGTGAACCAAGCACTCAAGTCATTAAGAAATGATGGAGAATATTCTGGGAGCCAGCATGAGGGCATCCGTTCTCAGAGACCTTGTTTTCAATGATGACATGCCATGCCTGAATGTCACTACCTAAGGAATTTATAGGAAATAGTCAAGAAATTCAACTGCTCTAATAGCTATCTAATTGACTCCTAAATCTTTCTTCTTTTCATCCCCCCCTTCTTGAGCTCACCTGTACAAATACTTATCACAGAATGGTGCGTTATCATTGATCCCATGAATATACACTATCACAGGAATAGCTGCACACTGCTGGTCTTCATCGCATGCCTTAATGGTAAAGGACTGAACACTCACAAAGTCAGCCTCCTCCAAATCCAGACGATTAGCAATCATCACAGTTCCACCCTCTGGAACATCAAGACATGTCATTACAAAGGGGAATAATATGTTTCAAAATATCCTCACTACACACAAAAGTCCTGAGAAATCTTTAAAGAACTTTATATTAGATCTTTATCCAATATAAATGAATATAATGAGGCTTTAGCACATGCCAAAATCACCTAAGGTAGAAGCATCCAAACAGGAGATGCGAGGGACCTGCTTCATTCTACACTCACCTACTACATGGGTGGAAGAAAGCTCTTCCACTGGTTGACTGAATCATTAAAACTACCAAACTAAAGGCAGTTTTGTCTCCCCTTAATAACTGTAGCCCTGAGAAACAGGCTTGGGGCTTTGGTCTTCTTTCAATTGTCTTTTTCACTTCTAGGTGTATGGAGTCGCATACCCTGGAGCTGGAACCAGAGCCACGGTGTCCTTGGAGCCAGAATTGTAGTCAAGATGTTGCTACTTGATCAGAAAGAAAGTCTTTGGAATACAGGATCCAGGACTCAAGCCCAGCGTGGCTTTCAACTAAGAAATGGTGGGACTAATGTTCTGAGTTAAACTATAAACCTAACCCACTTCTCATCCACAGAAACTGAGGAGGATTTAGAAATAGGGGATTATACCTCAGGTGTCAGGAGGAATGTTTGTATATTTGTTACATTTTTGAAATAAATATTCCTTTATAAAGGCTAACTTGATTGTTAAATGCTTGAATGCAACTAGAGCACCAGGACCCTAAATTAGAGGAATACAACTGGTGTTCATGGGAGCCAATGACAGAGACTAAATGCCTCCCGACTTTCTTAATATTACCAGAGAACCCTAGGGGGGAGATGACTTGTAACAGACCTGGCCTTTGAAAAGTTGTGACCAGAGAATCACTGTTACACCAATATTAACAAGTAGTTTGGAACTGGGTTGTATATATACTAAGGTATATATGTGAAATATACTATAGTATATATCAGAAAATTGATGAATAACTGTTGACTCCAAAAAAAACACTGATTGATCATTCTAGCTTTTAGCATGGCCATAGTAAATAGAAAAGTTGTTTGGTCATGTCTAACTCTTTATGACCCCATTTGTGGTCTTCTTGGCAGAGATATTGGAATGGTTCATCATTTCCTTCTCATTTTGCAGATGAGGAAACAGAGTCAAATAGGGTTAAATTATTTCTCCAGGGTCACACAGATAATAAGTGTATGAAACCATATTTGAACTCAGGAAGATGAATCTTCCTGACTCCAGGCCCAGCACCCTATCCACTGGGCACCTAGCTGCCAAAAGATGGAACATAAAGTATTTTTGGTAGAGAGCTATAGACACTATCTCAATGTTTTCATACCCTACGAGAAATAATTCCAGAGAATCACTTTGTTTCATCTTTAGACAAACTAAAGAAGGAAGCTGAGCATTTACCTAGTGTATTTAGTCAGTGAATGATCTATCTGCCTATGACTCATTAGGACGCCAGCTCCACCTACCTGTAATAGTAATCAATGTATTAGATACTTAGGGCTAAGTAGATCAGATACTTAGGGCTAAGTAGCACCTAGTAACTTAGGGCTAAGTATAGAACTCCTCCATTGGTGAAAAGGTGTGAATTCCCCTGTTGACTTGGGGGAAGGCTATTGGCTGAGATGCTCCCCTGTTGACTTGGGAGAAGGCTATTGGCTGAGACACTCCCCTGTTGACTTGGGAGAAGGCTATTGGCTGATACACTCCCCTGTTGACTTGGGAGAAGGCTATTGGCTGAGACACTCCCCTGTTGACTTGGGAGAAGGCTATTGGTTGAGACAGGGGGCCAATGCTGTACATAAGTAAGGATTTTAGAGAGACAAGAAAGAATTTGGACTTGGCTCCTCAGTGAAGCTGACTGAAGACATGAACAGGATAGGACTTTGTTTGTTCATGGCCTGGCTGATCCTTGAGCTCCAGGCAAGAGAAGTCCTGAAGGGTTTGAGGTATTCTGTACCCTGTGAACTTCAGTGTGTGCCAGGGATTGCCCTGAGGACTGGACAAGGACCTGGGAGCTGTTTTTCCTTTGAGTTCTGGATGAGAACCTGTAAGCTTTCAGCTCCTGAATCTAGGTGATTGTTTGACAGATTCAGGAGGGAGCTGGGACCAGGGAAGAGGATCCAGGGAATCTTAGAGACTACCCAGAGTCAAAATGAAGAAAAGTCCTCCCCTTGGACTAAACTGAGGTTTGTTGGAAATCAAGGGGTGGAAAGTTTGTGTGGTTTTCTAAGAACTTTATTTGGAGACTAAAGTTAATGGTTGCCCCAGAAGTGGAAGGTCAGTATATTGTGAATTGCTCATTGAATCTTTAAGTGAGCAGGGTTTCCTCCTTAGGGAAACTAGGTGATTCCTTTTGTTAACTGATTGATTGAATATTTTTCTTTTGTTCTTTTAGTGTTAGGCTGGTTTCCCTCTTAGGGAAACCAGGTGAATTGATTGATTGAATCTTTAACATGATTGATTGAATCTTTAAATGTGAAGCTGGTTTCCCCCTTAGGGAAACCAGGTGATTCTTCTCTTGTTCCTTGTTACTTTCTGTAATAAGATATAATATTGAGACTTTCCTTGTTCTAAATATTGTATATAATATTGTGAATTGTTGATACTGTGAATATATAATATTGTGAATTGTTGATATCGGGAATAAGGTGCTGAATTTTGATTTGTAATGGAATAAACAGAGTGTTCATGACTACTGTGTAATCTGAATCTTAAAAGCTGTTCACAGTAGCATTCTTTCAGGAATCTACTGCTGATTGGCTTTACACTAAGCCACCCCCCCCCCAGAACCATCTCTTAAGGTAAGTTATCTAACTAGATGCTCTACAATTTGATTTTACTGGCCCTGGACTGTTGAAGTTATTGAAAAAGCTTCCCTAGTCCTGAGTATTTATTGTAAGGCATCAAAAGGAAAATTCAATGACTTTAAGGTATTTTCCCCCCCTGGAGAAAGGGAAAAAGAGGGTGGGGTTGGAAGAAATAGAGGGAGGGATAAAGGGAAGAGATGGAGAAGGAGAGACAGAGAGAAGAATGACTCCAAGTGAATGAACAAAGGTAAATGTATTTATTAAGCACTTACTGCTTGCAAAGCCTGTCTTAAGGGCTAGAAATTCAAAAAGAAAAGTACAATAATCCATGTTCTCATGGAGTTCACATTCTCATGGGGGAGACAACACTTCTAGAAGGTTTCAGCTACAAGTCAGAGGAGAAAGTCCCAAGGTCCTCGGGGTGCAGGGCCAAAGCAGATGGTAATGTATCATTTTTGCTGGCAGTTTCACAGATAAAATTATACCCTTTTTGACATTAAACCACTTTGACTCACTGCAAACTGTCTACACAGTTTTTATGTCGGTAGCGTGGATCTGGGAATTCCAGTGGAGAGTCTCCAGGAATAAAACCAGCTTGTAGAAAACAGGTTGAATTTTACTCAAACCAAAAATTATCATAGTTTTCTTCAGCCTGAACTGGAACCATTAGATTGTAAGCTCCCTGTGGATTGGGGTTGTTTTTACTTTTTCTTAGAACAGTGCCTGGCATATGGTAAACACTTAATAAATACTCATTTATTGATTTTGGTACCAATTAGAGAGTCTATCAGCAATCAAATATCGTGAATCAATACTTAAATTTTAGAGCTAAAAGAGACCAGAGAGACCATTTAGTCTAAGCCTCTGATTGTACACGTGAAGAATTGTGGTAGTGAGGAGTTAAATTACTGCTCAGGGTTACACAGTGTGGAAGCAGAAAAAGTAGCATTTGAAAACAGGTCTTCAGACTCCAGAGCCAATACTTTCCCTTGGACTGCACTACTTGCAAGACCCAAGATCTGCCTCACCTTTGTCAATAGCAAAGTATCTGTTGCTTGGGTTCAGTTCAAAGGTAAGGCGTCCCATCTGATCTTCATCTGTAGCTTGGCAGGCACCCACAGTTTTCCCTACTGGAGTTTCTTCATCAAGTGTGATATTGCACTCTATACATGTAGTTGAGTTCACCAGGGTAGGAGTCAAGACTCCTTCTTTGATGTTAAATAAACTTATTTAAAGGAAAAAATATGAGAACAGCATTGGACAAAGTACAAGTCTTTTCTCTTTCCTTTAGAGTAAGGGCTTGGCACTTGAAATTCTTGACTACAAGAATGGTTTTTTTAAGCTCTTTGGTACTAACATTAAACATGGGTAGCCTCCTTAGAGGCAGAGAAGGCTAGAGATACAATTTGAAAGCTCTGGCCAATGAAATCTAGCATTCAGTATATAAGACATCCTTCTAGTACAATATCAAAAACATTTCTCTCTTTAAAGATCTTTTGTTTTCAATAATATCCTTTTTATTTGGGGATTTTATATCCTAAGTGTTTTTCCCACCTCTGAGTGAAAAGAAATTTTTTAATCTATTTTTTTTGTTTCTGTAGTTTTATGTTTATTTCCTCCCCACCTACCACCACCAAAGATTTCAGAATGCAAAAAGTCTAATAATGAATTTCACTTGATTTCCATATTTAATTGTCAAGGCTGAAGTCAAATTACATATTTCATTTCCTTACCTGCAGGTAAGAATAGGGGCCTTATTGTTTACATTGATGAGGAAGATTTTCATGTTTCCCGTGATAAAAAGTCCTCCTGGGTCAGCCACTTTAATAACCAGTGAAAAGCTAAACAAACAAAAGCAATGGGACAGAGAACTTAGGGATGCAGGAGTGCTCTAGGCTGGATATGTACTCAAGACTGATCCAGCTGTTTGGACCAAATTTACTGGATTGGTCAAATCCATCAAAAATTCATCCAAACACATTGCTTGTACCACGTTTGAATTGAGTGCTGCTCTATGTAATCAAATCAGTTGAGCGTAGGGCATACAAGGACTTTAAAGAAGCAAATGAAACATGGCCCTAGGATGTCAACATACAGTAACCTTCTTAACAGTCTGCCTCTATGAATCTGGAATATCTAACCTCAGGGGCTCCTACACCCACACTCCTATCTCAGTAATATACCTCTCCCAAGTCCCCAACTCTCTCAAGTCCCATAGTGTTTGAGGGCAGAATTCATGGGGGATTGTCTCCTCCTTCTCCTGGCACTGATGCATTTCTATGACCTCCAAGGTCCCTTCCAAATCAAAATCTATAATCCTTTGACCTGTAACATGGGGAAGTTTAACAGAATGCTATTTTAGGTGCCTTTCCATTTTCAGTCCCATGAGGCGGAAGCAGCTGGGTGGTTCAGTGGATAGAGCACTGGGTCTGGAATCAGAAAGACCCAAATTCAAATGTGGCCTCAGACACTAACAGGACAAGTCACTTAACCACTGCTTGCCTCAGTTTCCTCAACGATGACAATAATAGCACATATGTCCCAGGGTCATTGTGGGGATCAAATGAAATAATGATGGTAAAGTGCTTAGTCTGGTGCCTAGCACAGAGTAGACACTCTCCTTCTTTCTCAATCATAACTTTTTACAGGTTCATAGACTTAGATCAAGAAAGGACCTCACACATTATCTAACCCAGTGGTTCTCAACCTTCCTATTGCCATGACTCTTTAATACTTGTATGTGGACATATCTGCACGGGGGCAGACCCAACTGGAGACGGATAGAGGAGCGGGGTCTCAGTTCCTAAGACCATCAGCAATAGGTGTTTTCCGACAGTCTTAGGTGACCCCTGTTAAAGGGGTCGCGACCCAGATGTTGAGAACCACTGAACCCAACTCTTTTAGCTTGCAGGTGAGAAAGATGAGGAACAGAAACAAGCTGACTTGATATATAGCATACAGATAATAAGTGGCAAAGTCATAATTAGAACCCAGGTCCTTTACTCCAAATTCAACTCTCTTGTTTAATGCCCTCATATTACAGCTAAGGAAACTGAAACTAGAGAGGCAGTAAATCACAGAGCTAGGATTTAAACCTGAGTCATCTGAAACCAAATGGAGCCTCTTTTGCCACTAGCCCATACTGTGACACTAAGCCAGGTATTTTTTTAGAATCAATCCTCCAGCCATTAGTCCTCCAAGCTCAGACCTTTCAATATTGAAAACTGATTGACAAGAGCAAAGGATTTTGTTCCAGGAACTCTTTTGAATAGTGTAATGATTGAAGAGAGAGGTTCAAAGGGTAGGATGATTAATGGGATTCCATTTCAGCAGCGTGGGTTATAGATTTGGAGGAAGAGAGCACAAGCTATGGGGAAGCTGGATGTTTCCTAATAGGAAGATTACTGTCTGGCTCATTAACATGAGGAACTATGCATAGCTGATATTGCTGATTGGATTGGCCTCTCCCCTTAACTCCCAGGTGCAAGGTTTGGTGGCTAGGCTGTTTCCCAGGAAACATGATTCTATCGGCAAGAGCCAAGTAAAGGGACACACTCAGCAATTATCTGGATAATCGTATTGATTTAGACAGCAAATCTGGATAATTCAGAGCAATAGAAAAAAAAAAGAAACAAAATAGCAAAGTCCCAAGCCATGCTTCTTTCTCACTCTAATTCTATAGGTTCATATTCTCAACCACCCACCTCCTAATAGATGTGTGATGGACACAGGGTGCAAAAAGACATATTCAGGGATATGGCAAGTGTTTGGACTTGCTGGACTATCCTGATCTGTTACAGTGATTGTGTCTTCTTTTTGTATTTGGGGTGAAGTGGAGGGGGGTGTCGAGAGGGTCACATAAAAAAGGAAAGAGGGTCATTGAAGTTTTTAAATCACACACAAAAGAACTGAAGAAAGTACTAAAGGAAACACAGAAGAACAACTCTGAAAGTGACATGTTGAATTCAAATCAATAAGTATTTATTATGTACTTTTAGCAAGTTATATGTGCAAGAGAGTTGTGTTTTCTTTTTTTTTATTATCTGTTGCTGTGCTACTTAGTATATGGAAATATTCTTTTTCTTCTATTTGGGGGAGGGGTTCATTAAGCCCAGAAAATTTTTTTTAAATAAAATGAATTAATTTCCTAGACAGCATCATTGTTGTTGTTTGATATCACATGACTCTTTATTCCCCAGTGGACCATATTGTCTAGTGGGTTTTTATTGGCAGATATTGAGAGTGGTTTACCATTTCCTTCTCCAGTAGATTAAGGCAAACAGAGGTTAAGTGACTTGCCCAGGGTCCCACAATTGGTGTTTGAAGCCAGATTTGAACTCGGGTCCTCCTGACTCCAGTCCCCATCCACTGAGCCACCTAGCTGACTACCATCTAGCTAATTACTTTAACTTAAGCCCAAAGCACTCTGATAATTCAACTCAGAATGATGGGGTTTTTTTCTCAAGATTATTTAGAGAAAGACCTCATTCTGCAGGATTTCACAGGTTTTCCCAAAATAAAATGATTACTAAAAAATGACATTTGTTTAACCTTTAAATTTCTCAAAGCTTTTTTACATCTTCTTTGAGACTCAAACCAAATCCATGAGATAGACATTATAATTATTCCCTTTTAGAATGTAAGTTTCTTGAAGTCAGGGACTCTGCATTTCTATGTATTTCTGCCACTTCTGGCACTTAATAAAGTACAAAATAAATGCTTATTAACTAGTTAATTATCAGAGGTTCTGACCTCTAAGGTGTCTCCACTAACTTAGGAAGTCAAACTCCCAGGGCCTCAGTTATGTCTCCTCTAAAATGGGAGTTTTTCATTAAATGATCTCTGAGATTCCTTCAAGCTCTAAACCTACGATCTCCATCTTATAGCAGAGTCTCAGATAGATCAAGTGACTTACCTACAGTCACACAACTAGTAGTATGAGAGGTGGAATTTTAACTCAATTCTTCCTGACTCTAAAGTTCAGCTTCCTTCCCATGACTCCATGTACCCTGAGCTGCCTTTGGTCAGATACTAATGAACTTAAATTCACTGCAAAGAAATTGTTTTTCTCTAATAAGACTAAGAATTATTAATTAGGAAAATGTAATGAACCAGCTAATGCATAAGAGCCAGTTATACTCCTCTAACTACACTTCATCTGGGTATTTTATTGAAGAAATAGGAAGGTCCTAATGAGCCATTCCAATATTTTCATCAGAAGCCAAACAGTGGGGGTTCCATTGCTGCCACTATCTCCCTGGAAGGGATGAATTAACAAGAGTAAATGAGGCACACTGGAATTTCTCTACCCCTACTTAAAGGTTCAGTGATCCTAGAACCTATTAAAGCCCCAAAGTCAAAGAAAGAAGGAAAGAATAATGAGCACTCTGCTGATCTTTATTGGGAATTCTGCATGAACCATTAGCAAAAGAATTGCGGATTCACATTTTACAAGTGGGTAATTTAATCATTCAGTGCAATATGCTCCAATTTTCCAGAACCTAAGGAAGGGGAAAAGGTCTCTCTTTAATTTGTATAAGGAAAGATCAATTTTTTAAAGTAATGTGTTGTTAGTGACCTTTTTCCCATTTGTTAATATAGTTTCAAATTATACTATATGAATATACATACATACATATATACATACACACACAGATGCTTTATTTTGACCTGAAGTTGTGATTTTATTGGTAGAAGAAGAGCCAACTGGAGAAATTCCTTCTATTGATGCAGACTAGCAATTTTACTGCAACTTACATCCTTAGAA
>CM053599.1:22394186-22442575 GCA_028646575.1 Pseudocheirus occidentalis | reverse complement strand
ATGCCTTCTTCAAGAAGCCTTCCTAACCTTTGTTAGCCCTTTTCCCTCTAATCATTGTGTATATCCCATATTAACTTGCCTGTGATATGTGATATGTGCCCTTAGTAGAAGATAAGCTCCTAGGGGACAGGCACTATCCCTTTTTGTATTTTTATCTCTAACACCTAGCACGGTGCCTCACTTGTGGTAGGTACTTAATATTTGCTCTTTGAATTTAACTGAAAACATCAAACAAGAAACTAAGACACTTTACAGAAAGAGCTTTTATTTGATAATCCCCCCAGAAATTTATCTAAGCTATTAAAATTACAGACAATAAACACATCCATAGAGTATGCTTGGCAATATAATCAAAACAAGCTTTTCCTTTGTGAATATTATAGAGAAAATCATTATTTATCCAGGAGGCAGGCAGATAACCTTTCTAGGCTGGCTGGTGTTTGATCACTGACATTTTATAATCCTTGATATTTTGATCTTTTCCATGTAAATTACTACAGTTTCATGATATTTTAATTAAGAAAGTATGAGAGCAGCTTCTAATTATGATCATAATGTGTTCTGAGGTGATAACTGTTACCATCAGCATATATACTTATATTTCAGACATTGCCTTGGAAGTAATCAGCCAAATCCAATGAAGGGAAGCAAACAAAAGATTTGCTTGTTATTAAGTGCAAATATTTAAAGAGCTCAAGGTTGATGACTTTTTTTGGGAGGTGGCACAGAATTTCTTCCACCATTTGTTTTCTAGTAATTTTGTATCAATAAAAGACAACTTAGTGACATAGAAGTCAGCATGCTAAACTGAGTTGGGAAGACCTGAATTTTCATCCTGTCTCGAACACCTGCAAGTTCTGTGATCCTGGGAACATTATTAAATAAATATCTCTCAGACTTGGTTCCTCATCAGTAAAATGAGCATAATAATAATAATCCTTACCTCATAGGGTTGTTGTAAGGAGCACATAAGGTAATATATGCAAAAATGCCATGTAAACCTTAAAGTACTATTTAACACTAGTTAATGTTATTAATATAGACTGTTGGAACCGCTATAGGATATTTTAATGAGTCCCATGTCTCTTCTCCTTGATGCCCAGGGCAAGGTAGATCAGTGAGTGACAAGGCAGCTGACAGACTGAAACCAAATTCATGGTGTATATCTTCCATCAAAATCTTGAAGTTTTCTTTTTCAAATAAGAATCCCAGACAATCACCATCTACCCACATGTTTATTTCTGGTTTTGTGTATAAATAGCCATATAATGTGGACATGGGGTTTCTTTCTTTTGGATTGCTGACAGGTTACAATTGACATAAAGGATGAGAATGATGAAGCGCCTGTCTGCAAACCATCTAAATATAAGGCAGTCATTTTTGACAATGTTGCTGCCGGAACAAACGTCAACAGCTTCAAGCTAAGCTGCCATGACAGAGATTCACGCAATACTGAAATGCGCTTCGAGATAGTTTCTGGTAGGGGATTTTAGCATGAATTTTTAAAATGAAGGTGAATCATGTTGGCTGCAAATGTAACCACATTCTTGAAAATAATCTTATCACCTTACTTAGCTAAGTATCTAATTTAGTAAATATCATATTATTTAATTTTTTCAACATACTTCAGCACCTTTTAAATATCTGTGTCTAGCAGAATTCCTTCTATCATGGAGTGATATTTCATAATTGTTTTGTCTTTTTAGAAACTGAACCTCTGCAGAAAAGCTGAAGAGTTATATTTCAAGGTTCTCAATGTGCTGTCCATGGTGCTAACATTAAAATGTCATCCAGTCCTTCACACATATAGTGATACTGTGTGCTCAGGATCAGTATGACTGATGTTTTGATTTATTTTTCTGCGGAGAAATTTTCAAGGAATCATCCCTATACCATTGTGATATAGTGTATGCATTTGTAATATGATTCATAAGAGTTAAGGAATATAGCCTCTGATCACAGGATGCAATGAAAATAACTTCATACATAGAAGAAACTCAGCCCCCAGCAGCATGATATTCTAACTACCTGGACCAACCAGGCATCTAGATCCTGAATCAGAAATAACAGAGCTTACTGTTCAGGAGGAGGCAGTTCATAGTAGTCACAGTATGGCACAGTACACAGTGCCAATGACCATGGTGCTCAGTCCCATGTGCCATATTTTAGGGAAGACTTTCATAAGCTGGAGAGCAACCAGTTGCAGGTGACCAAGATAGACTGAGTTCACTTAATATGAGGATTACTTAAGCAGTAGTTCTCAACCTTCCTAATGCTGCGACCCTTTAATACAGTTCTTCATGTTGTGGTGACCCCCAACCATAAAATTATTTTCATTGCTACTTCATAACTGTAATTTTGCTATTGTTATAAATCTATCTAATATGCAGCATATATTTTCATTGTTATAAATTGAACATAACCCACAAGTTGGGAACCACTGACTTAAAGGAACTATTTTTAACTTGAAGAAAATAAGAGTCAGTTTGGGAAGAGGGCATGATGATTATTTCAGATATTTAAAGGGTTGTCCCTTGATGAGTCCTTAGACTTATTTTACTTGGTCCAAAAAGGCAGATTTAGAAGCAACAGTTGGAACTGGAGGTTTGATATAAAGAACAACTTCCTAGTAATTATGCCTTCCCCAAAATATAGTGAGTTGGTTCAGAAAGTAATGGGTTCCTCCCCTTACTAGAGGTCTCCCAAGCAAACCTGGACAGCCACTTCTAGAGTTTGTTTCCAGAGGGCACTCTTGTTCAGTTACAGATTGGACTAGATGGTCTCTGAGGTCTTTCTACCACTGAAATTCGGATTCTATGAAGTCACATGTATTCTAGGAAATATGAAAATGTAAAAGATTAACTTTACATACTATCTGGACAATCATAATTTTGAATGTTTTTTTTCTTTTTAAGGAAATGATAATCAACATTTTGGATTTGATCCAACTCGGGGCTCAAATACCCCAAAACTAATTGTGAAAAATCCTTTTAACTTCAAGTCTGGGATAGATTTTCATCAGCATTATCATCTTGTGGTACACATTATTGATGACAATTTGCAGCATGGCCAAGTGGTATACCCCCAAACAGGGACTGTCATGATAGATATTTCTGTGACACAACAAAATACACCAGCTCCTCCAATCACCAATTTTGAAGTAAAGTATTATAGAATTTAATTTTCTGGGATGAAAAGGGTCTGTTGCAGAGGGATTCACATTCATTCAATAAGTATTTATTAAGTGACTAGGACATGCACTATGTATATCTATGCTATGTTGGGGATATAGGGATGAATAAGACATAGTACATGCCTTTAAGAGGCTTACAGCCAGGTAGGAAAGAAGTGATGGGGGAAAAATATTAGAATATGAGTTTGTAGAGGAGCTACAAACAAAACTCTCTGAGAGGTAAAATAACTTCTTTGCTCTTTAGTCATTTTTCAATCATTTCTCACTCTTCATGACCCCATTTGGGACTTTCTTGGCAAAGATATTGGAATAGTTTGTCATTTCCTTCTCTAGCTCATTTTATAGATGAGGAAACTGAGGCAAACAGGGTTAAGTGACTTGACCAGGGTCATACAGACAATAAGGCCAGATTTGAACTCAGGAAAAGGAATTTTCCTGACTCCAGGCCCACTGCTCTATTAACTGTGCCACCTAGTTGCCCAAAATTTAATGAAAGTAAAATAATTTAAAATTTTAATGAATATAAAGAAACACCAGAACCCCCAAGGTCATGGTTAGAAATGGGCAAGTTATACATAGGTGCATCCCCCCTCCCTATTTCCAAGGTATTAGGTATATATACCTCTCTGTGCTTATATTTCTGTAAATGTGGTATATAACAATAATTAATGCAATGATTTAACATTGGATTCAACACTATTCAACAAAAATGTAAAAAACTACTTATTATGTCCTGACCATTTTGCTGAGAATGGTGGGGCTACAAAGACAAAAATGAAACAATTCCTAACTTCAAAGACTTAATAATCTACTGAGGAATATAATGTGCATAGATAAGTAAACATTAAGAGTACTGAATTTGGAATCAAAGGACCCGAGTTCAAACCCCATCTTTGTCTCTTACTAGCTATATGACATTGGGCATACATAATCTCTCTAAGTCTCAGTTTCTTCATCTGTAAAATGAAAGGGTTGGACAAGATTTGAAGTCACTTACAGCTCTAAATCTATAATTCCATGTAAGAGAGAGAACTGACTATTGAGTAAACCAGGAAAGGCATGGTTTACAAGGTAGCACCTTTACTGGGTTTAAAGGAAATAAGGGTAGAGGCAAAGGCAGCTAGATGGCTCAGTGATTAAAGTACTGGGGTCTAGAGTTAGGAAGATTGACTTCAGACACCAGCTTTGTGACTTTGGGCAAGTCACATCAGCCCTGTTTGCTTCAGTTTCCTCATCTGTAAAATGAGCTGGAGAAGGAAATTGCAAACCACCCTAGTGTCTTTGCTAAGAAGTCCCTTATGGAGTCATGAAAAGTCAGACATGACTGAATGACAGCAATAAGGATAGAGAGGCAAGAGCATATATTCCAGGAATGGGGGTATAGCTAATGCAAAGATAAGATATGGGAGAGAGAGAAATTTGTCTAGGGTGAATAGCAGTGAGTGGTCTAATTTGTGAAGGTAGATAATATAAAGGTTTTTGAAGATAGATAATACGTAAAAAAGACCAGATTGTAGAGGCTTTAAGTGACAGGCAAAGGAAAATGCCTTCCATACTTTATCTCATTTAAGATTGATTGTAACCCTGTGAAGTAGATATCTCAGGTATTATGACCCTCAGTTTACAGATGAGGAAGCTAGGTTTTAAGAGCTTAAGGGAGTTGTCCATGTCCACAACAAGTGTCTAGAGTGGAGTGGAGTGTTCAAATCTAGGTCTCCTTTTGACCCCAAGTCCAGTTCTACACAAGGCTGCTGTTCCTATTTATTGCTTCATCCTGATGATACCCAAAGAAAAATTCCGGAGAAGTATTGGCATTCTCATGTGAAAAGTTTTGGAAAGTAAAATTCCTCCCCTAAATGGGCTCTGGATTCCATCTTTTTTTTCTATACATGTTCACCTATTTGCTTCCTACTAATTACCATCTTTACCCAACTCTGTTTCCAATCATGTACTTTCCCATCTACTCATAGTGCCTCTTTTGACTATTGTTATGTCTCTGTGTAGTTGATAACATCTGCCAATTTGTGATTAGGGAATAGTATATGGGTGGGAGTGGAGTCAGTAAAGACAAGTATAATCAACTTTGTGCAAAAAAGTCAATGGTAATTAGTTTTTTTTATGACATATGGATATAAATAAGTCAATTGTCAGATGATATTCAGCAAACTTTGCTGGAACAGCAAGAACTGGCATTTCTAATAATTATCCAAAGGCACAGCAAGAACTTGAAGGGCCCTCTTAATCATCAAAGATTGAGATTAACTATGTTCTATAGTTTTGCCATATTATATTTTTTGCAGTTATGGCAATCTTTTTTTGAAACACACACAGATATTTATAACCCTCACACTATTAGATTTTTGCTTCAAATTTCACTAAAAAAATTGAAGCAAAATAGTAAAAAGTGTCTCTTTCCTCCTCTTTGTCTCACATTACTCAAAGACTTAACACCATTATATATATGCCAATGAACCTCAGACCTATTTCACCATCCCTAACCTCTTTCCTAACTTCTAGCCCCTAATATCCAGCTGCCAAATGGACATTTCAAACTGGAGGTTCTGTAGACATATTAACCTCAGCATGCCTCACATGGTGCTCATCATCTTTTCTTTAAAACTCTCCCTTCTTCTTGGCTCCTGTACTACTGCTGAGATCACCGTGATCCTCTCAGTCACCCAAGCTCACAATCTAGGTATCATCTTTGTCTCCTCATTCTCTCATCCCACCCATATCTTCATTAGACTGTGAACTCCTTGAGAATGATGGTTTGTTTGCCTTTCTTTGTATCTGCTTGTTTAATAGTGCCTGGTACATAGTTGGTGCTTAGCAGATGCCT
The DNA here is from genome assembly GCA_028646575.1 of Pseudocheirus occidentalis. Classification (NCBI taxonomy): domain Eukaryota; kingdom Metazoa; phylum Chordata; class Mammalia; order Diprotodontia; family Pseudocheiridae; genus Pseudocheirus; species Pseudocheirus occidentalis. The sequence goes on along the minus strand of CM053599.1, from coordinate 22,436,543 downwards.
ATTGACTGATTGAGATAACCAGAATATTTAGTTGACCATCCCCTATGCTCCTAATATGCTTGGTTTTCACGATTACATATGCATGTGTATGTATCTATGTATATTATATATGTATATAAAATCACTTGCTATATTAATGCTTTATAGATGCTCTAAATACTCTGATCCTTAGTGTCTTTTCAGCCCATGCCATAATTCTACCAACAGCAATACAGAAGTGGAAGAGGAACACATGGGATTGTAAACTTAAATGTATTTTCCTTTGTTTCATGGGTTGCCATGGTCAAATAATTCGTTACCAAATGGTCAGACTCCTAGTGATGGGACACTCTTACTTAGGTAGACTGGTCATTGGAAAACGGATTTAATATATTGCTAATATTTGAAACCTTTCTCACTGTAGAATCTACTAAATTGTGTCTTGCTAGCATTGCCCTTGAAGGCTTTCTCCCCACCAAAATGAGGGCTCAGAATAAAACTCTCTGTTTCTCTCTCTCTCTCTCTCTCTCTCTCTCTCTCTCTCTCTCTCTCTCTTTCCTCTCTCTTTCTTTGCATAATATGCACACACACATACATACATACCTATGCACACATATATAATAGAAATAAATGTAAAGTCTTACCTTTGAGCTCAAAAAATCAATTCCAGAAGACTAAGATAGGGGAAGCATGATTAGACTGCAGGTTGTTCAAGAAATGTATAAAAGGTTTAGTGGATTTCTAAGTCCATGTTAATCAATAATGGATATGGCAACAAAAGCAAAAAAGCCAGTGAAATCTTGGGTTATATTAAGGGATGCATAACATCTAGGAACAAGGAGATGACAGCTCCATTGTACCTGCTCTGGTCAGATCACATCTGGAATATTGATTCCGTTTGAGCAGTGACAGTTTGAAAGGACATTGGTAAGTTGTAGAATGTTCAGAGGATGATAACTAGGATGGGGAAGTGCCTTGAGTCCCTACCATATGAGGATTGGTTGGAAGATCCAAGGTTGTTTATCTTGTTTGGAAAAAGACTCCGTGGGGATATGGTGGTCACCTTCAAATATCTGAAGGAATGTGACATGGAAGGTAGGTTAGACTCATTCTGTTTGGTTCCAGAAAGTAGATTAGGAAGATTGAATGCAAGTTGCAAAAAGGAAAATTTAGTCTTGATGTGTGAAAACTTCCCAAGTTTGCAGTGAGAATGAGCCTCAACTAAAATGTGCTGATTGTGACCATAGTAGGCCCCCCAGTTTGGAAGTGTACAAACAGATTCTGGGTGATCACATTTCAGGTTTGTTGTAATGAGGATTCCTTTTTATGTATGAGTTTGATAAAATGACTTGTTTGATTTCCTTCCAACTCTGAAATTCTGTTAGTCTGTGATATAGATATACATATACGTATATATTGTACAGATCAGTGTATGTAATTTGTCATACATAGATTAATCCTATTATGAAAATACTATCTGAAAACATTGCCTAATGCTTTGTGTTCTTTGCTATGCCATTTATCAGCAAAAGAAAGGTGTGACTGTTGTATACACGTCTATAAACACATACAGTCCCAATGACTGGTACATCCCTTTCATCTTTACACTGATGGCGGTTTTCCTGGTTGGGCTGCTTGCCTGGACAGGCTACCTTCTTGTGAAATATACCAGCATTACAGCCACGTGCCAAAAACTGACCAAGGAGCTCTCTAAGCCAAAAAACAAGTATGTGAATTTTTATTTAACTTCCAAATGAGTAACTGCTTTAAAAGGGACATTTGTATGTTGCCAAGTTGGCCTCTGACAAAAGGAACTTCTGAGGGTGTAGAAAGCTTGGGTGTCCCTTTGAGCATTGGTAAGTTTAAACTCACAGTGAGTTATACCCACTTTTCATCTGGTTCTCACTTTGCACACGAGTCCCTGAATTTAGATGGACCAGTATTACGGGGTCCAGGAAGAGGAGTTGGAGAAGTTCTAGTGGATGGATGGAAAAGCAGCAGCTGCCTCCATTGCTCCTTATCTTAGAGGCCAGGAAGCCTGATGGGAAGAACACTGACCTTGAGAGACAACCGGCTTCGTTTTGGCTCTGTAAATTCATACCTATGTGGCAATGGGCAAGTCTCTTTTCCTTTCTAATCCTCATTTTCCTCATGCGGAAAATGCAGATAATAATTGTGCCACTTACTTGAAAACTTAATAGATGCCAAATTAAAAGACAAGTTTTTCTTGATCTCTAGCTGCAGAATGTGAAGTATTAGGTGTCAAAGAATCTACTTCCTCTACTAAATGATAAGATAACAGACACAAAAATGAAAGCTCTTCAGGAATAAGTAAAAAAATAAAACTTCATTTTAAGGCTCACATGGGAATTGATGCATGGGAAGGTTCTCTGTAAGACAGTTTACAAATACAGAGAATTATGTTTGTCAATTTTACTGAAAATAGCTCTCCCTACAGCCTCTATCCTTAGAGGAAGAGCCTAATGGTCCATAAATCTAGAGCTGGATAAAACCTCTGAGATTGTGTAGTCCAAATATCTCATTTTACAGACGAGGAAACTGAGATCAAGGAATATTAAATGACTTGCCCAAAGTCAGTGTTTGTGTTAAGTGTCTGAAGCCCGATTTGAACTCAGGTCCTCCTGACTCCAGGGCCAGTTCTCTATTCACTATGCCAGCTAGCTGTCCCTAGATAAGACTTTTTATCAATCATACCCAACTATATATGGGAGGATATTGACTAATTTATACTCTGGCTGTTTAATGCTAGTCTGCCCAGACCAATAAGGCAATTTATGTGTTGAGGGGCCTATCTTTTAGAACAAACAAAACTGGCATTCATATGGTGCTTCTTCTGCTGTATTTTCCTCCATGGAGGAGAACCATGCTCACTATTTATTGCCTGCTATATAAAAATGATCTTTGAATTTTGCTGTGCAATGGTGTTACAAACCTGACTTTTTAAAATCTAATTTTCTTTCATTACAGAAGAAAGAAGTACGTAGCTGGTAAGTTTTAAATTATTGACTATTCTATAGCTGCTTAGAAGTCCCTCATAAGATTCTTACTTGATTGGTTTTCCTTTCCCAACAGGAAACAAAACTACCAATGATAGCATGGTAACAGAAAGCAGACTAAATCAAGTTGCAGTGGTAACTGTGAGTACAATTCTGGGAGCCATATTTTACCACAGAAGTAATGGCATTTCCTTGTCCCACTCCCTTTTCATAGTGATGATCCCTCCCTGCCTTAGTAATTATTTGGTCAGCTTCCTCTCTCCCACCCCCACATACTGTGAATAGAATCAGATAATTTCAATTTCAAACATGGAAATCACAGAGCCAAATCCAGGACCAAGTATTATCACAGAGAGAATGGTCCTTATAGAAGAAGGAGTCCTCTGATTTGGAGTCTTGTAGGGGGAGGTGAAATTCTCATCATGTCTTGTAATAGACTTCAAATAATTTATTAAATAATCCACAAACAATCTCAGGTAGGCAAGTAGAATGTGTCAGTGAGATGGGGAAGAGGTTCATACCTGGGGTGTCTCACCTCTTCTTGGGGTGTACACTTTGACTCTCATGCTGCTCTAGTCTCTCTAACTTCCTAAAACACTTTGAGCTTGCTTTACTCCCATCCCCTTTAAAGCAATATTTTATATTCTAGAACCTAAAGCAATATTTTATATTCAAGAACCTACGAACTCTTTCTCCTCAGTAGAAAACACTTAACCCACCTTTTCTCATAAGGCTCTAGTGTTTGACTTGAAGTATCTGGTAAATAATCCATGTTAGAGTAGAAATGGGTTTACCCCACAAAGGAAATGAAAATGCCTTTTAAAAGAATGTTTTGGGGAACATGAAGGTTTTGGTGGTAGAACTGACTGGATTAAATTCACAAAGCATTCATTAGACGTCTACTCCATGCCAGGCAGCATGTTGTAGGGCATAGAGATCTAGCCTTGAAGATAGAGCCAGTCCAGTTCTACCATTGACACATGTTGATTTTGTGAGTCTGAGCAGAGCAACTGTTCTCTGTTTTTTAGACCGCTCTCTAATGGCATAAATTGCAAAGGAAGATGCTGACCTACATTAGTAGAGGAATTTACCTCACCTGGGAGTTCCCTGTAGCCATAAAGCCATAGGTTCTTATTGCTAAGCACTAGGAATATACATTCAAAAGTGAAAGTCCTACTCTCAAGAGCCTACATTCTACTTAAACTTTGGATGACCTTGATAGCATTTCATTGAGGTTCTTGTCTACTCTGATCACCCAGGAGTATAAAAACTGCCCAGGAGAATAAAAAGGATATGTGATGAGGGGTTTATCTTCTAGAAATATTAAAATTGCAATACTCCCTTTCCCCCAAAACCCAAGGTAATTCCGTATCAAAATGATTATTTTCTTTGTAATAATTTGTCCTTTTCTAAGGAAACAACTGTGTACAAGACAGTATTTGATGAAGAAGCAATTGATCCAGGTACAGTGCATCAGATGTCCTTGGGGGTCAGACCTCTTTACTTCAATGTATTCTATTGGGAAGATACTAGTCATGCCTTGCTATTCTCAACTTACTTCATGCATTGTGATTAGCATCATTCAAGAAACTTTTTTTGGGAAAAGTTTCTCTGATAGGAATTGAATCTAGTCAAAGGTGATATTGTATCTTAAGAACCCAAGGTAGCTCTGGGAGCAAGTGAGTTACTCCAAGAGTAACTCGCCTGCCTTTCTAGTCAGTGGAGGTAGCTGTAAGCCAGAGCATCCAAGCAATGATGGCAACTGTAGCCAGTGGATGTAAGACTGGCTGAAATGCTATTAGCTTTGGAATGGTTTGGCTTACCAGTAGTGAGACAAGCCTATTTATATAAACCCCTGTCACATGGGGAACAGCACAGTTGCACTATGTGGACACCCAGCAAGTTTTCTTTTCTGTGAGTGTTCTGGTATATTCTAGTCTAGTCTACCATGGCCATGCTTGTTTTCTCTAGGTAGGGAGGCTGTACTCACTAGAAAGGTGAACCTGTGATAGGATAATTCAGGCAGAGACCCAAATTCATACTAAATCAATCAATCAATCAATCAATCAGTCAATCAGTATTAAGTTTCTAATATATGCCAGGCATTATGGTAAACACTTGGGGATTCAAAGAAGAAACAAAAATTGTCCCTGCCCTAAAAAGCTTATATTCTAATGGGAGATTTCACATGTATATAAACAAGAATATTCAAGATACAAAATGTAAATAGAATGTAACTACTCCTTTGAGGGTACATTTAAGAGCCTCAGAAGTGATACCCACCAAATTTTCCTCCATTGTGCTAAATATTTTGTGTTTTTCCTTTAAAAATTTTAATTTGTATTTTTTTGTTTTTATATCACCTTTATTTCCAAATATGTATTGTATATATGTAGGTATGTGTATATGTATATGTGTATATGTATATGTATGTGTGTGTATATATGTATATAAACACATATATTAAAAGAAATCTCAGTTCCCAACTGAGAAAGCTATGCTTTTGAGCAAAGAATTAAAAAGGAATGAGAAAAAATCCCTTTATCAAAACTAACCAATGCACACCTGACTCTAACCCTAACATTAATTCTTTTGGAAAAAAGTTGATTGTAACTGACCAAACTGCTATCTTCTCAGAGATATTTTACTATTCAGGGACTTTGACAATAGACCCATGCTCAATAGGCTTTAACAAAGTGAGAGCAGAAGAGCATTCTTCTGCCACACTATCTATTTTCATGCTAAGTAGAAGTTTTTCTTAGTACCTTCTTTTCTTCAGTGTATGGATATAATATAATATAATTTTATTTGTGAATTTAAAAACATTACACTGAGAAAAGGCTTCATAGGCTTCTTCAGACTGCCAGACTGCCAAAGGGTGGTCCATGACCTAAAAATGATGAAGAATCCCTAGATTAGAAGATCTCTCGAGTTCTCTAACATTTGGTGACTGAATCTATGAATGGGAAGAGAAGTTACTTTTCCACTGGAAAGTCACATAACAATGTTCACCAAATCCCAATGACGGCTAGATGAAGGAATACTAGCTGCTTCTACCGGGTCTGAGGGTTCAGATGAATTAGTAAACTAAAACCAGTATTAAGTAACTGAATAGGAATGAAAATTCCAAAGCCCCAATTCCCAGTAGCTTCTAGCTTCTGGATATGGCTTCATCTTTTTTGTGACTAAGATAGGGAGATAGGGAAGGTTTTGGAATAGGGATAGAGTCCTAGCAGAGCTTGATCAGAAAGGCAGGTGACACTGGAGGCAGAGGACACCAGGTCAAATCACACCAAGATGCAAACTTGCTTTGAGTCCCTTGTTTCTTATCCAAATCCATCCCCATCTTGTTGCTCAATTGGGAGCTCTTTCTATAGCTCTCCTCCTTCTTTTCCTTCCCCTTCGTTTTCGTTGTTTTACCTTTGCCCCTTCAAATTCACCATGCCCAAAACAGAACTCAATATCCCTTCCCCTACAAAAATTCACCCATCTTCTGAAATTTCCTACAATTGTTGAGGCAATCATTATCTTTTCAATCTCCCAGGTTCATAACCTTGATGTGATCCTCAACTCCACAGGCTCCCACCCTCCACATATCCAGTCAGTGGGCAAATCTCATTGTTTCTCCTTTCATTTCATCTCTTTCTTTCTCTCTTCTCACACCAGCCCTGCCCTAATTTAGCTTCTCATCACCTCTCACATGGATTACTGCAATAGTCTCCTATTTGTTCTTCCTGCTTCAAGTCTTTTCCCTCACTAATCCATCCCCTCTACACTTACCAGAATGATTTCCACTCCTGTCCTCAAAGTGTAAGTGTGAGCATATTAACCCCTTCTCAGTGAACCTTGGGAAGCTCTCTATTGCCTCTAAGACCAAGTATGAACTCCTTTGTTTGACATTTAAAACTCTTCCTAACTTGGCCCCTTCCTATATCTCCAGTCTCCCCAAACAGAAGTCCTTTCTGTATACTATATGGCCCAGCATTGCTGGTCTATTTGCTGTTCCTCATATATAATGCTTGTGTTTGCACTGGCTGTCCCCCATAGTGGAATATACATGCCTCCTTCACCTCTACTCTCTGAATCCCTGGTTTCCTTCAAGACTCAACTCATGGCCTACCTTTGTTATAAGGCCTTTCTGGTACCTCACAGTGGCTCAAGCACTTTTTACCCCAAACATCCTTGTATTCACTTGGTATATATTTTGTATGTAATTCTATATGTGCAAGTTGTCTTACCTGTTAGAATGGAAGCACCTTGAGGACAGGGACTATTTCAATTTTTATTTCTGTATCTTAGTGCCCAGCAAAATCACTAGCTCTTAGAGGTGATTGATAAATGTTGATTGGTTAATTTCCATTTTTTTCTTAATGAAGATTAGTTTTTGTCAGCATGCAATAATAATAATAATTTATATGGAGCTCAATATTTTGCAAAAATGCTTTATGTATACATATACATATATATGCATAATATGTATATATTATTTGATCCTCATAACAACCTTAGGAGGAAGGTACTTTTATTATCCTCATTTTATGAATGAAGAAACTGAGGCTGAGAGTGGTTGAGTGACTTATCTATGGTCACAAAGTTAATTAGTATCTGCAGCAGGAATTGAACTCAGGTCTTCATGCTCCAAGTCTAGTGTCCTATCCATTATACCACCTACTTTCCTAGGACATCCACATAAATGGCACAATGAAGCAACTACACTCACATAGATTGTAGATTTAAGAGCCATGAGAGATCTTAGAGGTCATATAGTTCAACCCCCTCATTTTATAAATGAAGAAGTGAAGGCCTAGAGAAATTAAGTCATTTACTCAAGGTCACACAGTTAGTTAGTGGTAGAACTGAGACCTGAACCCAGCATTCTTTCTACTGTGCCATATGAGTGTTGGGTTCTTTCATGAACATGTGGTTTCCACCTCATTTAGTGAATACATTATAGTGCAAAGGTGCAATACAATTGGAAACATTCATTGTACATAGACATCAGCTCTGACAGAGCCTTAAGTTGTGGTTGATGAAGAGGAAATAAAGTCTCTTAATCAAGTTCATGCTTGAAGAATGTCATGATCTGAGTTTTTAGAATGAGGACAGGATGAGTTTGACTTACATTGAAACTGAATCTAAAACTTGAAATTCAATAGCCTATTCACAATTTCCAAAAGGTAATATTTACTTAGAGGATAGGTTTGCGTGCTGGTGGGGAGGTGTGTTTTTTGTCACCATGGCTACCACTCTTAGAAGCTCCACAATTGGTGTGTGGGTAGATTAGGTTATTTAAGGTCTCTTTCAGCTTGGACAGACCAAAGCTCAAAGTTATATTCCCTTGGATCATGGGATCATATATTTAGAGATAGTCAGGGTCATTAGAGCTCTCTAGTCTAGGTCTTCAATTTTGTAGGTCAATTGATGAACAAGTATTTATTAAGCAGTGTGATGGGTACTGGAAAGAAAAATATGGCAATAAAATAATGCTGCCCTTGCCCTCAAGGATCTTGGTCAAGGTGACACAGTAAGCAGCACAGACTGAAACCTTGGTTCTCTGACGCCAAGTCCAGTGCTCTTTCTAAAACATTATGCCATCTTTACAACTCTCTAAATTATGTCAGGAAAGTCTTCATCTGTAGAATGAATACTGTACTATTAAAGTCCCGCACCTCTAGGATTATAGTATAATGGAGAAAACAGTGGCTCTGGAGTTTTTAGATCTGGGTTCAAATCTGCCCTCTGACATTTACTGTGAGCTTGGGCAGCTAACTCACTTTGCTACCATCTGAGTTTTCCCATCTGCAAATGGGGGTAACATAACCTGCCTCATGTACTGCATTTGGTTATTGTGAGACTGGCTCTGGAATCAGAAAGGTGTGTGTTCAAATCATGCCTCTGATGCTTGTCACCTGTGTGTTCTTGAGTAAGCCACTTTACTGCCTTGTGCCTCAGTTTCCTCATCTGTAAAATGAAAGCTGGACAAGATGGCTTCTTATATCTCTCCCAATTCTTACATTTCTTATGTTGCTATATCACTAAAGGTTGAATCAGTAAATTAAAGTTTCTCATTTATACTCACAGAAGGAAACCCCATCCCCACCCCAGAAGTAAAGAATGTGATTTCTGGGAAAACTTTCTAACAATAAGTACTGTCCTAAAGTGAGACGGAACACCCTAATAGGTGGTAGATTTTCCCTCTTAGAAGTTCTCCAGGTAAAGTCTGAATGACCACTTGGGTTGGGCATGTTCTGATGGGACTAGTTGGCTACTGAGATCCCTTCTGGCTCAAAAAATGGATGAATTGTCTTTTTGGACAGAATTTGGAGCTATGGCCATTTTCAGAACTAGTAACTAGGCTTACTTAGCTTTATGTCTCATAGATAACCTTGCCTCCCATTTTTTTGAATGTGCTTTTGTTTTCCGGGATGGGTGGGATGATCAAATGTCCCAGGCCTCCTCCTGGGAGACTTCTGACCTTGTAGGCCATTCGAAGCATTTCTGTGAAGTCCTTTTATGTGTATTCTCAGTGTTTGCCATTGTTATAAAGGGCCCACTTTGGAAGATTTGAACAACTCACCACCTGTTTTTTTTCTGTTGTGTGCTTTTTCTCCAACAGTCACAGGGAATGTATATGAATACAACAGCAAGTCTGGAGCTAGGAAATGGAAGAAGACGCCCAGACCACCAGAGGATCTAGCCACCCACATACAAACGATCTCAAAGAAACTCCCTACTGAGGAGTCCATTCAAGGATGACATAGCATGTTTGCATCCCATTTTATACATTACAAAGAACCTACAAAATCTCTCTCAATACCTTTAACTACCATCTTTTGCTTAGTTCAGCGGTTCTCAACCTATGGGTTACGTTCAATTTGTAGCAATGAAAATACATCCTGCATATCAGATATTTACATTACAATTCATAACAGAAGCACAATTACAGTTATGAAGCAGCAACGAAAATAATTTTATGGTTGCGGTTCACCACAACATGAGGAACTGTATGAAAGGGTCGCGGCATCAGGAAGGTTGAGAACCACTGGCTTAGTTGAATTCTAGGTATTTTTTACTCTGTTCTCTACAATCAAAATGTAAATTTCAGTTAGTTGCATCATGAGTGCCTTCCAGCCTGTGAATAGTCACAATTAGAGCTACTGGGGACAGGCCTGAAGGACTAAGTCTTTTTTTTTTTCTTTTTGGAGGGCAGTTGGGGTTAAGCGACTTGCCCAAGGTCACATGGCTAGTTTTTTGTATTAAGTGTCTGAGGCCGGATTTGAACTCAGGTACTCCTGACTCCAGGGCCGGTGCTCTATTCACTGCGCCACCTAGCCGCCCAGGACTAAGTCTTGATCCTCAAAAGAGTTTTACTGATGGCAGCAAAATTCTTGTCCCATTTAATCAGCTCTTTTGCCTTCTGCAGGACTTAACCAGGCATAGGAGGGGGAATATACTCAGAATGCTTTCTCCTGATTACTGGTAATCATTCAAAATGAATGATTGTTTGTAAAGCTCAATTGATCTGGCCTTTTAATTTTCCTTTTATAGTTCTCTATGCAAAATGGTCCTGCCAACTCTTTACTTATTAATTGCTTGTAAATGTGATGTTGGAATCAAGGCTGTCATTGGCATTAGTAAAGTCCATGACATCTTGTTTTAGTAAATCAAGCTTTAAAGTCCACCTTGGCTGTTGTGCTTCCTTATTCACATTTGTAGAACACTTAAAGGAGGGTGATGTCCACTGCTCACTGTGGGAGCTATTGCAAATATTCCTCTTCCCATTTGACAGATGAGGAAACTGATTTTGGGGTCATTCAGTGACTTTCTTCTTCAAGGTCACAAGTAGGAAGTGTCAGAATCAATGTTATACCCCTTGTCTTATAAGGTCAAGAATCGTTTGTTTTTTTTTTAACACACCTAGACTGATTTGTTAAGTCAGATAATGCTATTCCTTTTATCCTCTTGGGCTTAGAGGACATGGTGCCCATCACAATCCACCTCCAAGTCTGAGTCTACATGCACAAAATAACATCTAGGACTGAGCCAATAATCTAATAATAAGTGATGTTTAGGTGCCTCCAGATTTGCAAAGCATATTCCATTCATTATTTAATTTAATTCTTACAAGTACTTTAGGAGACAAATTTTGTTGTTTAATCAATTTTCAGTTGTGTCTGACTCTTTGTGACCCCATTTGGGGTTTTCATGGCAAAGACACTGGAGCGGCTTTCCATTTCCTTCTCCAGCTCATTTTACAGTTGAGGAAACTAAGGCAAATAGTGTTAAGTGACTTGCCTAGGGTCACATGACTACTAAGTGTCTGAGATGAGATTTGGACTCAGGTCTTCCTGACTCCAGATCCAATACTCAATCTACTGCACCGCCTAGCTGCCCTGGATAGAAATACTAAAGGCATCACTTGCTTCATTTTTCAGATGATAAAACTTGGATTCAAATGACTGGGCAAGAGTCACTCAACTAATAAATGTTAGAGATAATATCTGAGATAAGATCAGTTCTCCCCAACTCCTAGCCCAGTATTCTTTCCATTGTGCAATGCTGCCTCTAAATAAGACAGATTGCCAAATGAACATTTTATACAACCAAATAACTGAGGAAAAAATTGCTTTTGGATGGGTGAAAGGGCAAAGATGAATTATCAAGGTATTGTCTCTCTCTCTCCATAGACGTAGCCTTGGTCATCCTCTTTGTAATCCAGTGACACAGTATGTTCTCAGAAAGGAGATGGTGCCAAAATTAATGGATACATATTGAAAGCTAATCATTTCTCTATTACCAGCTCTGAAGAGGTCAAGTTGTTTATAGTAGAGAAGAAGAGACTTTCAAGATGCAATTGGTCCAAGGTATATAAGGTGATTTAGGGAACTCTACTGGAATGTGGAAAATTCTGAGTTCAATTTGCCATTGTAAGAACTGGGTTTGGGAATGGCTGATAGCTGCCTCCCTCCAGATGGGCATGATAATTCAATGATTGTCTGGGAAGCTGGTTTAACTTTCTAATGGTTAGGTTCACACTGGAACAATCTGAAGACCTGCCACTAGTTTAGTCTTAAAAAAAGTTTCTGTGATTGATTCTTTAAATTATTTTACATAGATTTATATTGGAATGCAATATTAAATAAATAATCTTGATAGGTTATGACCTACAATGAAATTCAATAAAGATAAATGAAAAGCTTTATACTTGGGATTAAAAAATTAACCTCACAGCTACATGATGATGGAGATGTGGTAAGAGAGAAGTTCTTTTGAAAAATAAAGATCTGGGAGTTTTGATGAAACTCAAGCTTACAGTGAGTTAACAAGGTGATATCATGGCCAAAAATCTTAATGTTTTAAAGTACAGCCTGGACTAGATGGTCTCTGACTAGACTTTCCCAGTGTGATTATGTGCAATTTTAAAAATGAAGAAATTAGTATGCTTTTGCCTTCTTTTTGATCAGATACGACTCTCTACCTAGAATGGAGAATGAAATTTCATGTGAAATAAATATTCTCCTGTCTTTCCCTTTCCCCTTCCTAGACCAATAGATACGTTTTGATTTTTTCTGGCCAAGAATCTAGTTATCTGCCTATCATCTGCATAATTGCTTGTATTTGGTAGTCATGTTTGGTTTTGCTTTCAACTCAAAGGTTATGGCCCTTTGCCCATAATAAAAGATTTACTTACAAGAAGAAAAAAATTACCAGTCCTTTGGGATTAAAATGTGTAATTATTCCCATAACACATAAGTTAAACTCTCTGTGAATAAGCTTTAAATAGAAAAATGACATTTTTATTATGTCCTTGACATATTGTAAACATTATTACTAATCAGCATGGCTGCTAAGACATTCCCAAAGTCTACTCAGGCTAAAACAAATTCCATTTGTGTTTATCTAGTGAAGAGATGTGGCCAGGTGGCAAGTCCAAAAGGCTTGTGTTGAACCTTTAAGGGTCAATGAAAACAGGCATTACAATGCTGCTTGGTGATTCTTACTGGCCAGACCGATGGTTATGGACTAGCTTTTAACCCATGGCTATCTAACTGAGGCAGCCAGGTGGAGCAGTAGGTAGAACTCTGGACCTGGAGTCAGGAAGATCTGAGTTCAAAGCTGACCTCACCCAAATACCTAACTGGGCAAGTCACTGAACTTGTCTCAGTTTCCCCATCTGTAAAGGAGGGAAAATAATAACACCTCCCAGGGTTGTTGGGAATATAAAATCAATTAATATATGTAAATCACTTGGAAAACCTTAATGTTTTATATAAATACGAATTATAATAAATCTTAATTTGGAAAGAAAGTGTCCAAGACCCTTTCACAAATTGAGCAACAAGGAGAAGAGACATCTCCCTTCACTCCAGGGGGCCTGCAGTATATACTGCCAGATGTGGTTGATGGGTTATTTTTGCTGAATTGTTTTTTTCCCTCTTTCTTTTCAAATCTTTGTTACAAGGGAGGACTTACTGTAGAGAGAGAGGAAGGATGTGTTTGGAAATGAATGTGATATAAATAAAAAATAAGAGAGGAAATCTTTTATGTTAGATTTATGAAAAGATGTAGGCAAAAGTTTCACATTTTGGCCAGGAATGAATAGGTTGAGATTTGCATGGTTGATAGGAATAAACATGTTGAGGAGATAACAGACTAGTCATTTGGTCAACAAGCAATTAACATTTATTAAGTGCTTAATGTGTAATAGGCATGGTGCTAAAGGTTCTGGCTACAAAAAACAAAAAAGGCAAAAACAGTCCCTGTCCTCAAGTATCTCACACTTTAATGGGGGGGGGGAGAAACAGAAAAATAACTAGATAATACAAGAAGCATAGAATAGATTCATTGAAATATTGGAATTGATCGATGTATCCTTTTATTGAAATGAAAATAATGTTATTTATGTCTTAGAGATGAATTAAATTAGCTAAATAATAAGCATACTAATTAAACTATGATTAACATGACTTCTAGAATCATCCTCAATAAATACATGCAGATTGATTGATTAAAAAAGTAAGTCGATGTATCAACCAAATGAGCTGAATTAAGCAAGATGTTGCTCCTGCTAAGTGACTGACTGGTAGAAATCAATCAATTAATTAAGGCTTCTAAAGCACTTCTATCCATTGCCACATTTCCAAAGTTTCTACAGGCTTTATAGGTTTAACCTAATTTGTCACCCATATTAACCTCACAGCCTTTTGAGGTGAGTAGTAGTGATATTATTGCCCCCATTTTACAGATGAGGAAGTTATGATTATCCCCCCTTTTCTGAGGCTAAGGGAGGGCAAGTGCTTTGCCCATGGCCATATAGCTACTGAATGTCAGAGGTGGGATTCAAACTCACGTCCTTATGTCTCTTTTAAGCCTTTCATGTTGCCTCTTAGATGAAATGAGAAGTCTTTGTTCTGACATAGAAGAAATGCGGTGGGAGTTTCAGTGGTGAGAGATGGTAGGTCTACCATTGGTATCCGTGAAGGTTGTCAAGGTCCCACCCCTGTGGCATTAGTGGTTATCTTGGCATACACCAACCAATTGACTGAACTCACTGAAGACCAGACCAGAAATGAGCATATTGAATTCAGATAGACACTTTTAGGATGATATAGGGAATGCTGAAAAGATGATTTAGCTATAGCCTTTAGTTGTCAGTCAGATATTTCTGTCACTGTAGAGAAAGGATGGAGTAATCAGTAATCAAGAAGACCCACCATCCAGTTCTGACTCTTATTAATCATGTGACCCTGGGCAAGTCACTTACTTGAATCCTCAGGTAACTCCCTAGGGCTTATCTATTAAATTGCAGCAGGTGAGGATTTGTCTTGGAAGAGGGAGTACATGCACTGGGAATTACTTGCAATCACAAATCTATCCTGTAGTTTGGTGTTTCCAGTGTCATGTAGATGCCACACACAAAAATGCTTGTGTATTTAAGCTCAGGAAAAATGACTTTGCTAGCCTTGACTTTACCCATGAAGATATGGAGACTCATTATTTTTCATAAGCATTCGATTTCAAAGAATTCATGGGGAGAAAGGAGGACTAATAGATTATAGAAAGATAGATAAAAAGATACACATTGTAGAGGGGGCATAGCAGGATTCACCAGATAGTAACAGGAGCAAAACCAACTACCAGATAGACAATCACAAAAATGTTAAACCAGTAGAGATGAGGTTGAAGTAACTAGAAGAAAAGTTGAACCACTGTTTTGCAAATCTGTCAGCACTGCCACCAGAATGACGTTTGAGCCCTCCCCACACTGGTGTTTGAATGGAGAAGGCAGAAGGATTAGGCCAATGTGTCTCAATGGTCTAGGGTGATCTAGCAGAAATATTTGAATCAAATTTTGAGAGGTGGGAGGGAGGACTCTTTCTTTTAAACATCATGGGGATGGGAGGAAGAAGAGAGATATATGTATGACTGAAAATGTCATCCTGTATTTCTAAGGAAAGTTGGAATTCAGGCTCTGTTTGTGTAGCAAATGTTCTCCATAGCTGCGGACCTGAGTTATATAAGCTCAATAAAGTACTTAGATTAATCTAGGTTTGAAATCCCTTGCTGCTGAGCCTAGAAAATCAAGATGGAGGGAGAATTAGGGAAAAACAATGCTGTTCTCTCTGAACAACTACTTATTTAGAAACCATAGGAACACTACCCTCTTGAAGAAGAAGAATTTCTAATTTTCAAGACTTCTATCAACTCTGGTTGATATCATTAATTCCAATCTCCAAGCGCACCATCATTAACCCCTCTGTTTGCCACATGGAGTTCATATTTTGTGGAAATGATGGCAGAGTCATTCTTTTTTCACAGGAAAGTATTTACTTTTAATGCCAGGTATATGTTAGCTATTGCTAGTGTTGATGAGATCTCCACAGATTTAATGTCTGGCATGGTGAAATTAACTTGTGGTGATCACAAATACTTCTTTTATTACAGGTATGGTTTTGCAATGAGGGACTCCATAATTAAAGCTTCTCATGGCCAAGAAATGTCATAAAGAACCAAGAAACAGATGATTAGGATTGGTCTAGGGAAGAAGTAGCAGAGGACATTGTTGTGTGAGGTTTTTTCCAAAAAGAAAATGGAGGGATCATGAGAATGGTAGGAGAATCAGAGTTTCATAGACTAGAAGCATCTGATGGAGCTTCAGAGGCCATCTAGTTCAAACCTCTTATTATATATGTGAGGAAACTTAGGTCCAAAAGGTTCATTGAAATGCCCCAAATCATACAAGTAACGTCAGAAGCAGAATTTGAAGCTATATCCTCTCACTCCAGCATCAGTACCTTTTACATTGTACCATGCTATCTCCCTCAACACCTGTCCTCGAGCCCACATCTGTTATTCCACCAGTGATAAATAAGGAGCAAAAAGTGATTGGGGGGGCATCTCATGCAGTCTGACTAATTAATGGGAACATTCAGGAATCAATTACACAACTGAACAAAAGTTTTCTACTAGGATTTATTTTTTGTTCTCATGTTGAGTAAAGGATCATATACAATTATGCGATGTTGTGTAGTGTTCCCTCTGGGCTACCTCCGCAACTTGTACCTTTCAGGTTGGGACCTCAATAGAACTCCAGACCCTAAAGCTTCCACATTGTAAACTGGAACCAGGGGCTGTTCTCATTATAATAACACAAGTTCTGTTTGATTCAAGGCAAAAGGAGTATCATTGTTTCATTTATTTCTGGCCTGAATGCCCCTTCCTGATGTATCAGTCCAGATGCCTGAACCAGAGTGAGGTAGAGAAGGGTTACTGGTACATAGTAAGAAAAGAAGTTGAAAACCTGGCTGAGACTGACGTTAGCTTTCTCTGTTCATTGGTTTTGCCCCATAAGTTTCCGATTTGGTCAGGACTCATTTTTGGGGGAGAATCATGGCAATTATTCAGCAGCTGTATTTGGAGCTTGAACCTTCAAGTTCAAGGTACTGTGTGGTCCTGAATTCATAAAACAATAGTGCCAAATCCCCATTGGTGCTCAGTTATTAGGAAGAATAAGCTCAAGTCAAAGTATCACAGGAACAATAGTACCAAACCATTTCTCCCTTTAACCTGAGGTGATCCTCTCCCACTATTGCATATAGCCTCTGTGAGAAAAGTGGGTACATGTGAGGTGCACTAGGAGACAGGAACATCCAGAGAGGGCACATGTGAGCCAGATCACTCAGATTTCTAGCACTACCAGGGCCCTTACATAGTACTCTTACATTGCTCTTCCTGGGCATATCATCTTGCAAAGTGAGTTGCTCACCTGCACTTCCTGGTTCTGATCCTCTCTACAAATGGTCAGGGTAACTCACAAATCATCTCTGGTCCTATACCTTGACTGGCTAGGCCTGTTCCCAGATGAGTGCAGCAGCTTCCATTGGCTGAACATCTCTGGGCGAGATGATATGGCTGTTGCGAGTAGAGAGAGGAGAGAAATCCCCTCCACTTTTCTAAGAGACAAGTAATGATTCCCATTCAAGAGGTGAGTTCTTTCCTAATTGGATTTCTTTTTGACTACTGGAACTCACACTCCTCAGAGCTATCACTCCCTTTTACCCAATGGTTCAAGAATATGTCTTGCTTTTTGGAGAGCCAATGGCTATTTAGCCTTTCAAACCCTGCTAAAGAACTTTTTCAAACTTTATAAGGGGGTAACAGACATTAATTATACTTTAAGATCTTAACACTTCATTATCTGTTACTTGACCCTTACCTTTGTCACCTGGTTAGTGGGAAGATCAATTGATTAGGGGTAGTTTGTTCAATTCCCCTCACTAAGCTTGGTAATTGACTCTATTGTGTCATGCTTATGTCATGATTCCATGACTTCATTCAGACAAGGAAGTGAAGGGAACTATTTTCCCAATGGGTTAATAAACCAGAAGCCATAAGATTCTAGATAAATCTTCACACACACTCCATCCTTAGAATAATTAGATGACTGAAATCAGTGCTGCCATTCAGAAAAGAAGAGATCTAGGGTAGGGGCAGCTAACTTTCTAAGACCCATAGAGAGCTTATTGTTACCTTAAAACACCCTTTAGCGTTGGGTGGAATGAATAATTACTGGGGTGAACATGTGCCTGGCGGTACTTGGTCCTTATGAAATAGAATCAGGCAAGTGCCCTCAAATGCCCTCTTGGGGTTATACTTTATAATTGGAATAATTTCAAAAGATTACATGATAGAATAAGACTTTTGAAAAATACAGAATTATTTTTTGAATTATCAGCGTAATTTTGAATGATATTTTGCTTCATTTCAATTTTTTCTTTTTAGTGATTATCATTTACATGGAAGCAAAGTGGCATAATAGATAGAGAGTTACAAACAATCTGAGTTCAAGCCCTACTTTGGACACTTACTGGTCATCTAATTATGTTGAAATAATTTCAATATTAGTGTCCCATATAATATTCTAAGATCATAAATACCAGGTAAATTAATGATCTGTATGAGTGAAGGAAATTTCCTAGTATTGATGAAATTCTAGGGTGGGACCAGTCTCCCCACTCTTAATTCCTGTTTTCACAGGATCATAGCTTTAGAACTAGAAAGTGCCTCGGAGGCAATCTTATTCAAGCCCTGACTTCACAGAAGAGAAAATTAGATCCCAGAGAAGAGAAATGATTTCCTCAAGATCACTCAGGTAGTAAGTAGTAGAGTTAGGATTTAAACCCTTATCCATCAACCCCAGAACTTTCTGTTGTGGAGATGCCAGAGACCTAATCCTGTACTTCAGATATGAGAAGCAGATATGCTAGCATTTAAACAATCAACAACAAGCATTTTTGAGCGCCACTATGGGCTAGCTACTAAGCTAGGGGTTAGCATTTATTAAGACAAATATATTTTTTGTTATTGATGACATTGTCAGGGAGGGATAGAGAAATACTTTTCCTTTAAGTAGCCTTATCAATACTTCCTCAGACAATAAGCAAGAGGTAAAATAAATGGAGAGATCTAACCTTGGAGTTAGGAAGATCTGGATTCCAGTCCTACCTCTGACATATACTGATTATTGCTCCCTATGAAATCACTAAATTTCTCCATGCCCCCATGTCTAAGGCTATATGTTGAAGAGCAGTGGTGGATAGACCTACATTGATGGAAGTAGCTCCCTGTTCCAAAGAAATCAAATGCCCAGAGTCCCCCTCCCTCAACCTTCCTCCCCCCATTGTGGGGCTGGTCACTTCTGCCAGATGTGGCTTCTATACAGGTTGAAGTCCCATCAAGAGGCCAATGTTGAAATGGTAACTTTTGACTCAATATTTCTCTCTTAGAAAAAAAGGGAGGTAGGATCTTCTCAAATCCTAAAGCCATAGCTACAAAGAGGGATTAACTGTAATACCTACGTTAGTCAATGAACAGTGTGGGAAGGCTGGCTCCACTATATCCATCAATCTCTAGGAATCAAAGGTCAATCTAAAATTGGCTTCCCCTATAAAGCCCAAGCCTTTAGTTTGTATAAAGTGAAGCGCCAACAAAAGACTCTTTGGGGCTACAATTTTAGACCCAGGTCTGCATCTAGTGTGAAGAAAATCTTTATCTGACATATCTAAAAAGAATTTTCAGAATCCAAATAGTTGCATATGCTTCTGTTTTAGTTGCTTAAGAAATCCCTCCAGCAACTTGATCTTTAGGTCATAGAATTTCAAAGCTGTGAGGGTTATCTAGTCCAACTACCAGAATTAGAACCTCCTGTACAATCTACCTGATAAAAGACTTTGAAAGTTCTGCTTGCAGACCTCCAGGAACTGGGGCATAGTATTTACTGAGCCAACCTATTGTACATTTCAGAAAATTATAATTGCTAGAAGTTTTCCTGTTGCTCAAAATTTCTGCTTTACAATTAAAGACCCCAAATCTAGAGATGGAATGGATCTTTGAGTTCACCTTATCCAAGCCCCTCATTCTACAAATGAGAAAATGGAACTGTGGAGAAGTTAAATGATGTGGCTAAGGTTGAACACATAGTAAGCAGCAAGAGGTAGAATTTGGATTAAGGTCCTCTGTCTCCAAATAAAGTACTTTTTCTGTCTTACTACACTGCTTTCCATTGCTCCAAGTTCTTTCTTCTGGGGTCAAGCACATCAGGTCTAATCCTTCCCCACTGTTCTTCAAATACTCCTTTTACTTAGTTGGTGGCATTCAAGACTAAGAAGATGAGGTCAGGGCCACAGTGGAATGAGAACATTAATGTGCTTTCAGAGGGCTAAACAAGCCTCCTGGAGTAAGGCAGGCATAATAGGGTTTAATACCCCCGATGGAACAAGGTCAGAATCACCCTGATATGTAGCTAGCACTGGCACCACAATGCTTTGTCCTAAGCTTGGCCTATCATTTAACTCACACCTGGACACCAAGGGATTTTTAATGGCTGTATTTATTTTGAAAAAGAAAGGAGAATATAAAAGAAAAAGGAGAGAAATAAACAAACACTTTATTATTCAATAAAATATATTGTGTTACTTCCCATTTGGTTGTGTAAATCCCAGATTTAATTGCTCCACTGAGTCAGAGGCTCTTTGAATGTTCCAAGTACTGCCTTCTCCCCCTTGTCCTTCTTCCTCAGCCTGCTGTTGGATACATTTTTACTTCCATTCTTCATGGTTGTGTAATTGCTGTTTTAATAATTAAACTTCAAAGTCAATATGACCTAGAAGTCTTCTGGGATAGGGCAGTCTACTAAAGGTAGTCTCCAGAGCCCCCAAAAGTCTCCAGCCCTCTTCCTCACATACATAATTTGTTTAAAATCTGGCATGAAGATTAGAACAAAGAATAAATTCAATTCAGTTCAGCTCATCTCAGCAAGCTTTTTAAAAACACTTAGAAATGTAAGGCATCTGACTAGCTGGAGAAGAAAAGACAAAAATGAGGAAAAGTCCCTGGCCTCAACGAGCTTACATTTTCTTGAATTTCTTTCCTGTAGAATCACAAAAATATATTTTCAGGTGTATTCAAATCTGTTTTCTGTGGAAACCTTTCCTAATCATAGGGTTGATTGAGCCAACAAATTAATTTCCCTATCCACATAGAGTAACTAGTCTAACAAGATGCTATCTATGCTCCTAACACCTTAAATAGGTGAGAACACATCCATTGAATCAATCAATGACACTAGACATGCAAAAAGTCCTCCTTTGTTGTAGAGGTCCTTGAAAACAATTGGATGAAATAGAGTGATGTTGGACAGGAAGTGTATTCAGATTGGTCGAGGCAACTTGATCAGGCAGGGTCTTTAGGGTTCACATAAACCAGCAAGCTATTTTGAAATTGGACATCTAAGTGTCTGACTGCAGAGGGAAGAGGACCATTCCAACAAAGCCTCTGAGAAGAAATTGCTTAGAGTGGGTGGGGGATGTGAGTCTTGGCTTCCTGTCCCTAATCCCTTGACCAGAAAAGGTAATAAATGGATGAACTTCTAGGCCTGGAGTCAGAAAAGCCTGAATTCAAATCCAGCCTCAGGCACCTATTAGTTGAAGGAGATGCCTAGGCTGCAAACCTGAGTGACTGGGAGGATGGCAGTGCCCTTGATAGTAATAAGGAAAATAGGAAGAAGAGAGGGTTTGAGGGGAAAACTGAGTTCCATTTTAAACACTTTGAGTTTAAGATGTCTGGAAGACATCCAGTCCAAGATACCCAATAAGCAGTTAGAGATGTGAGACCTTATCTGAGTCCCTTAACCTCTATCTGCTTACCTTCCTCAACTTTAAAATTGGGTCAATGATAGTTGTGAGGATAAAATAATACTTGATAATCACTTAGCATAGTCCCTGGTATTAATAAAAGTTTGTCCCTTCTCTTCTCCTTTTGGAGGACTATAGCATTCGAAAATAACCCTCCAATGTCCAGGGATCCCCTACAATTCTTCAATAGAGTCACAGATATTAGAGCCATAGTTTTAGAGCTGGAAGGGTCTTTAAAGGCCATTGGGTCCAACTCCCTTATTTTACAGATGGGAAAGTTGAGGTCTAGAGAGATTGACTTGTTCAAAGTTGCAGAGGTGGCAAGCAGCAGGGTTAGAATTCAAATCTGGGTCTTCCTACTCCAAATATCAGTGCTCTATCATTTCACCTGATTTTGTTGCCTTCTGTCACCATCTCCTCCACTCCTGTCCCCTATAAAGAGGTGGTGTTCCTTGTCAGGGCCAACTCGTCTACATGCACAAGTGATCCAGTTCATCCTCCTTTCCCCCAGCAGGTTTGCCCATCTCTTATCACCACTCTTTCATTTATTTTCTTCAATACAAAAGACAAAAAAAGAATACTTCCATGGACATAATACAACATAAAAAGAAGATTAAATATAAAACCATGAATTTCCATTTCATACTCTTTGTTAAAAACCCCATGACTATGTAATAAATACTTCATATTGTTTTCAAGGCTACCCTGCTTTTCTGTGCTTCCTTCTAAGTTTTCTTTTGTTCTCTGCTGTGCTTTTTTTTTTCTCCTTTCTTCCCTCCCTAACCCACCCTAGAGAGATGGCTTCCATTAGACACAAATACACACACACACACGTGTGCGCATGTGTGGGCGCATGCACAAACCATATCGCTTATTTTCAATCTGTCTCTCCTTATTTCTTGATTGCTTTTCTACTGCCGTACAAATATCCCCACATCTCTGCCATCCTTGAAAAAATCCCCACTTGATCCATCCAATCGGGGCTAGCTATCATCTACTAAGCTTGAGAAGGTCATCTACAATTGATACCTCCACTTCCTTTCCTTTCACTCTCTTCTTAATTCTCCAAAATCTGGCTTTCAACCTCATCATTCACCTCAAACTACTCTCTCCACACTTAGAAACAAGGGTTTCTTAACCGCCAAATCCATTGGCCTTTTCTCAATCCCAATTCTTCTTGATCTCTCTGGAGCCTTTGATGCTGTTGGTCACCCTCTTCTCCTTGATGCACTCATCTCTTTTGGGGTTTTGTGATTGTATTCTATCTAAGTTTTCTTCCTTGCTAGATCTCCTTGTACATCACACCTGCTAATGGCAGGTGGCCCTCAGAGCTCGGTCCTGGATCCTCTTCTCTTCCCCCTCTATACTTTTGTACTTGGTGACCTCATAAACTCCCTGACTTTCAATTATCTGATTCTCAGGTCTATTTAATCCAGATCTAATCTTTTTCCTGACCTCTAGTCTCACATCTCTAACTGCTTATTGGGCATCTTGGACTGGATGTCTTCCAGACATCTTAAACTCAAAGTGTTTAAAATGGAACTCAGTTTTCCCCTCAAACCCTCTTTTCTACCTATTTTCCTTATTACTCTCAAGGGCACTGCCATCCTCCCAGTCACTCAGGTTTGCAGCCTAGGCGTCCCCTTCAACTTCTTCCCATCTCTCACTCCCCAGAGCCAATCTATTGCCAAGGCCCGTCTATTCTACCTTTATAATCCTTTTGTATATGTCTGGCTGTTGTTCTCTGAAGGATCTCATCACCTCACTCCTGGACTATTCAAACAGCCTGCTGGTTGGCCTCTCTGCCACGAGACTCTCCCTGCTCCGGGCTGTCCCACTCTCACTTAACAAACTGATCTTTCCAAAGCCCAGTTCTGATCTTATTATGGCTCTTATCCCCTCCCCCAAGCCTAGTCCATCTACTCCAGTGGTTTCCTGTTGCCTCCAGCACCAGGTACACCACTCTATGTCTGGCATTCAAACACAACCTAGCCCCCTCTTACACCTTATTCTCTCCCACATACTTTTCCATCCAGTGACGCTGGTCTCCTTGCTATTCCTCCAAAATGACACCCCATTTCCTGGCTCCAGGAATTTTTACTAACTGTCCTTCATGCCTAGAATGTTCTCCCTCCTTCTTGCCATCTGTCAGATTCCCTGGATTCCTTCAAGTTCAAGCTAGAATCTCATTTTCTGCAAGAAGCCTTTCCCAATCCCTCTTAATTCTAATGCTTTCCTCCTGCTAATTACTTCCTTCTGTATTTCATTCTGCATATGGCTAATTTCCACAAATTGTTTGTATGCTATCTCCTCATTAGACTGTGAGCTTTTTAGGGGCAGGGACTGTCTTTTGCCTTTGTTTATATCCCATTGTTTAGCATAATGCCTGGTATATAGTTGGTGCTTAATAAATGCTTGTTGACTGACTGACTACCTTCTCCTTACTCAAATGATCATACTCTTTATCTGTGTACATTGTACATTTCCCAGTCTCATAGAAGCCTCTTGAAGGCAGGGACTCTTTTTCTTGTCTTTGTCACCTCGGCATCAAGCACAGTGTTAGGCCCATAGAGTGCACTTACTAAATGCTGGATGAATTGTACTGAATGTACACACATGTTTGGAGTGTCTTGAAAGCATAAGGACTAAAAACAGTTACCAAAATATCTTTCTATGAGTGATTCTATTTAAAAGTCACTGAAAAGTTCACTTTAATTCTCCATTTGCCCTTTTTAGGGACCCCGCAGGCTCCTTCTGTCCTTAACACCATCAGTCACAGTCACCAGTACAATTTATGACTCTGTCAATCTCAAATACTGTCCTTGAACCAATGATAGGAGGTTTTAGAAATGGATTTTGGTTGGGGGCATCATTTCTGTTTCTTGTTCTATAAGCTGCCCATTTACCCTGAAAACATCCTGCAGAGAGTATAAAAGATGTTTGTTTCAGTGTATGAGGGATGACTTGCAGTGAAGTTTTCTCATTTTTTAAAACTCCCTGTTACATTCCTGTCTCTTCTCCATACTTTGTAAGCCAGTTCAGTCTCACAAGTATACCTCATGATTTCCCTGAAATGAGGTAATTTGAAAGAAAACCATACTAGTCCACTTCTGATTGGACACTTCCAAATTTGGTGAAAGGAAATACATAATGAAGGATTGAAACTGCTTTGCACCAATTAGTTAACACTAATGAAAGATTGTGAGCTTGCCTCACCAGCTAATGGTGAGGGAGGACAGGTATTAGAGGTGGAGTTAGGATCAGGACAGTAGAAGCCTGTGGGCTTCCACATTTTGCACTCCCTGGCAGATGCCACTTGAATGACAGAGACAGTGCCCTTTTCTCATGGAAAAGAATAAAGGCCTTTTCTGATCTCAGACTCAGGACTCCAAACTTTTTCATCCCACACAAATGGGACACACAAGATTGTAAGATAACAGAGGAGAAATAATATGTCATTCTGAATATTGGTTGTTCTCCTCCAGACTTAGAGCCCTCTTAAGAGGTAACAAGGAAAAAAATCCATGTATTTGAAATCAGAGGACCTGAGCCCTTGGACAAGTCACTTAACATATCTAGGCCTCAGTTTCCCCATCTGTAAAAGGAGGGGGTTGGACTGGTTGACCTCGGAGGTGCATTCTAACTCCAAATCTTAGCTCCTTTTGACCTTTTCTCTTTCTGTAGTCCAGAGAAGGACCCATGGCTTTTTTTGTTTGCCAAGTTTTCTGGACCTTATGGTTTAGGGAGGAAGTAATATTTAGGGAGCCAAGGCTTGCTGGGGTTGAAGTCCAGTTTTAGGAGTTTTTCTAGCATTCTCAGTAGGCAGACACTAACGCATTGTCGAGCAAGAGCTCCTTTAACAATGGTTTTGATTGAACTGACTGGTCAAGAATGGTTGAGATATTTTTTCTCTCTCACTGCCTTAACCAACACAGACTTTTGGACAGATGAAAGTCTGACAGGTGACAGACAGCTGTCTCTCTCAGTCTTTTTCACCTTCAAGTACAGAGAGAACACTGGGTACTTCTGCCTGTTCTGTTCCTTGGGACCTCATGTCTGTGCCTTATTATCATCATTAATATGGCCCAGATGCAGACTTCTCACACCTCTGACTTCTTTAGTTTAAGTGAAATAATAACTTGTAGATTCACTAAAAAGAAAGAGATCCAGATAGATCATCTCTTCCAACACCATCCTTCCATCCCTTTTTTGGACTGGCTCTTTGATTTCACTGTTGTAGAGGGCTCTCCAGTGAGAAAACTTCTACCATCAAGGCTAATATTCAACTTAAAGTTGGATCCAACTTACCATCTTAGACATCTGTTTGGGACACTGGGAAATTTAGGGACTTGCCTAGGGTCACATAGTCAGTATATCAGTCAGGAACTTAAGTCTTTCTGATACTGAGGTCAGCTCTCTATTCCTGATGGGTATTCTGTCCCTCTCTAGCCTATTACTTCATCTAAAATGTAAAATTATGCATGTGGATACCATTTTGGAGTCTTATTTTCCAGGAAGGGGCAATCCACAGTCTTCCTGAACAGCTCAGTCTGTTGCTCACAAGTCCTTCTTGTCTAATTATAAGGCACTTCCTGAAGGATGAGAGAAATTCCTTGTTCTGGAGTTCAGGTTTCTCTCCCCTTGCCCTTAGCTGATTTGGGCCAAAATAGAGTGCTCACAAAGTCAAGGACACTAGTCCAGTTTCCAAAAAACAGTCAGTCAATGCGCAGTGCCTACCATATGCCAGCTACCATATGGAGAAAGCAAATACACAGCAAGGGGGATATACAGAAAGGCAAAAACAGCTCCTGCCCTTGAGGAGCTTACATTCTATCAGGAGAAAATAAGTTATCTACACAACAGGATGAAGTGGCTACAGGGCAGGATTTAGTGTGAGGAAGAACTTGGGTTCGAACCCTCTTTCTAGTATCCACTAGCTATTGTCGAGGGCAGAGTTGTGACAGCTGATTCAGATTTTTGAAATAATTCAAATCAGACCTTCTCTTTAGCCAAAGGGAGCTTTATTGATCCAAAAGCATAAGGGCCTGAGACTTAGCAAGGAGCTAAACAAAGGTATTGATATAATAAAATGACCAGACTTACATACACAGAGAGTAAACAGCTTATAGGATGATAATATAATTTTAGGGTTTCTAATGGGGTTTGGAGATTTAGGGACTGGATAAGTACAAACAAGGTGAGGAAGGTGGTTGCTTGCAAGATAAGGAAAACTGTCATGACACAGGATGGGGAACACAGGATAAGAGGAGACAAAAGCAATTATTTTGGTAGAAGTTGCATGATATTTAGAGATAAGAGGAAGGGGCAATTATTAAACACCCATTATGTCAGCACTCTACTAAGCCTGAGACTAGGGATACAAACAAAAGTTCCTGCCCTCAGGGATCTTACTGCCACGGGACCAAACAAGTTGTACACACACACACACACACACACACACACACACACACACACACGCGTGCACGCACGCGCCCACACACACACAATCTTACATCATGAAGTGTCTGGAGTCCCAGACAATGTCAGGAAAAGTTTGCTTTAAATCCTACTCTATTTCTTATGAGCTATTGTGTATCAAATCAAGTCAATGTGCATATAAGCCCTGCTATGTGTGAGGCAGGGCACTAAGTGTTGAGGATACAAAGAAAGGCAAAAACAGTCCATGCCCTTGAGGAGATTCCTGGACAATTCACTTGTTCTTTCTGAGCTTCAGTTTTCTCATCTGTGAAATGGCGATAATAACATCTTTCTCTTCCCCAGGGCTGTTGCAAGAATCAGATGTGATAATGTGGAGCACTTTGCAAACCTGAAAGTGTGGTATGAATGTCAGTCAGCAGTTTTTGTTATTAATGAATGGCTAATACATGTTCGTCGAATAAATGAACACAGACCACAGCTCATTTCATTCTCCATTTGTCCTGAGTGTCCCCCTACTTGTCTTGACCCCCACCTCTATCTAGCATCATCCATCACCATCCCTGGAAAATGCAAAGCTTTTATGGCATTTCCAAGCTATAATAAATTTCTCTGCAAATGGCAGAACCAACCCAGACTCACTACAGGAATTAGAAGTCTCTGTACACAGCCTATTAGGCAGGTGCCAAAAGCTTAATTTGCTTTTGCAGAAGAGAGGGCATCTTGGATGTGGGAGAGGGGCATAAAGGCGGCAGGGTGGAGTTGGTTCCATCCTAGTAGAAAGCAGAAACAATTGATCACTCTTCTTCATATCCTCGGGCCCTCTGGGCCTTCTTGCTACAGATTTCTCTTCTCCAAGTTGAACAAAGCCTTGTGTTGTTTTTCACCTGTCCTCTAAGGTCTCATTCTCTAACCCTTTAGTTAATTTGGGCTTCTCCTCCAAATCCAGTGCAAAGCTCTGCATCTGTCTTAGCTTAGACAATTTAGCTCCACAATCCTCACAAAGACCTCTGCAATTTGTCCTCTTCTATTTAAGAAGCATCTCTTTGGTTGACTTCAATAAAGCTTACATTTTCTATTGGAATTGTATTAAGAAATGGACACACCAAGTAATTGCTAGGAATTTTTTTTCTCATCACCTCAGTATCATAATTTCTGTAATCTCCAATATGAGCCTGTTCACTGTGTTTGGGTTGAAAAATACTCATTATCCTTAATTTAATTAGAAAAGTAAACACAGAGATGCCTTAGGTAAGAAAAGGAGTTTATTCTCTTCCCCTGGGAGAAGGGAGCTATTTGCCCCATGAGGGATCTCTTACCGATGTTGAAACATGAGGCAGATGGCAGAGAGAGTTTCAAAGATCAGAACTAGGATTTTAAAGACCTAAGTAGTCCGTCCTCTTTCCTGGCCCAGCTGTTTCCTCTCATTGGTGGAGAAGCCCACCCCACCAATCTCTTCCCTACTGAGACTTCAAGGGAAGGAAAGTGGGATGGGTCTCACCAAGGCGGGGAAAACAGACAAAGGAAGGTAAAAGCAATTGACAGGAGTCAGGGGAGGGTACAGCAGTCAGGGGAGGGGTACATTCCAGACTGAGAAGTTTTCACTCTTTCCACACAACTGTTACTGCCTTGAACTTGGATTCTCCCCAGCCTCCTCCAAATCATGAATCATTTTTAAGGTGAACCCTTTGAGGATCTCTGCCTTGAGTCCTCCACAAACTTCTAAGTGTCTGGTGCTGGATTTCTGAATAGCACCCCACCTCCCAGCTCAATGACCATATGTTTAGGCATATCCAACAATAACACTATCTCACTTCTGAGCAGGCATATCACTTTCTAGTCTCACAATCTCCTTCAATTCTTCCGTTTAATGATAACATAACAATAGCTAACATTTCTGCAGCACTTTAAATTTTGAAAAATGCTTTACATGTTAACTCATTTGATCTCAACAACAACCCTAGGAGGTAGATACTATTATTATCCCTATTTTACAGATGAGAAAACTCAAGCAAGCAGTTATTAAATAACTTGCCCAAGGTCACATGGCTAGCAAGTATCTTAGTGGGGATTTGAACTCAGTCTCCTGGTCAATTGCCACCATTCTCTACTCTTAGCGATTTCTACACCAGTGTGTCATATCTGACTGAATCCTGTCATCACTTTCTTCAGAGCTGGAATCACATCATAAGGAAGCACTGTGGTCCAGGACACACTCAGTCTTACACCTCCATAAACTCCTTTAATCTTTCACTTTCCCTATGCTCCTCTTAATCAACCCTCCACAGATCTGGTCCTGGATTTATCTGCAAACTGTCAGGGATCAGTACTTAAGCATCCCCAATCAGGACTGCTGGGGATCTGTAACTGCACATTGCAATGACTCACATATTCTCAGATATCATGTAGTCAAGTCATTCTCTAATTATCCTCCCCTTTCTTCCCCTCCCCTCCCATCTCCTCTCCTCTCTCCCACATACCCTACAGTTGATTCTCTACATATGTTCAATAGCTCTCAAACCTTCCTAAATAAAAAAAACCAAGGGTCAGTTTCTTGACATAGTCTATTCCATTGATAGCCACCATCAAAAGAACGACACGTTTTATGATCTAGAGAAAATTAAAAATTATTGGGCAAAGCAGAAATACGGGAAGGCACATCCTCCCTTTTTGAAGAGCTGGGTCACAATGAACATAGAACACTACACAGATAGCCAGTCTCTTTTTCCTAATGTGCTGTTTGGTCTTGTTGTTCTATCCCCCCACCTTTGGTATTCTTTGTTTTAAGGGATGGCATAAGGGGAATTCGCCCCTCCCCCTGCCTGGGGGGCAGAAAAGAAAGAGATGCATTGAGAAATACAGGTGATGTAAAAACAAAAATATATTAATAAGTTATTTAAAATAACAAAAACAAAGGGCAGCCATGGCTTTCTTTGTCTCAGCTGTCTCTTCAAACTCCATCTGCTTTAAACTTTACAAGAACTAGGATAGTATCTTAACTGAGCTTTGTACCTACTTTGGTATGAATCACAGTAGTGTAGACATGATGGTGGCTTAATAATCACTGGTAGCATTAGGTCGAAGAGAGCAGAAGATATTATTTTTGTTAATATACCTTGAAACTCAAACCTACCAATTTCTAATTTATGGATGAAGTTTCTCTCAATATCTGTATATGTCTCAAGTTTTGGGTAGAGGATATTAGAGGCAGAGGACTGGTTTAATTGGCATCTTGGTGTCAGCTTTACAAGACACCAGAAGAATTTGAGTTGTTTGCTGACAAAACATGACATATCCGAGGACACAAAGGACCCTGGCCCAAGCTCTGGGAATCTGGATTGTTTTACTATCTGTGTGACCTTGGCAAATTATTTAACCTGTTTCAACTTCTCAGTGTCTTCATCTGTAAAATGAGTCTATGGATTTTAAGGTACCTTCTAATTATTAAAAAAAATAAAATCAAAGAGGTGAAGACAAGTGCTTAGAAACAATGACAGGGAGAAACTTGTTGAAAGCAAGCAGGAGCAGGAATTCACAAAGAAAATCGTCAGATGGAGCCCTGAGTCTGACAGCTGCAGCAGGGAGCAAGGGCAGCCAGGGAGTGATGAAACTGTCAGAACCTGATAACAAGCATGGAAAAGGACAGACCTCCACACAAACAAGAGTTAGTAGAGTCTTTCTGCTTTAATGGGGCCAGGGCAACAAATGAGAATGATGAGGGGCTGAATTGGGGAGAGGTAGCAGGGACATGATGGAATGGAGGAAGAATGGATGGGAGAAGGAATCAGCCTGCTTTAGGTCTCAGTCCTGCTAGCCCTCTCACATAGAGGCTCCAGCCATTCAATAGCACTAATTAGAACTAAAATATCAGTGACTGATGAAGGCTTACTGCTGACAAGCACTTCATCATGTACCCCCTGCAATAGATGGTTGCAAAAGATAACAATAATGAAGATGATAAGTATTTCTGTGCAACTTAAAGGTTTGTAAAGCAATTTAGAAGTGTGTCATCTCATTTGGTTCTGACCTTAACCCTGTGAAAGGTGAGGTATGTGCTATTATGATCCCCATTTGTCAGATGAGGAAACTGAGGCATGGAGTTACTAAGAGACTTGGCCAGAATCAAACAGCTAGTAACTGTCTTTGGAATTGAATTCAAGTTTTCATAACTCCAGGTCCAGCATTCTACTCACTGTACCACATAGCTGCATAGGGAAGCAGAATACAGATTGCAAAGGGGAAGCATTGTTAGGAAACCCACAAATTACACTTGGGAAGGAAATGTTATGTTAACTTGAGCAAATCACTGAAGAAGAGTTTCATGGAAGAAATGGAAAAATCCACAAGATGGAGGACCCAAGAGTAGAGTAATGCAAAGGAAGTTTCTCGATAGTGTGAGGACACTAGGTAGGAAATAGGCAAAGACAAAATTTGACGGTAAGTAGAAGGGTACAAAATATGAATTGCCTCAACTATTTCTGAGAGCAGCTCAACAAATTAAAATTCAAGCTCAAATCAAACCTCAAACACTTTTTAGTTTTGTGATTCTGAGCAAGTCAATGAATGTCTTTCAGCCTCAGTTTCTTCATCTGGAAAACAGGGATAATAACAGCACTGCCTTACAGGGTAGTCATGGAAATCAAATCCAATGAAACAATATGTGTATAAATCCCACCAATTCATCAGATATGACTTCATCAGTATGAGAAACTCATTTGTTAAAAAATGAAGCAGCTGGCCTCTCACGCTCTCTCCTTTCCATTCCTTTCTAGCTCTCAATCGATTTTCCTACATGTTGAACTCAGAACTTCTTGACTCTGATGTCAGTTTTCTATCTAATTAGTCATCAATTGAAACATTTATTATGCTCCTGTCCACTAGCCCATTCTGTCTCTCAAGACTTAAAGTTCTATACAGTTGCTGGTGCTGGTGTTAGGGCCAGCTCTGGAAGGCAAGAAGAGAATTCTAGCTGTGAAAGCAAGTGTCTTGGCTTTTAATTCTGACCCATTAGCTATCTAATCTTGAACAATGAAAACAATCTTCTGGTCTTTAGTCTCCTTCTTTGTTCTTTTCCCAACTCTGTTTCTAATTTTCTGAACTTTACCACCATGATGCCGATGCCTTCTCACTCTGGAGCATTCCTCTGGCCCTGAAGCCCCCTTTTTCCACTGGCAACTTTCTCCTAGAGCCTCCATTTTGAGGAAGGACCCAAGTTGGCCATTCTTCATTCCTTTCCCAGTCATTCACTCTGTAGCTCATAGACTGGACATACAGGTCCCTGCCCAAGCTCCACTTAATGGCTGTATTTTGGGCCCTCCTGGCTTAGAGTGAGCATCAATGATAACTTTTTCTCTTTAGAACAGCAACCCTGAGGGTCTTCCCCTTGATTTTTTTCTTTTCTAATTAAAAGGACTATCTCTTGACTCACTTTTTAAAGAGGCCTATTCACTCTCAGTGAGCACTTGAAAAGGCCTTAGCCTAAAAGGGCAGTGTATCCCATTGAATCCTGAGTTATCTCCAGGTATCCTGATGAATATCTGGTCACTGAACCCAGATGGCTCTGGAGGATAAAGTGAGGCTGGTGACCTTGCACTTCCCTCACTAAAATTAAAGTCAACTGCAGGTCATGTCATCATTTCCCTGATGCCATGATCCTCTTTAAAAATACAACAGCAACAACCCAGTCCTGCTATTCACTCTCTCAACTTTACCACCATGGCCCTATGTGGGTACCTTACCCCACTTGCCCAGTTTTTCAACTGCCTTTTTTGTGTTTTTCCCCCATTTGAATGCAAACATCTTGAGAGCAACGACTCTGTTTTTGCTTGTATTTCAATCATCAGCATTTAGCACAGTGCCTGGGATAAGGCTAGGTAAATGCTAGTGGCCTGCCTCCCTCTGTAAAATGAGAGGATTAGGGTAGCCCATTGGGAAGCGTCTTCCAGTTCTAATTTTCTATGAGCTGATTAGGCTTACCATCCTTTGCTCAGATACTCTGAAAGCAATTTTCTTCCTTCCTGACACTGACGTCACTAGCTCTAGACTCCAGAGCTCTGGTTGAGAGCATCAACGTCTACCTGTCTTCCAGTGCCCTTCCCCACATCATACCTCCTGGTCTACAGTAGACAGAGACCTGTAGGGAGAGTGTTGGGCCATGGAACTCATAAGAATACAAACTGAGAAAACAGGAAGTTTTTTTGAGCCCTTCAGGTCTGTGTCAGCTTTTCTTTGAGCTAGATATCACTTTCAACTTATGAAAAATTCATGGTATTTCTTTATTGAATGCTACTTGTAATTGCCTGGATCTCTTCCTGCATCCTTCTTGGAGATATCAATCTTATACAATTACAAAGATCAATATCTCTGAAAGCCTGGGAACTTAAAATAAAATGTCAGTCTATAGCTCACAATTAAGTATACACCCACACAAACAGAACACCACCATCAAATAAGATAGATTAAATTTTCTCTTTCGGGTATATTGGAAATGTTTCAGAGATGAGTTATTGTTGATTTTCTCAGGAAGGAACATATATTCTCAAAGGTAAAGTCCCCATCAGGAGGGGATGTTCTTTGTAATAAAGACAAACAATACAAGTCTCCCTGAGCTAGTCACACCAATCATTGGGCAATGATCTTTGCATTAGATTTGTCACATGGTTGGTTGAATAGAAGCAGGATTTGTTAGCCAGTTAGTTTCCAGATCATTGCCGGGTTGGCTTGCCATCGAACTAGGAGGAATGTGGTTATACTAAAGAAGTGGAGAGGACATGAAAAGGCAGGCTGGAGAAACTTGGAACAGCAATTGTTGAATATATACCCTGAACTCTGGATCATTTAAGTGCCTTGGGAAGTTCAATCCTATTCAAAGTATCTATCATGTGCAAGGCATCATGGTAGATACTGGGGTTACACAGACCAAAAAGAAATCAATCTTGCCTTCCCTGAGCTTTTATTCTACCATGGGGGAGAATGACATGCACCCAAATAAGTTTATACAAGGTAAGTTGAGGATGGAGAGGAGCTTAACAATTGGATGGATCAAGGAAGGCTGCCTAGAGGAAGTCCCTGATCTGAAGGAAGATGAGGATTTTGAGAAATGAACATTTCAGGTACAGATAGAAGCTTGTGCAGGAAGAAGTAGCAATGTAAAACTTTTCACATGTTTGGCTGTCAGGTCATACTCACTATACAAGGCTGGGATGGAGTGTTTGGGATATCCCCTTCATGTGGATCCCATAACGTCAACCCTCAGACATAGTATAGCATACTCACTTTCTGCACTGGCTTGCTCACTCCAATCTATGCTCATATACTGGAACGGGGAAAGGTGAAGCAAGTCTGGGATGCAGATTTCAAATAATTGTATTCATAGGAAAAAAGTAGGCAAGACAAAAACAATAGCTTATGTTAAAAGGGAATTTTAGTGGTCCACAAGCCACTAAATATGGGTCATCAGTATTGGTTGTCCAGTTCAATAAGAATCATCATTGAGTGATGGTAACCAAAAAAGGTGCCCTATTATGATTTATGAAACATTAGGAGAAGGATGGTGTTAACCTCAAATAGAAATGATCCTTGTGGGTCGCATAGTGACTTAGGAAATCACAAACTAACATTATCTACATTGTATTGCATTTTAATTTATTATGTTCAACATTTACGAATTATATTTTAATCTAGTTTGAGGTACATTGAAAAGTTGTGCAGGTCACTGGTTTGATACCTGTGGCATACAGGAGTAGGGAGCTTATAACTTTACTGTACTTTGACTGGGTCAGACTATCTCAGTGGTACTGTGTTCAGTTACATAGGAATAATATATCTAATAGTCTCAGATCTCAACTTAGAAACGGCAATTTGCTTTCACCATTTGCCGATATTTACAATGTCTCAGTATACAGACATCTAACTTTTTTTCAAGAAGGATCAAGTTTACACAGTAGGTTTTCTGTCACAGACCTAGGTCAGTTATAACTCACCTAACCCTTCAAATGGTAACAGGTAATTGAGAATCCTCAAAGGATACATAATGGGAGAGAAGGAGGAGCAGCAGTTTCTTCTATTAAATCACAGCAAGAATCAATATGAACTTAAATTTAGTGGGGCCAATGCTTCAAAACTTCCACTAAAGCCCCTCTCTGATACCTCATCATAACATAGAGGTGATGGAAAGTTTTCCCCTTTTATTCTCATCTATGAACATTCAGTTGTTTAGATAATGTCGGTTTTATGTCAAGTTCTCTGCAGACTTATTTTCTAATTCACTACTTTTTGCTGTGCTATGAGGTGCTAGTAATTATAATTTTCTACTATCCTCTTTTGTAAAATTTTATGAATTTATACTCTAGGCTAGTGCTGTCCTTGGTGGCTTTGTTTTCCACTTGGAAAGAAGTCAAGTATTTGCCGAGATACGTGCTTGTATTGATTTCCTCATTGTGGAGTTACTTTATCTAGGTTAAATTTCTGTAAGAAATCGTGATAATCAGACTTAAGGTCTTTACTTATATCCGTTTCCCATTTTCATCGATAGCTTGTTTTAAAAGGTCAGGCTGGAGCTATTATAATTGCATTGTGTTCTCTTTTCCTATGCTTCCAATCTGACTCTAACCTTTGATATCTCTAGTTGGTAGTCTTAATAGCTGAATCAGAAATTACTCTGACATCAATAACCAATCACTTTTTCTTGATTAGGACAGAGTCGATTTTATTTTTCATGTGATGCTTGAGGTTGCCATTTATAGAACCACAGTCTTATTCCCTTCTTGAAAGTGTATGAGTCTTCTGAGTACTTATCAATATTTTCTAACATATTTTCTGTCATAATCTTGTTTTTGTATTTGTGTTGAAGTTACCAAGTATCAAATCTATGTTGAAATCTTCTCTCTCACCTTCCTGAATGACAGAAATGGGAGGAATTCCTGAAAGTCATATAGTTCAATTTTCTTATTTAACATATAATGAAACTGAGTCTCAGAGAGGTCAAATGATCTTCCCAAGACAACACAGATAGTAGGCACTGGGATTTGAATCCAATCATTCTTTCAGTTGTATCATGTTGGCTCCAATGACTCCAGTGATTTAAGATATATGCACTTGGTATCACTTTTTAATGCTTTTATGTATTTTTACTTGAGTTTTTGTTACTAAGTTTATAAAACTTAAAAAAATTGTCTTACATAATTTTTGCCCCTTAGATTCTTAAAAAAAGTTTTTTTTAATTTAAATTTATTTATTTACTTTTTGTTTACAACATTCAGCTCCAGTCCCTTGAGTTCCAAATTTTCTCCTCCTCCTTCTCCTCCTTCCTCCCCCCATGGTGGTTTGTAATCAAATATAGGTTCTAAAAATACCTTCACATTGAACATTAGTCACGTTGTAAAGAAGGATTATAATTACAGATACATTGCATGTATGATGACTAACGTGGTACCACTTTTACTGACTATTTTGTGTAATTCATCTAACACATGCCCCCATCCCAGATACATATACTCCATTGATCTTATGGGGATTTGTATGCTATTAAATGCCATTGACAGAAATTCAAAGGTACTACATTTCATCCTTTCCTCCGCCCATGAGCTACATTCCTTCAAGCATAAAAACTTTTTTCTCTTTATATCTGTCATTGCCCATTAACATGCTTTTAAGTGTGGAAAACCTTCACGACTGGAGGTTCTTGAATTAATTTCTTCCTTTTATTTAAAAAAAAATTCTCTTGTACTGTCATTTCATCACCCCATCTCCCCTTTTGCCTTGTCCTCTCTGACTCAAGTGGATCTTCTCCAGCATTAGCTTCTCCCTGTATCTCCCTGATTTCAAACTTCCTTGTGAGGATGCAGTTTTTGGCCAGTATAGGATTGATTATTATTACATTTGATCCTTTCTTAGAACCTTCACTCCTCCATAGTTCCAATCTTGACCCAAGACACGGCAAAATCATCTCATTTAAGGGCTGACAAGAAATTCAGTTGTTTTGGAGAGGGAACATAGAGGTTGGACAGCAACATGCCAAACATTTGTATGCCAATTTTCAGAAATTACTTAATAAACAATCTTATAGAAGACTGACAATTTCCAGAGAAAAACCAGTTTTGAAAAACAAAGGAAATGGAAATTGTGATCTGCAAAGTCTTCTGAGAGAGTTAAAAGGACTTTCCTGGAGTCACACAGCTAAGTATCTTGGGAAGGATTTGAACTCATCTTCCTGACTCCAAGTCAAACACACTATACCCAGAACCATCTAGATACCTGCCATTTCATTAGTCACCAATTTTTGTTGGTTCTACCTTGACATCTTTCATGTCAGTCCACTTCTCTCCACTTATATAGCCATTGCTCCTGTTCAGGCCATCATCATCACTGACCTGAACTGTTGCAAAAATCTCTTAATTAATCTCCCTGATTCAAGCCACTACCTTCTAATCCAGCTTCCATGGAACTGCTAAAGTGATATTCCTTAAAGCACATATCCAGCTAGGTACTTCCCCTGTTCAAGAAGCTCTAATGGCCCCCTATTCCCTCCATGATCAATTGTAGATTCTTCTGTTTGGCTTTTTAAGTTATTTCCAATCTGATTCAATTCTCCTTTTCCAGGCTTATTAGTCTGTCAGGTAGTCAACAAACATTTATTAAGTGCTTACTATATGCCTGACACTGTGCGAAGTACTAGGATATAAAGAAATGCAATGAAATGAACCCTGATGAATATAGACAGCTATGTACATTGTTATACATTACTAGCCTCCACATGGTCTATGTTCTGGTCAAACTGACCTCCTAGCTGTTTTCTTGCTCACTACTCAGTTTCTGTCTCTATGTCTTTGCATGGGCTGTCTCTGGTGCATGGGATGGATACCTCCACCTCTTAGAATCCCTAGCTTAAGCTCAACTTAAGGACCCTCACATTCTAGAGAACTCTCCTAGTTCCCCTCCCCCTCCTTTTAATACCTCCCTCTCTCTACCTCTCAATAGTTTCCCTCCCCCCATTCCTTTTATTTTGCATATTTGTCTCTACATATTTGTTTCTTCCTTGTTTCTTTCCAGTAGATGCATGCTTCTTGGAGGCAGGACTTGTTTCATTTTTGTCATTGTATCATGAATGCCTAACAATACATGGCATGGGCATGTAGTAGTACTTAATGAATACTTGTTAATTTACTGCTTGATAGAAGACAAACTTTTAAGTATCTGAAGACAGAGATCTGATTTCCTTTAAAGGTCTTTTTCTTAAGGCCAAGTAAACCTGATTCCTTTGATTGATGGTTATCTACTTTGCTTTTGATTCCCTTCATAATTTTGGTTTTTTTATCTGAATACTCTCCAGCTTGTCAATTTTCTTTCTAAACTTTTGTGCTTAAATTTGATTAAATTTTTTAAAGTTTAATTTTATTTGTTTATTTTTATTACATTTTAAATTCTGAATTGTCTCCCTCCTTTCCTCTCTCCTCACCCTACAGTAGAGAAGGTTATCATTTGACAGATTTATAAATACATGTACGACTATACTATGTGTATTTCTATTATTTTTTTCTCTGGAAGTGGATAACATCTTTCTTTATAGATTCTTTACAGTTGATTTGAATATTTATAATAGAATAACATGTTTGTTCACAATAATTCTTCAAATGACATTGCTGCTACTGTAAGCAACATTCTCTTGGTTTTGCTCATTTTACCTTTCAATATTTATGTGTCTTTCCATTTTTTAAAAAACCAACCAGCTCATTATTTCTTATAGCACAGTAGTAATCCATCACAATCATATGCCACAACTTGTTCAACCATTCCCCAATTAATTGGCATCCCCTCAATTTCCAATTCTTTTCCACCACAGAGATAGCTGCTAGGCATATTTCAGGAAATATAGGTTCTTTTCTTTTTTTCAGAATAAGACACAGTATGCCAGATTCACTTGGCCAGAGCAGAGGATAGTGAGCCTACCGTCTTCCTTGCTCTGGACACTATGGTGCTCTCAATGAACTCTAAGGTCTCATTAACTTTGCTGCCTTCCAGATACTGTGTTATAGTGAGCTTGAAACCCACCAAGACATCTAAGTCTTATTTGTATGAACTTCTCTTCATCTAGTTCTCTTGGCCTGTATTTATGCATTTCAATGTATGGCATTCTCCTTTAAATCCCAACTTATATCCATCCATCTGTCTGAGAGGCAGTGTGGTATAGTAGATAGAGAACCAGCCTGGGAGTGGGGAATACTTGGGATCACTTCTTGCCTCTGTTGTTGTTCTTCTATCATTTCAGTCATGTCTGACTCTCTGTGACTATATTTGGGGTTTTCCTAGTGAGGATACTAGAGTGGTTTGCCATTTCCTTTTCCAGTTAAGTGACTTGCCCAGGGTCACACAGCTAGTTCGTGCCTGAGGTCAGTTTTGAACTCAAGAAGATGAATCTTCGTGACTCCGATCTTGGTACTCTGTGCTCCATCCAAAGTACCACTGAGCTGCTCAATTAATATCATTTATGTTTTACTGTGTTTTTATTGATTTTGTTAAATATTTCCCAATTACATTTTTTAATTTAAATTTTTTTATTTTTAAAATTGATTTGTTTATTTAAGTTTACATGATTCAGTTCCAGAGTCCCTTGAGTTTCAAATTTTCTCTCCTCCCTCTCCCCCCACCATGGCAGCATATAATCAAATATAGGATCTACAAATATTTTCACACTGGACATTAGTCTGGCTGTACAGAAGGGTTTTAACTAATGGAGTGAACAATGGGAAGAAGGAAACAAAAGCAAACATGGAAAAGAACGCTAGCATGTAGATTTCTTCAGTCTCCATTTAAACTCTGTTCTTTCTAGATCAGTGGTTCTCAACCTGTGGGTCATGACCCCTTTGGGTGTTGAATGACCCTTTCACAAAGGTCGCCTAAGACCATCAGAAAACACATATTTCCAATGGTCCTCGGAACTAAGACACCGCTCCTCTATCTGTCTCCAGGTGGGTTTGCCCACATGCAGATGTACGACATATGAATATTAAAGGGGTTGCGTCATTAGAAAGGTTGAAAACCACTGTTCTAGATCTTTCTCTGAATATAAATATCTCATTCCATCCTGAGAATTGTAGAGTTGTCTTATCACTGTGGGTTGCTGAGAAGAGTCCAGTCTATCAAGGTTTGTCACCACACCTATCATGTGTCTGTGATTGTGTACAAATTTCTCCTGGTTCTGCTCTTCTCTCTTAGCATCAGTTTGTATAAGCCTCTCCAGGTAAATATAAAGTTCATCTCCTCCCCATTTCTTATAGCACAATAGTATTCCATTACATTCATATACCACAACTTGTTTAGCCATTCCCCAATTTATGGGCATCCCCTTAATTTCCAGTTTTTTTGCTACCACAAGGAGAGCTGCAATAAATATTTTTGCCTTAATTTCTCCTTTAAGGAATGTAGATGCTGTACCACTTGGTGCATAAATGTTTAGTAGTGATATTGCCTCATTTTCAATGGTGTCTTTTAGCAGGATATGGTTTCCTCCCTTATCTCTTTCAATTAGATCTATTTTTACTTTTGCTTTGTCTGAGAGGATTGCTAGCCCTGCTTTTTTTTCTTTGGCTGAGGCATGATACATTTTACTCCAACCTTTTACCTTTACCCTGTGT
Organism: Pseudocheirus occidentalis; assembly: GCA_028646575.1. Taxonomy (NCBI): domain Eukaryota; kingdom Metazoa; phylum Chordata; class Mammalia; order Diprotodontia; family Pseudocheiridae; genus Pseudocheirus; species Pseudocheirus occidentalis. The sequence continues at coordinate 22,395,788 of CM053599.1, read as the reverse complement.
GTATCCCCCTATTTCAGATGTGTTTCTTGTAAATAGCATATTATAGGATTATGGTTTTTAATGCATTCTGCTATCTGCCTCCATTTTATGGCAGAGTTCATCCCATTCACATGCACAGTTATGATTACTATCTGTGTCTTTCCCTCCATCCTATTCCCTTCCCTGTTTATGCTTTTGTTTTTCCCCTTCTCCCTTCCCCTTCTTAAGAGTTTTCCTTTTGACTGCTGCCTCACTCAGTATTTCCTTCTTATCTGCCCCCCTCCCTTTTCCTACCCCTCTCCCTTATTACTTCTTCCCTCCCTTCTAACCCCCAACCTTTCTTGGCATTTCCCACCTCCTACTGTCTGTAGGATATGATCAAATGTTGTATGTTATTTCTTCCTCCAACCAAGATCGACGAGAATAGATCTCATGCAGTGCTCCTCTCCCTCCCCTCTTTTCCTCTATTATGATAAGTTTTTATGTCTCTTCTCAATAGAGTCCTATATTTAACTGGTTGTGTCATTCCCTCCTTGCACCAGAACCAGTGAGGGAAAAGCTCATAGAATGGTCACCTCCCTCCCTTCTTTCCCTCTACTATATTATTTTTATGCCTCTTTGTGTAGCATAATTTACCCTTTTCTGCTTCATTCTTTCCTCTTCTTCTATTACAGTCCATTAATAAGTATTTTTATCATCATTTTGCATAATTTATACCCACACCCTCTATTTATCTATATCCCTTTTAGATGGTGAGGTAGGTATAGAGTTCACAATATTAACAGGTATCAACTTCCCATATGGGGATGTAAATAATTTGCTCTTGTTAAATAACAAGTTATGTGTGTGCGTGTGCATGTGTGTGTGTTTTCCCTTATTTACCTTTCTATGTCTCTCCTGGGTCTTGTAATTGGAGGCTGAATTTTCCATTGAGCTCTGGCTTTTCCATCAGGAATATCTGGAATTCTGTTATATCACTGAATGTCCACCTCTTTCCCTGGTAGATTATGCTCAGTCTCCCTGGATAGGTGATCCTTGGTTGTAGCCCCAGCTCTTTTGCTTTTTGAAAAATCACATTCCAGTTCCTCTGATCTTTCAACACTGAGGCTGCCAGATCTTCTGTGATCCTCACTGTGGTTCTGCAATATCTGAATTGTTTCTTTCTGGCTGCTTATAGTATTTTCTCCTTTACCTGATAGTTCTGGGGTTTGGCCACAGCATTTTGTGGACTTTTCAATTTGGCATCTCTTTCAGGAGGTGTCTGGTGGATTCTCCCGATTTCTATTTTATCCTCTGGTTCTAGGATCTCAGGGCAGTTTTCCTGGGTGAGTTCTTGGAAGATATTGTCCAGACTCATTTTTTCATCATGATTTTCTGGTAGATTAATGATTCTCAGATTGTCTCTCCTGGATCTGTTTTCCAGGTCAGTTATTTTTCCATTGAGATATTTTACCTCTTTTTCTAATTTTTCAGTCTTGATGTTTTGTTTGACTGATTCTTGGTTCCTCATAGAGTCATTGGCTTCAGTTTGGTTGTTTCTAGTTTTTAATGAATTATTCTCCTCAGTTTTTGTAGCTCCTTTTCCATATGCTCAGATTTCATTTTTAGTTTACACATTTTACT
>CM053599.1:22365309-22393686 GCA_028646575.1 Pseudocheirus occidentalis | reverse complement strand
TGATGTTTTGTTTGACTGATTCTTGGTTCCTCATAGAGTCATTGGCTTCAGTTTGGTTGTTTCTAGTTTTTAATGAATTATTCTCCTCAGTTTTTGTAGCTCCTTTTCCATATGCTCAGATTTCATTTTTAGTTTACACATTTTACTTTTTAAGGACCTGTTCTCTTTATTGTAATGTTTTTCTAATTTTGCAATTTTGTTTTTATAAGAGATGTTGATTTTATCTTCTACCTGTCTAAGCTGGATTTCAAAGTTCTTTTTGAGCTCATCTAGGAATGCTTTCTCTGCCTGAGACCAGGTAATAGTCCCTGTTAAGGCTTCTGTGGTGGGTGTGGAGTCAGTACTCTCTCCTTCTGAGTTTGATTCCTTCCTCTCACTGTAATAAAATTCCAGAGTCTTTTATCTTTGTCTTTGTAGCCCGTTTTCTTTCCATTTTGAGGCAGGACGTTGGCCACATCCTTCCTCCAGGGTTCCTAAGCCATTACTGCTTAAAATTTTCCTCTGGGGCAATAATTACTGTGTTTTCAGGTCAGAGGTGGGGATTGGAGCAGCCAGGGTTCAGTCTGTCATCTTGGTCCCTGGAAGTTGAGAAAGGGGATTTTAAAATGTCCAGGCTGTGAATGAGTAGTCCTGGGAGTAGCAGCTGTTCGTGCCACGGGCCCTGCCTTTGAATCTTACCCAGCTCAGTCTGATCCATGCCCTGTGGTGATAGGCCTGGGAATGACCCTTGTGGTTGGAGGATCAGCAGGCCTCATCCTGTGGCCTCTTGGCACATACCTCAGTGTCTGGTAGGGCCTGTCTCCCCCAGTTACATTTTAATCTGGTACAGGCCAGGCTTGAGAGTGTTGTGGGCAGCAGGTCACACATTTGATGTCACTAAGATTATAAATTGCAAAGAAGGTACGGAATTATACAATTTGAATTATCCAATTTTTGATAAGCCAAATTACATAATTTTTAAGAGAATGTTGCTTTTTAGTATCAGACTTCAGTATTGCTTTCAACTAAGGAGATAGAAAAGAGAGTTTTCTCTAAAGATTCTATTAAACTGATTTTAGATTCCTCTCTATTGCCTTTTGCAATTTTCCCATGTAGATACAAGTCATCTGGGTAATTGACTCTAAACAAGTTGTCATTGCCTTTAAACATAGTGGCTCAACAGAAGGCATTTTTTAAAAACACAGTGTTTTTTCCAGTCTTTAGAGGAAGGGCAAAATGTAGGACTTTTGTATTAATGTGGATCCCCAGAAATGGTGGTGAATAAACAAAGATTTAAGTAATAGAGAAAAGGGAAGAGAAAAGAGGAATACTTTCAGCTGAAGTTCTATCTCAAAGTTCCATCTCTTTCAGTATTATTTCACCCATAAAATATAAATTTCTCATCTGACATTCAAAGTTTTTTAGTACTCTGCCCCTTCTTATCTATCTAGTTTGCTTAGATTTTACTTCTCTTCTCTCACTGGATTATCCAGTCAAATTGGCCCACTTTCTGTTCCTCCCACATGATGCTCTATATCCCACCTCCTTGCCTTTGCACTGCCTGTCCCCCAGGTTTGCAGTGCTCTGTGTCCTCCCCACTAATTTTTAGTTTTATTGGTTTTCTTTAAAATTGAGCTTAAGTTCTGCCTTCTATAACAAGACACCTTGCCTGGCTCTCCCACTTGCTAAGGCTTCCTCCTTTATGGTTATCTTCAGGTATGTTCTGGTAAAGTGTTTAACAACCAGAGCTCAAAAAGTTTAGTATGATTCATTAAAATAATTCATCATAATATGAATCATTAACATTTTCTCCATCAGTTTCTAAAGTCTTTTTTTTCTTTTGATTTATTAGTCATGTCTGACTCTTCATGACCCCATTTGATTATTTTGGGGGGGACAAAGATATGAGGATGGTTTTCCATTTCCCTCTCCAACTAATTTTACATATGAGAAAACTGAGGAAAGCAGGATTAAATGACTTGCCTAGGATCACACAGCTAGTAAATGTTTGGGTCTAGAAGTCAATAAAATAATAAACCAAATCCTGATTCATAGTTTGCTGATTTCCCCAATATAAATGTCCAGAATGAAAGTTTAGCAATTGGCTCTCTCAATGGTTCTGCTGACTCCTGAATGCTCCTGTACCTTGTATCTACAGATGAAATCTTTCTCATTAGGGTAGAAACTGTTTTCAACTTGCCTTGAAGTTTTTACTAGAGTTTAATAAATATTTATTACTTTCGTTGCCTAAATGGAGCAACGTCCCCAGATGCCTAGGGTGGTAATAGCCTTGGAAGAATTGACTTATTTTGTTGGCCTGTTTTCATTTCAAGATCAGTTAAAGTGCTTCTCTCAATTCTTAATCTATATAATAGTGTTAAGTTTTGCTGAAAATCAATTAAATAACCAAGAAAACTGATTCCTCTTTCTCTTTACTTTGAACCTGCTTGAATCTTGCTGAGATGATCCCAGAATCTCCTGAAGGGAGACCAATTTCCCTTTGAAGATCTTAGTTAAATAAATTCTAGTGTTTATTGCTCTAACTGGATGTAGTATTCCCTAAAATAGACTTAATGGAAATTTACATATCAATCATTTCGCGTTTGTTCCCCAAACTTCTCCATGGGACAAAGACTTGTAGTCTTAAAAGCAATATTCTACTGCTGTTGTTATATGACTGCAAGTCAGGGAACACTGCAGTTTCTGATGAATATATATATATATATATATATATATATATTTATATTTATATACATCATATATATATATATATATATATATATACACACACACACACACATATATATATCCCTCTGAGCACAATGGAGAGGAACAGGGTAGGAGAGAACAATCTTTAATACATAACAAATTAGGAATTACAAAGAGCCAGAATAAAGGTTACTATCAAAGAAACATGATTGAAAAGGAAGCTGGCCCAGTCACATGGTGAATGCTAGGGGAAGCCTATGGAAAAGCTTCATGTTCTTGTCTCCTTGAAATGTTAACAGAGAGTGAGGAAAGTCCTTGGCATGTTGGCGGAGATGTAGTGATCAATTTATAGTAGGCAAGGATGGAGGGGAAGCAACCTGAATCACTAGAAGGATTAGCCACACTGATTATAGAGCCATTTAAAAACTTGAGTGTGACATGATATTTAAATCTTCAAAGTCTTGTTGCCATGATTGACTGGCCTCTGGGAGTTCTTTCTCTTCTTTTTTTCGTTCATTATTTATTTTTAGTTTTCAACATTCATTTCTCTAAGTTTTCAATTTTCTCCCCTTCCTTCTTCTCCCTCCTCCCCAAGATGGCACGCAATCTGCTATAGGCTCTCCATATACATTCCTCTTAAGCATATTTCCACAATAGTCATGTTGTATAGAAGAATTAGAATGAATGGGAAAAAATAGGAGAAACAAAACTAAAAAACTAAAAAAGAAAATGTATGCTTTAATATGCATTCAGACTCTATAGTTCTTTCTCTCAACATGGATGGCATTTCCCATCATGAGTTCTTTAGAATTGTTTTAAGACCTTGCATTGCTGAGAAGGGCTAAGTCTATCAAAGTCAGTCATTGTGTACTGTGGCTGTTACTGTATACAATACTTTCCTGGTTCTGCTCCCTTCACTCAACATAAGTTCATATAAACCTTTCCAGGTTTTTCTGAAGTCTGCCTATTCATCATTTCTTATAGCACAATAATTTTCCATTACACTGATATACCACAACTTATTCAGTCATTCCCCAATTGATGGGCATCCCCTCAGTTTCCAGTTCTTTTCCACCACAAAAAGAGCTGCTGTGAATATTTTTGTACATGTGGGTCCTTTTCCCATTTTTATGATCTCTTTGGGATACAGCTCTAGAAGTGGCATTGCTGGGTTAAAGGGCACGCACATTTTTATAGCCCTTTCAGCATAGTTCCAAATTGCTCCCCATAATGATTGGATCAGCACACAGTTCCACCAGCAATGAATTAGTGCTTCAACTTTCCCACATCTTCTCCAGCATTTATCATTTTCCTGTTTTGTTATGTTAGCCAATCTGATAGGTGAGATGTGGTTCCTCAGAGTTGTTTTGAATTGCATCTCTTTAATCAATAGTGATTTAGAGCATTTTTTCACATGCCTACAGATAGCTTTAATTTTTTTCTTCTGAAAACTGCCTCTTCATATCCTTTGACCATTTATTAATTGTGGAATGACTTGTATTTGTAAATTTGACTCAGTTTGGGGTTGCTAGGTGGTGTAGCTAATAGAACACTGACCCTGGAGTCAGGAGGACCTGAATTCTAATATGACTTCAGATACTGTAACGAGAATCTGAAGATCTTTCCTACCCCTAGACCCTTTGATAGGCTTAAGTGGCTCTGAGAATGTTCCCAGATTTGAAAGTATATTCTGCCCCCTAATAGGCTGAATGTGGTCACATGGAGCCTGTGGCGGGAGGCTTGTTTTTTGGGAATGGCCACACCTTGTTACTTTGTAATTGGACAGTGGATCAAGAGGGCTGTGACATTCTCTGACCCAGGAGAAGTCTATATATACACGCCCTGAAGTGAGGCTTTGCTTTGGGGCTCACTTTGAGAAGAGTTGTGTGATTTGGCCAAATGAGACTCTGCGAAGCCGTTGAGCGCCCCACTCAGGCTTTGAAAAACCCAGATGTTGATGCTTCCCTCTTTGGTAACCTGAATACATAATGGATGTGATGGTCAGATGGTTGGAAGCCCATCTGCTGATCTGTTTTTTGGTCGGCTTGTAACTTGTGTTTGTAACTTGTGCTTGTAACTTGGGTTTGTATTCTCTGGAGTTCAGGGTGCTGACTTTTCCCCTTGAACTAGGTAAATGATATGTTTGTTTGATTAAAGAAAGATTGTTAACCCATTTTGAGTTGCTTTCCTTTAGTAAAGCAGATCTAAGAACCTGTGCTAGCAGCTGCCCTGGGTATGCTGGGGTGCTTGCTGATACAAATACTTAACACTTACTAGCCATGTGACTTGGCCAAGTAACTTAACCCCAGTTGCCGTGCGTTCCCCCCTCCAAAAAGCAAAAAAGAAAAATGACTCAGTTTAGAAATACATTTTAGAAATGAAGCCTTTATTGGAGACACTAGTTGTAAAAAATTCTTTCCCAGTTTTCTACTTCCCTCTTAATCTTGGTTGCATTGGCTTTGTGCAAAACCTTTTCAATTTAATATAATCAAAATTATCCATTTTGCATTTCATAATGAACTCTATACCTTCTTTGGTCATAAATGCCTCCATTCTCCATAAATCTGACTTACTCCCTAATTTGTTTATAGTATCAGCCTTTATATCTAAATCGTGTACTCATTTGGACTTTATTTTGATATACGGTATCAGATATACACACGCTCTTTTCTTAAGAAGTTTAGTATCAGCTTATAGTCTTCATCTCCTTCTAACTCATTGCCTTCATACACCAGGACTTCGATAAACATACTGATTTCCCCCCAAACACTCTGACCTACCAGGCTCCTTAATTTCCATGACCTACAATATCCCTCCTTCTGAGGTGGACAGGGACAGTCACCTGGCAGTTCTCACCCTGGCCTATAACTGTACCATCTTCATGACTTTAAACTCTGAAATTTCTTTCTCTGGATATAATCATATCTTTCCACTATTTCTTTTGTCCTGCTCCTCTTAAACCTATTCTATCACACTGTAAACTCTAAGGACTTCATTAATTAATGTTTTTCCGGTCCTTCACCCTACTTTTGACTTCATTAGCCTCCTTTAACAATTCTAATGCTATTGTTAATGAGGTCAGCTATGAGAGAAAGAGAGAGAGAGAGAGAGAGAGAAAGAGAGAGAGAGAGAGAGAGAGAGAGAGAGAGAGAGAGAGAGAGAGAGAGAGAGAGAGAGAGATGGAGAGAGAGAGAGTCTATACATAGAGACTAGAGTAAAGGAAGAGAAATTGGATGGGCTTTGTCCTTCCACTCTTCATGCTCATTCCTGTATCACCCTCCACTTACCCTAATTCCTATACTCAATTGAAGGAAAACATACCAAGGTATTGACTGGGTATTTCACAGCTTTATGTTATTTACTCTGAACTGGACCCTAACTGCTGGAAGGCAGTGCTTTTATTATCCTTGATTTCCTCTTCACCCCATTACCCTCATCAGTTGCCCTGTTCTCTACTTTTTTCTTCTCAGATCCAGAGTTCCGCTCTTACTCTTCTCTTCAGATAATCTTGCTTTTTACTTTATGGGGAAAAGTCACATTGCCAAGAACTCCTTTCTCTTTCATTCACTACCTCAGAACCCCTCAAAATCTCACTCATTTTCCTTTTCTTTAGTCTCTAGGGATTATTGGTGGGCCTTCTTGCTAAGGCTAAATCCTCTATTTGTGCCTCATTATATTCTCCCTACTTTCCTCACTCTCGGTCTGTCTCCTCCCTCTTCCACCGCCTATTTTTTCATCTCTCCTGGCTCTTTCTCAGCCTCTGAAAATGCTCAGGCCTAATTCACCCTTAAAAGACATGTTCACTTAATAAAGCAAGATAAAACCAATAAAAACTTCTTTTTATGCATGGGGCTGTATGGAAACAGGCACTCAAAAACACTGTTGCTGGGAATACAAACATCTTGTGGAACAATATAAAATATATTTATAACACAGAAATATGGAGAAAGATGAAGAACGAAAGAGATGATTTAGAGCAAAATCAGTGAAACTGGAATCTTAAACATATTGACTGCAACTAAACAAATAGAGGCAGAGTCATGGCTCCAATTCTAACTTTCTGGGCTTTGCTGCCATGACTCGGCTGCTGTCTCACCTGGAACATCTCTCAGAATTTAGGGGCTTCTCTCCCTGCAACTTCCTTTTGCCATGCCTGTCCCCTTCTCCCATTAGTGAGTTCCTTTCAGAAGCTTCCATTTTATGGACAGACCCAAGCCAGCCATGCTTCAGATTCTGCTTGCTGTGCTTCTGATTCTCCAGATTTGACCACTATGCCTAAGTATGGATATCTCTCTCCTTTGTCCTGTATGTTTATTTGGTTTTTTTTTGTTGATAGGTATTGTTTGTAATCCAAAAATTACCCCCTCCCCCAAATACAGTGACTCAGTCATCCTCTCAAACTACCATCTTATATCTTTCCTATATCTCAGGGCCCACCCCTTAAAAAGGATTGTCTACACTGGCTGCCTTCACTTCCTTACCACCTAGTCACATCTCCACCTCTTCTAATCTGGCTTCTGACCCCACCCCTCTTTGAAATTGATTTCCCCAAGGCTATGGATTCCCTCAAATGCCTTAAATGAAGACTTTCTTGCTTCATCTTCCTTGATCTCTACAGTTTTTGATTGTGTAGACTATCACCTCCTTTTGGGTTCTTTCTCTTCCCTTGGTTTTTGCAACTCTGCTCTCTTCTGACTCTCTTGCCTACATTAATAACTGCTTTCTTAGACTTCTTTGCTAGATCTTTATCAAATTTCCACCCTCTCTGTGTTTGTGTCTTTTGAGGTTCTTAGCTTGTTTTTTTTTAAGTCTCTTTCTGGGAGATTTCATATGGTTGCATTGCTTCAATTATCATTTCTTTGCATATGATTCTGAAATCTATGTATTGGGCCCTAATATCTCTCCTAAGGTACAGTCCCACATTGCTTATTTCCTGCTAAAAATCTTCTAAATCTCCATACCTACATGTTCAAATCAACAGTTGCTGATTTGCATTAAATTAAATATAAATGTGTTAGAATGTTATGTGACAGATACAATTCCTATCTCCAAATATAAAGAGGATCGATATGAAACTGAAATCTGAAATAATATTATAAACCAATGGCTAATGAACCAATCTCATTGAACCACAGAGAGGCAGTATGATGCAGTGGATAGACCTTAGAATTTAGACCTTACAACTTTCCATTTCCCTTCAGTAGCTCTGACTGAATTGACTCCACAAGAACATTGTGGCTCCCCCTGGATGAGATGATGGCCTGAAATCAATTCTCCATTCAGATAGACTCAGTCTTTGATATTCAACACCTTCTTAACTCCTTCCACTGTCTCTTTTTTGTTATCGGAAGGCTGGAAGGTCAAGCATTAAACTCTTCCCCAAACCTTCCTTTGCAGAAGATTCAGAGCTTTAACTCTCCATTTTCCATCAGTCTATCTGCTTCATTTCCACTCCACTGAATGTCATGCCTCTGTGGCAGATGCCCCTTAGTGCCCCCCTTTTAAGCTTCTTTTTATGTATTGTCTTCTCTCTTTAGATTGTAAACTCCTTGAGGGCAGTGACTGTCAATTTTTTTTTTTTTAGAATTTGTACCCTAGGGCTTAAACCCACAGCGCCTAGCACATAGTAGGCTGTTGCTGTGTTTGTCCTTTTTTGAAGAGGACCATGGCATCAGGGAAATGATGGCATGACTTGCAGTTGACTTTGATTTGAGTGAGGGAGGGCTGTCCAAGGTCAGCAGTCTCATTTTCTTCTCCAGAGCCATCTGGGTCCAGTGGCCAGATATTCATTAGGACAATTGGAAATGACCCAGGATGCAATGGGAGGCCCTGGCCCTTATGGGCTAAGGTCTTTTCTGGCTCTCACTTTGAGTGAGATACCACCCATTCAATGAATAGCCCTGTATACTTAATGTATGAATACATAGTAGGTACTTAAGGGACAACGGAGGAAATGAGCATTTATATAATGCCTCTTGTGTACTAGGCACTATATATATTTTTACCAACATTATCTCATTTCATTCTCACAACAACCCTGCAAGGTAGGAGCTGTAATAATCTCCATTTTTTCAGCTTAGGAAACTGAAGCAAACTATTATATGACTCTCTCAAGGTCCTACAACTAGTAAATGTCTGAGACCAGATTTGAACTCGGGTCTTCCACCTCCAGTCTTAGTGCTCTGTCCACTGCGCCACCGTTGAGTTGATTTGAACTTAGAAAAAAGATCACGTCTTCACTCTGACATACAGACGTGTACAACCTTTGTGACCCTGGGCAACTCGTATAACTTCTTCAGTGCTGCAGCAACTCTCCTGAATCATCGTAGAGCAGGTGAAGAAGAGATGTTGTTAGACAGAATTACTAACCCAAAGCTCACTTCCACAAACTGAAATTTGAGCTGAATCTTTACACTGTTGAAATCACAGCTCCAGTAAAAACAATAGCAACAAAAAACTATCGAGCTTTCATGATGGGAAGAAGTTGCAGAGAGATATATTTGGGCTTCATATAAGGCAACATATCCTATCGATCAGAGCTGCCCAAAGGTGGAGTGACGTGCCTTAGGAGGAAGTTGCTTCCTATCACTGTAGATCTCTGAGTAAAGACTTTAGGACTCCTGTGTTTATACAACCTGGTCCCAGACTATTTTTCCAGTCTCAGTGTCTATCATTCCCCTTTCCTACTCTGCCATCCAGACAAAATTGACTTCTTCCTATTCATTTTACATAATACTCCACATCCAGTATCCATTCCCTTGCACTGGCCACCTCCAAAACTAGGAATGAATTCACTCCTTAAACTTACCTCATGGATTCCCTCCATTTCTTTTTTATTTAATTTTTTTTTTGCCTTTTGGAGAGGCAATTGGGGTTAAATGACTTGCCCAAGGTCTCACAACTACTAAGTGTTGTGTTGAGTGTCTGAGGCTGGATTAGAACTCAGGTCCACCTGACTCCAGGACCAGGGCTCTATTCACTGTACCACCTAGCCTACCTGAGCCCCTCCATTTCTTTAAGATTCATTTTCACATGGAGCAGGTGGGTGGTGCAGTGTTAGATAGAGCATATCCAGGAGTCAGGAGGATCAAAGTTCAAATGCAGCCTCAGGCACTTACTAGCTGTGTCATTCAACCCTGATTACCTCAAAAAAAAAAAAGATTCATCTCAGGCACTTCATTCTACCTGAAGTTTTTCCTGATCTCTCACCCACTGGTATTCCCTTGCCCCTAATCTACTCTGTATTTAATTACTTCATATTAATTACCTTGGTATTTATTTTTATATGTACTTGCTGTACATAAAGAGAATTCCCTGTGGGAATTGTTTCATTGTTTGTATCTGGATCTCTAGCACCTTGGACAGTGCCTGGTACAGGTAGGCACTCACTAAATAATTGTTGATTGATTGTTTGATGCTCTAGTCTAGAGGGTTTCCTGTTCATGTATGCGCTGCACTTGATGCCGTCTGGGGTTCCTTCAAACATCTGTACTCTGTAACTCTATGATTCTTATTTTGAAATTACTTTCTGAATCAGTTTGCAAGTTGCACAAGCAAATCAGTCCTATTGCTTCATTGGCAGACATCATTCTTGACCCTAAAGGGTATGACACAGCTTTGATCCTCCGCTGTATTTGCTAGACCTGGGTCAGGAAGTTTGGTGGATATCCCCATACATCAAAGGATTTACAAGTTTCAGAAAATGTCTCTACTATATTTGTTTTGGAGTCATTTGTCCCTCAATGAGAAACAAAGGTGGACACTTAAGTGGTTGGTGATGATGGATGATAATTATACAGAAGAGATAGAGTAAGTGGAGGCTGAAGATGTTTCAGGGGAGTCCCCTGAAAAAAATGGTTTGATTTATCTCTATACTGATGCCGCGGGAGTTTCTTATTTCTGGCTACAAAGGAACGACTTCAGATAGAAAAATCCTTTTTGAGGAGAGCTGGCACTGAGTCGATGGCTCTATGTTCCTCTGAGGACAAGAAACTTTAGAATCATAATTACAGCATTAGTATGAGAATGCTAATACTTCCTTATTTTTATCCCTTCATCTCATAGAGGGTTTTTGTTCCCTTGCAAATACCTTGGTACTTGAAGCAGTGAAGTAGTGCACAAGAGGGGAAGGAATGAGGCAAAGCCTCTTACCCCATCATGGCCAATCTAGCAGCAGCTAAGGTATGGATGGAATGGAAAATTCACTGCTTTACCACTTGAAATAATCCCTAACATTTTTTAATACCACTTTCACATTTTCAAAGTGCTTTTGCATATACATAGCAGGTGCTCTAAATCCTGTGATTTCCTTAGTTAGGTTCTGTCCAGTCCTACTACTTCCTCTTAGAGGTCTTTTATGGAGCAGCACTGGGGTTATTTGAATAATATAGACTGGGAAGTGGGAGAGGAATTCAGGAGATAGGAGAGAACTGGGTTTTCCTGAGCTCTGAGACCTAATGGGGCAGTTGGTACCTGTCAATAGTAATAGATATATCATTCCCTTGGGGAAAGAGGAGGAAAATGAGACTGAAAAAAGATATTCAGAGAGCAGTGAAAGAAATGGAGATTCCTAGGCCCTCTAATTGTTCTCCTAATTGTTCTCCAAATGTATGTCTGGGAACTTCAAGAACTGTGCAAAGTAGTGGAAAGCCCTTGGTTTGGAACTAGAAGACTTGTGCTTTGTCCTTTACTCTCTGGGTGTCAATGGACAAGTCACTTAAGCTCTTTGGGCCCCAGTTTCCTCATCTGTAAAATGAGGGGATTGAACTCTGATCCCTAATGTCTCTTTCAGTTCTAAATCCATGACTAAAACTATTTACATAAGAAAGCTATCAAATTAGGCCAAGAGGAGACGAAGCTATCACTCTTTGCAGATGACATGATGATATACTTGGAGAATCCTAGAGAATCAAGTAAAACACTTCTTGAGACAATAAATAAATTTAGCAAAGATGCAGGATATAAAATAAACCCACACAAATCCTCAGAATTCCTGTATATTTCCAATGAAGCCCAACAGCAAGAGATAGTAAAAGAAACCCCATTTAAAGTTCCTGTAGACACTATAAAATATTTGGGAATCTACCTGCCAAAACAAACCCAGTACCTATATGAATACAACTACAAAACACTTTTCACATAAATAAAATCAGATCTAACTAATTGGAAAAACATCAACTGCTCATGGCTGGGTCAAGCTAATATAATAAAATGACAATTTTACCTAAATTAAATTACATATTTAGTGCCATACCAATCAATCTAACAAAAAATTACTTTATATACCTAGAAAAAATACTGACAAAATCCATTTGGAAAAACAAAAGGTCCAGAATATCAAGGCATTTAATAAAAAGAAATGCTAGGGAAGGTGGCCTCACCATACCAGATTTTAATCTGTATTATAAAGCAGCAGTCATCAAAATTACATGGTCCTGGATGAGGAATAGAGTAGTGGATCAATGGAATAGATTGGGTACAAAAGGCTCAGTAGTCAATGATTATAGTACTATATTGTTTGATACGCCCAAAGACTCCAGTTTTTGGGATAAGAACTCACTATTTGACAAAAACTTCTGGGAAAATGGGAATATAGTATGGCAGAAACTGGGCATAGACCATCATCTAATGCTGTACACCAAAAATCAAGTCTAAATGGGTGCACAATCTAGGTATAAAGGCTGAAACTGTAAGTAATCTGGGGAAGCAAGGAATAGTTTACCTGTCAGATTTATGGAGTAGGGAAGACTTTATGACCAAAGAAGTGTTAGAGGACATTATAAAATGCAAAATGGATAATCTTGATTATGTTAAATTGAAAAGTTTTTGTACAAACAAAGCCAATGTAACCAAGATTAAGAGGGAAGGGGCAAATTGGGAAAGAATTTTTACAACCAGTGTCTCTGATAGAGGCCTCATTTCTAAAATATACAGGGAATTAAGTAAAATCTATAAGAATACAAGTCATTCCCCAATTGATAAATGGTCAAAGGATATGAACAGGCAATTTTCAGAGGTAGAAATTAAAGATATCTATAAGCATATGAAAAATATTTGAAATCACTATTGATTCGAGAAATGCAAATCAAAACAACTTTGAGGTACTACATCTCACCAGTCTGATTGGCTAAGATGACAAAACAGGAAAAAGACAAATGCTGGAGAGGATATGGAAAAATTGGAACACTAGTGCATTGTTGGTGGAGCTGTGAACTGATGATACAACCATTCTGGAGAGCAATTTGGAACTATGCCCAAAGGGCTATAAATAATTGCATACCCTTTGACCCAATAATACCACTTCTGGGTTTGTATCCCAAAGAGATTATAGAAGTGGGAGGAAGACCTATATGTTCAAAAATATTTATTGCAGCTCTCTTTTGTGTTTTTTAAGGCAAAAAACTGGAAATTAAGGGGATGCCTATCAACTGGGGAATGGTTAAACAAGTTGTGGTATAAGAATGTAATGGAATACTATTGTGATATAAGAAATGGGGAGAAGATGTGCTTCATTTTTACCTGGAGAGGCTTATACAAACTGATGCTAAGTGAGAAGAGCAGAACCAGGAAATATTTGTACACAATCACAGACACATCATATGTTTGATGACCAACTTTGAAAAAATGGACTCTTCTCAGCAACCCACAGCTATAAGACAACTCTACAAGTCTCAGGATGGAATGAGGTATTTACATTCAGAGAAAGTTCTAGAACAGTGGTTCTCAACTTTCCTAATGCTATGACTCCTTTAATACTTGTATGTAGGTGTATCTTCATGTAGGCGGACCCACCTGGAGACAGATAGAAGAGAAGTGTCTCGGTTCCTAAGACCACTGGAAATATGTGTTTTCCAATAGTCTTAGGCAACTCCTGTGAAAGGGTTGTTTGACCCCCAAAGGGGTCATGACCCACCCACAGGTTGAGAATCACTGATCTAGAAAGAATAGAGTTTAAATGGAGACTGAAGCAATCTACATGCTATTGCTCTTTTCCATGTCATTGGTGTGCTGAAGTCCAGAAAATTTGAAACTCAAGGGACTCTGAACGGAATCTTGTAAACTAAAAGTAAATAAACAAATCAATTAAAAAAAAGTAACAGGAAAGCATTTTTACTGAATCATAAAAGAAATATCTCAATAGAAGCAGCTTGGCATAGTATCTAGAGTTCTAGACCCCGGCACTCTAGAGTAGGGATATCTGACTTCAAAGTCCATCTGGGACATCTATCATGGGTGAGTCGCCTAACTGCTCAGAGTGCTCCGTTTCTTTATCTGTGATATGGAGACAATTTTTTCACTCTCTACCTCAAAGGGTTGTGGAGAAAAAACCAAAGCAAATCTTAAAGCAATATGCATATGGAAATTCTTATTATTTTGTTGTTATTTCATGCAGTCCAGGTTGATGAGCTGGTCCTCTGGGAAAGGGAATGCATGTCATCTTCTGTAGGAGATCTGAAATGTAGAGAACAGTGAGTGGGGCTGCAAATGACAGAAATGCTGGTGAGAGGATCACCACCTGTTGGAAGCAGAGGAAGGGGATAATGGAAGTCAACACTAATAGGGATCAGTGACCAATGACACCCACTAGGAGAACAGGAGAGCTGAAAGAGGTAAACAGCATAGCACAGATTGAGGACCCATGGAGGGGAGCATCAATGTAGAATAACAAACCCTGACAGCCTCCCAATGGAACCCCACCTAGGGTTCTCCAGGTCATGGAGAAGCCCTGCCAGGGAGGTGGGAGGGTTATTCAAGAAAGGAATTCTGTCTGTACCATAGGAATCCCTCTGAGTCCTGTGTCCATGAGCTTGTAAAAAAAACTATTTCCGAAAACTCATTCCTTAAACATTCAGCTAAAACATGATTTTCTGCAAGGAGCCTTTCTGGGCCCATTCAACTGCCTTCCCCCTCCTTGTATTTAGCCTTTTCCCACTTTTTTGTTTTTATTCTCTTTATATTCACTCTGCATATGTTCATATATGCCTTTGTTGTTTCTTTCATGAGAATGTACTTTGTGAGATGGATTGTTTCATTGATTTATATCCTTATAGCCTGGCATAGTGCTAGGCACATAGTATGTACTTAATAAAGGATTGTGGATTGGCCAGTTGGTTGTAGAAGGCCTTAAATGCTAGCTAGATTGGGTATATTTTATTATTGAGGTAACAGAAACTTAATGATTGTTCTTGAGGAATATGTTAATATGCAAGCCTTAGAAAGCTTATATTAGCAGCTGCCTGAAGGTTGAAGAGGGAATGATTAATACTGATTGTTTAAAAAAATTCTATTTGTTGTAAAAATTGTTGGTAGTGGAATTGATGGTGGCCTAAATAAAATCTGTAGATTATTTTTGAATTTCATTTTCAGCACTCTGTGTCTTTATAATTGGATGGTCCTCAAACCTGTTTACCCCAAGCATGTGAAAACATTCCCCCCATGGAATAGGCATACAAGAATAATTTGTTCTATCAGCCATGAAGGCAGATAAAGCAAGCACTGTGGAGTGCTTACAACTTGGTCAGACTTGGTAGACACCAAGGAAGACTACAGAAGACACTGTATGGTGAGCCATCACCCATCATCCTGACTTTTGTCTCGCCGCTGGACGTCAATGACTCTGAAGGATAGAGTGAGGCTGGTGACTTTGTGTTACTGCCTCAGTAAAATCCAGTGAACTCACAAGTCAAGAATCTTTCCTTGATGTCACTGGTCCTTTTTGAAAATGCAAGACCATCACCACCCCCACCACCACCATCACCACCACCACCATCACCACCACCACCATCACCACCCCCACCACCACCATCACCACAACCACCATCACCACCCCCACCACCACCATCAGCACAACCACCATCACCATCACCACCACCACCATCAGCACAACCACCATCACCACCACCACCATCACCACCCCCACCACCACCATCACCACAACCACCATCACCACCACCTCCACCACCATCACCACAACCACCATCACCAGTATGGGATCACATAGTTTAGGAGCTAGAGTCTGTTTACTCCTCTCTCTCCCTTACCAAGCTTCCCTTCTCTAACAGCCCTGACAAGTAACTTATTGTCTAATCACCAGTTGAAGAGAACAACCAAAGATGCATCCTTTCACCAAGACAGCCTATTATGTTTTTTTTAATTAAAGTCAACAAACATTTATTAAAGACATACTTTGTGCAAGGCTGGATGTTGAAAAGACGAAGAGTTATGACAGAGACTCTTATCCCAGAGATTGTAATCCAACAGATGGAATAAATTAGTAACTTCCTTAAGCATTGGTCCCTCTGGAGTTCAGAAGTCTATGGAGTTCAGATCTGCCAAGGTCAATATGCAGGGGAAATCTTTTCACTCAGTGATAATGCCATATATGATATGCTCATGGATGTTGGGGAGAGGTTGATGTTGAAACTGACTTTGAAAACGATTCAGACCCAACAGAGATCACCTTCTGATCAAGTAGCTGCTCAGTGACAATCTCCAGTACTATTCTAAATGCAGGTCATATGTGGAATAGGGGATAACCAATCCCATTATGTTTTTGAATAGTACTAGTTATCCAGAAGTTTCTTCCCTTACCTAAAAGCCTCACTTTCCCTGTACCACCCGCCACCCAGTTCTGCCCACATCTATTCCCTTTTCCCCATGACAGTCCTTCAATACTTGAAAACTGAGTATATCCTTCCTCAGTCTTTTCCTTTCCAGACTAAACATCCCTTGTTCCTTCAACAGATCCCTATATGAGATAACCTGAAGGCCCTTCACAGTCCTGGTTGCCTTTCTCTGGAAATTCTCTAGTATTCCAATGCCCTTCTTAACATGTGATACTAGATTGGGCAATGTCTGATCTCTCTCTCTCTCCCTCTCTCTCTCTCTCTCTCTCTTTCCTTCCCTTCCTCCCTCTCCCCCTCTCTCATACACACATGTACACACACACCAAAACCAAAACCAAACCAAACCATATTATATTAAATACTGAGCATGTAGTGTGATCAGGTCATAGAACAGTGGGATTATCACTTCCTCTGTCCTAGATTAGTGCTTTAGAGCTAGTAGAAGCCATAGAGGTTATCTAGTCCACTCTACAGATGAGAAAACTGAGACCCAAATACCAAAAAGGTTAGATGATTTGTCCAGGGGCATACAGCTAATAATTGCAAGTCCGGTCAATAAGCATTTATTAAGTGTTCACTAAGTGCCAAGCTTGGTCATAAGAAAGATGCTAGTGCTTATTTTTAAGAGTTCACAATAAATGTGCAAACATCTATGGACAAACATGATAGATACAGACACCATGGCCTCTGACTTCAGGTCCAATGCTCCTCTCAGTGAGCCATGTAGTCTCTTAATGTAGCCTAAGATTCCACTCTCACTTGACTGCCATACCAAACTAGTGGCTCATATTGACCTGGCAGGACTCTATAACTCTCAACTCTTTTTCAAATGAACTGCTGGCTAACCATTTTTTTTGTTTTTTTCTTGGAGTGGGGAAGACAAGGCAATTGAGGTTAAGTAACTTGTCCAAGGTCACACAGCTAGTAAGTGTGTCAAGTGTCTGAGACTGGATTAGAACCCAGGTCCTCCTGTCTCCAGGGCCCGTGCTCTATTCACTGTGTCACCTACCTGCCCCCTTGGCTAACCATTTTGCCCCCAATCTGCCCCCCCAATCTGAAGCTGATTACTAAATATGCCTCACCAAAGGCTCCTAAAAATGTTTGTTGAATTGAAGAGTAGGCTATATATTTAAACCCCACAACAAGATCAAAGATTATAAACCCATCTGCCTTATATATGAAAACATTAGGTTCTGCTTTGGAAGATTGGTGTCAGGTAACTGTTGCTCAAAACCTTCCTGAAGCTGAGCTGCTGAAATGTTATCATTAGGGATTCATACACACAGCAATCCCTCATCTCTAATAGCTAGGATTCGTTCATTTAGGAGAGCATTTCTAAGTAATAACTCCTTAAGAGATTTTTAAAAATTAAGTAAAGAGAGAAATAAATAGGCTGGAGAGGGCAATCTTGGGTGGGTTTCCAGGCTGACCTGAGAAGTGAAAGGAAGAAATGATGGTATTGAGTGCCTTGTACCAGAATATGGGGATATGGGGCACTGGAAGGAAGGAAGGAAAGAAAAAAGGAGGGAAGGAACAAAGGAAAGAAAGGAAGAAAAAAAGAAAGAAGGGAAAAAGGAAGGACAAAAGCATCTATTAGGTGCTATGGACCAGGTACTGTGCTAAGTGTGGGAGCTATGAATACAGGCAGAAAGAAAGACTGCTCCTGCCCTCAAGGAGCTTACATTACAATGATGGGCAAGAGTACACACAAAAGGGAGTTGAAATGGCACAAGGCTGGGAATGAGGTGCCTGTCTCAGGGACATAGGACTAGGAAATCTAGAACAAGACTGGAAAAGGAGAAGGAAGGTCCATTGCATGGGCTTGTGCAGAATGCCCCTAGTGATAAAAATAGACTGAGCACCATCAGCTCAGCACTTACATTCTCACTACCTGGAATAGCATATAAGTATCCTGAAAGGGTTAAATCAGGTCCCTAGAGTGCCCCATTTACTTGAGGAGAAAAACAATTCTCACGGACGAGCCAGCAGTATTTTGGATTTACTCTTGCCCTTCCTGCCTCTCCTCTCCTCCTGTTAATCAGGACTGATCCTGGATGAAAGAACCATTTCTATCATGATAAATATAGCTCTTCTAATACAACCTCATTATATGCTCATAATAACCCTAAGAAGTTGGTTTTTTAAAGATGAGATAATCAAGGCAGAAGAGTTGGGCCTTTTCCACGCTTACACAGAGAGTAGAATGTCTGAGATAGAATTGAAATCGAGGTCTCACCTGATTTCCGACCGTAGATGCTGCCTCTCAATAATCATAATTTAAAAAGGTGGACCCTTGATCTTAGCCCATGGTCATCGGTGACATTTCTCTAGTAAAAGCGAATAAGATCACAGACTAAAGGATCCCAGATCCAGAGCTAGAAGAGAAAGCATCATATAGTGTGCTGGACTTGGAGTCAGGAAGAACAGAGAGTTCAAACTGTACCTTAGTCACTTATTGTGTGACCTTGGGCAAGTCACTTAACCTTTCTGTGGCCCAGTTTCCTCATCAGTTAAAATAAGGAGGTTGAACTTGATGATTCCTGCGCTCCCTCCTAGCTCTAGAACCATGATCCATTTAGCTCAACCCCCTCATTTTACAGATCAGGAACTGAGGCCCAGAGAGGACAAGTAATTTATCTAGGGTCACACAGGTGACATATGTTAAAGGTAGTGGGGAGGCTTAGGGCACTTCCTTATCTCTCTCTCTCTCTCTCTCTCTCTCTCTCTCTCTCTCTCTCTCTCTCTCTCTCTCTCTCTCTCTCGCCTATATTTGTTTATTCCCCATCTCTCCAAGTGCTTTCTTTAAAAATCTGGGGCAAGGCATTTCCTGGAGCATTAGTAAAACCATTAAAAGACAACAGATCTATTTGTTCTGTTCTGAAGCGTCCCTGGCTACTGTCCTGCTCCCCTTTCCCCCATTTCCAGAAACAGGCAAGATTGCACCAGCTCCCCCTGGCTGCTGCTCTGGGGTCAGTGTCCCCAGGTTTCATATATTTCCCCAGGCCAGTCCAGCACCAGGCACTCTGACAATGAACTTGGTGATCAGCAAACAAAAGCAGGCTGGGGCCTCTTCCTGTTGACATGGCAACATAACCACCAGCTGGCTCCCACTTGTCAGGGCTCGGCATTTTCAGCAACTAGGAGACTTTGCCGTTGGCACCTGATTACCAGGGGAGGCATTTCTCAGCCACTGCTGGGATTTAAAAAGCACTTCCTCTGCTGCTTGTTAAAAGATAGAGTAAGAAGTGCCCCCCTCCACTTCTTCCCTCCCCTCCACACCCAAACAAACGCTCCATTGAAGCCTAGTTAGGGTGCACCCCTGCTCATTCCCCAGGGCCTCCCTCCAGACAACTGCTTAACCCCAGGCTGTAAATAATCTCTGCTCAAAGTCTTTACTGTCTTGAAGTTTCAGCCTCGCTGACTTTCAAAAGCCTTTCTCCCACCCCTTGGTTCCAGTCCTATCAGCTAAGACACACTCAGAAAGGACTGACAGGGAGGAACAATAGTGGGCGCAGAGCATTAGGCAGCCACTTCAGACCGTCGGGAAGCCAATCTGGTTGAGGGACAGAAATAGCCGCCTTGAAGATTTCCTCACTGATCTGGGCTGGGGGCAATACCTCGGGCTTCTCGTAGGTCCCCATTAGTCTCTTGGATACCATTTTGGATGCTGTCCCTGAGTAGAGAAGAAGCAGAGTCTCTACTGTGTTCAGAAGCTCTCTTGGAAGCCTTGTGCCAGACGTGTGTCCCAAGCTGGCATCTTTTCAGTCAGTTCTCACTGTCCCTCCCTTATTTCTGGTGCCGTGGCTTCTGGGGTGATTCCTTAGCATCGACTCAATTTAGGTGTCTGCTCTGCTGACTGCCCAGAGCTAACACTGACATTTAGCCCCCAGTCTTGTTCCAGTACCGGCCATAGAAGGGTTTTTAAAGTTGACTTTTATTGATTTGTTTTTATTTTCTACTTAACAAATACCAAATCAAATGCATATTTCCACACATGAAACAAGAGGCTCTATTGCGGCTAGCTTGCTTTGCTTTTTACACAGATAAATGACAGGATTATACCCAACATCAAGGGGAAGCAAAGTTGCAAAAAAAAAAACATGTGATGGGAAAAGACCCATCAATGGGAGGAATTGGTTTTGTACCTTTTAAATTGTGGATTTTGAAAGGAGGTACATGGTATAGTGGCTAGAGCTCAGAACCTGGAATCATGAAAACCTGAGTTCAAAATCCTTAGACACTTGTGACCTTGGCCAAGTCATTTAACCTCAGCTTCCTCATTTACAAAAGTTAGGATTATAATAACACCTACATCACAGGGTTGTTGTTAGGATTCAATGAGAACAATTATAAACTGTTGTGTGAACTTTAAAACACCATGCAGATGGTAAATGTTAAATAGTAATTATTATCATGGTAAGTTAAAGCTAGATGTCAGTCTAGATCTTTATTCTTAAATACATTTCTTCTTTTAATAGAGGCAAAAGGAAGGTAATGCTAATGCCTCCCCCTGAGATGATCATTTTGTTTATATTATTTGTTTGTGAATTGTCCCCCTTTTGGACTATGAACTCCTTGAGGCCAGGGACTGTTTTTATTTTCTTTGTATTCTCAGGGCTTAGCACAGTGCTTGGAAGAAGGTGGTTAATAAATATTTGTTGCCTTTTAACTTAAAGTACCTAATATTGTACATTGTGTATTGTACATATTATACATTGTACAGTAATGTACAATATTGTACATTGTACATACAGTAAGATACAGTCTGAAACTTTCCAAGATGTGCACCTTGTCTGTGTTTCTTTCTGGTTTTCCTTTCATTTAATTTTCTACCTTTAAGAGAGCCAGATGCTTTAATGATCCTCTTTTTTATTTCCTTTTTCTCCTACCCTATTATGCTTCTCTGCTTCACTGCCCTTAGCCTCCTTAATTGGTAAGAAAGAAAAGAAAGACCCTTGTAACAAATAAGCAGAGAGAAACCAAACAAATTCTGTGATTAACTGTCTGGACATAGGTGTTATTTTTGCATCTTGAGTCCATCACTTCTCTGGAAGGAGGTAAGTAGCGTGCTTGAGCATCAGTGCCCTGGAATTGTAATTGATCAGGTTTTCCAGTCTTTCAAATTTGTTTTTCTTTATAATGTTATCACAGAAGTTATTCTCCTGATTTTGTTTATTTCACTCTACATTAGGTCATGTGGCTCATACTAGGTTTCTTTCATCATTTGTTAAGACATAATAGTGTCCTTTCAGGCAAAAGAAAGAATGCTGGAAGAAGGATAGAAGGAACACAAAAAGAACATTTTAAACTATTTTGTTGAACCAATGAATGAACGAATAAAGTACTCGTCAAGTGATTATTATGTATGAAGCACTGTGCTGAGCACTATGGATTAGAAAGGACAGTGTCTATTCTCTAGGACAGAGATGTGACTTTGAAGCTACATGTGACCCTCTAGTTCCTCAAGGGAGTCCCTTTGAATGAATCCAAGTTTGGTCACACATGTGGCCTCAAGCATGTCCCTGAACTAGGAGCTCACATTCTTTTTTTTAAATTAAATTTTATGTTTAGGGGCAGCTAGGTGGTGCAGTGAATAGAGCACCGGCCCTGGAGTGAGGAGTACCTGAGTTCAAATCCAGTCCCAGACACTTAACACAAAAATTAGCCGTGTGACCTTGGGCAAGTCACTTAACCTCAACTGCTCTCCAAAAAGCAAAAAAAAAAATTACGTTTATTTTTGTTTACATCATTCATTCTTGCAAGATTTTGAGTTATGAATTATCTCCCCATCTTTCCACTACCCACCACCCCAAAACAGTGATCCCACTGTATCCGCCCTCCCCCCATCTGCTCTCTTCCTATGTCCTCCCCCATCCTTCCTCCCACTTTCCAGGGGGGCAAGATGTATCTCCATACCCATGTAAAAATAGTAATAATAATAATTTTTTAAAACATTTCATTTTACAACTTTGAATTCCAGATTCTTTCCCTTCCTCACTCATCACCCACCCTTACTGGGAAGATAAGCAATTCAATATAGGTTGTGCATGTGTAGTTGCGCAAAACATTTCTATAGTGGATATATTGTGAAAGACTGACTGTATTTCCCTCCAACCTATTCTGCCCCCCACTTGTTCTGTTCTGTACTTTGACCCTGTCCCTTTTCAAAAGTGTGTGCTTCTAACAACCTTCCCTGACCCCCCAATCTGCCCTCCCCTCCATCATGCTCTGTCTAGGAGCTCACATTCTACTTCTACCACTTTCTCCTCCCCATTTCTGAATTTTGCTATGTTTGCATTCTGCTGCTGGCAGTCAGGTGGAGTAGTGGATGGAGCCTGGACTTGGTTGGAATAAAAGCAGAATTTGAACCTTGCTCTAGACTTAGCAGCTATGTGACCCTGTCCAAATCACTTATGGTCTCTTTGCCCTAGTTTCTTCATCTCTAAAGTGGTGGTGATAGTAACAGCATCTATTTCACAGGGTTGTGAGGACCAAATGAAAGAAGATATAAGGTTGTAAATTTCAAAGCATAATTATCGATTATCTACGGAATTCTTTATTTTAAAAAAAGAAATAAAAAGAGAAAGAAACCTTGGAGGGAAATTCTCAGCAGTAGGACTAGCTCTGGTCAGATTCCTGAAGGAGCCTGAATTTGCCTTTTCCTTCCCCAACTCCCTCTCCACTACCTTCCTCCCGCCTCTGCAGGATTTGGATTGTCTCATTGTTATAGTGTTGGCTTCTCTCAGAATTAGTCTTTTTCCTCTTTCTCCCCTGAGACTGATCTCAGAGAAAAAGATCCTGGTCCTTTACAACACTGTGTGAATTCTAGGCATCATTTACCTATCCCAAGTTAAAATCTACTTTCTATTTACCAAGGATTTCCCTTTTCAATTAAGCAGCTAGTTAGAAGTTAGAAAGTTCCCCCTTACCCCTTCAGTTAGAGAGCCTGGTGATACAACCGATGGAGATGTTAGGCCTTCAGCCAGGAAGATCTGACTTCAAATCCAGTCTCAGATACTTACTAGCTGTGTGACCTTGGTCAAGTCACTTCATCTCAGTTTTCTCCAGTATACAATAGAGATATTGATAGCACCTATCTCCCAGGTTTGATTTGATACTTATATGAGTTAATACTTGTAAAGTTACAAATACTTGTAAAGTTACTTGTAAAAATATAGGCTTAGCATATGCCTAGCACATAGTAGGCATTGTGGAAATACTAGCTATTATTAGTACTATTAATTCAAGAGAACCCAGGCATCAGCAAGTAGGTGGGAAAGATATTTTAGGTATAAGAGATGCTTTCCAGAGTCCTTGAAACTCTCTCTAGCAGATTAGCTCTTCTCAATAGAAAAACTTACAGTCCTCTTCTGGAGGACTGAATTGGGTTGATTGGGCATATGTTTAGATTTGTCCTAAGACATTACAAGATCCTAAAATGAGTTCTCTTTGTTTTTTGTTCCTCCCACAGTATCTCTCAACATGTGCAATTACAGGAGCATGGCAAACTTTTAGCTTTGGAAAAAGCATTGTTGTTCTCCAACTATTATCTTAGTTATTTAAAACAGATTTTTCTATCAATCATCTCTGAAGAAATTCACAATAACTTCTGCCTCATTAACTACATTGAAATCTGGGGAGATACTTATGAGGGAAAATATTTTTTCCTTTCCCGAATAAAGACTTAGATGTTGCAGCATTTGTCTATGAACTAAGAAGTACATGGATGGTATCTGGACAAGTTGGAGGGGAGACAGACTTGGTTTTTTAGGTATTAGGAAGTCATTTTAGTCACTTCGTTGCCAACAATATAACAATGAGAGAACTGGGACTTGATTTATGTTTATGGCATTTTCCTCATGATCCCAACAGGCATCAAAATCTAATTATAAATCATCATGCAATATAAACACATCCGCAGTCCTCAGGATACTGCAGGGACCTAAAGAGATAATTTACCTGGGAGATACTTGCATTCATTTCATAATACCAAATCCTTACAATTTATTATTTAAGGATTCTCTTCTTCAGTGAGTAGCTATTTAACATTTTCCGGCTATGACAACTTGTGCAATATTACCAACCTGTACTAATGAGCTCCTTTCTTGAAAGGAAGACCTAGATATTCAACCCCAGCCCTGTTCTTTTGTCTTTTTCTATTAATTTTTCAATTAAAGAGCATTTGTTTTCTCTTCCTCCCATGTCCACTTCCAATTTAAAAGAAAAAAATTACTCTGGTGACAATGTGCATAGTCTAGCAAAACAGATGCCCACACTGGCTGTATCTGAAAATGTGTATCTCTTTCTAAATCTGGAGTATATCGCCTCTTTGCTGGAAGGTGGTTAGTCTGATTCCTCATCAGACCTCTGGAGTTTTGGTTGGTCTTTGTGTTGATCAAAGCTCCTAATCCTTTCAAAGTCATTTGCTTTCAGGATGTTGCTGTTGTCATATGATTTGTTCTTCTGGTTCTGCTCACTTCACTCTGCATTGGTTCGAATATGTCTTCCTAAGTTTCTCTGAGATCACCCCTTCTGTCATTTCTTACAGCACAATACTGTTCCATTAATTTTGCATATATTCACATACCATAACTTGTTCCCTAATTGGTGGGCACAAGGTGTGGCATGTGATTGTATTGGGATATTACTGTGCTATAAGAAGTGATGAGTTTAATGATCTTATAAAAATATGGATAGACTTGCATAAAATAATGAAGAATGTAGCGCACAGAACAGAGAATACTGTATAGAGTAACAACAATATTGTTTTTTTTTTTTTTTTTGCTTTTTGGAGGGCAGTTGGGGTTAAGTAACTTGCCCAAGGTCACACGGCTAGTTTTTTTTTTGTGTTAAGTGTCTGAGGCCGGATTTGAACTCAGGTACTCCTGATTCCAGGGCCGGTGCTCTATTCACTGCGCCACCTAGCCGCCCCAACAATATTGTTTTAAGAACAACTTTGAGACACCAAGTAATTTTGACTAGTGTAAATATCCAAATTAACTATAAATGACCTATGAAAAAAGATGCTATCTGTATCCAGAAAAAGAACTGATAAAGAGGAGAATGTATAGAATGGATATACATATGTATACATATTTGTGTCTAATGGGAACCATCTCTAGAGCAGGGGAGAGGGAGGGAAGAAAAAAAGAATAAGGGCCTTTTATACAATAGATTTGTGGTTTCATGTGCAATCATCTTCCCTCTCATTCTATGTTATAAAAATGCTTATTTTATTTCTTAAGTTCAGAGTAAAATAAATAAAATTTAAAAAATACCCCAACACCCCTAACCCCCAACTCCATAAGCAACTCTAACCTAGTTAAAACAATTAAAAAAAATTAAAATAAAAGGTTTGTGGCAGTCAGCAGACCTTGCAAATAGAGCACTAACCTTGAAGCCAAGAAGGCCTGGGTTCAAATCTTGCTTATACTACCTGAATGACCCCATGGAAGTCACCTGATCTTTTAGGGCCTCAGCTGACTCTAACAGTGTAAGTTGCAGAGAAGTTATAATTAATTACAGAAATTTTCAAGTACCCATCATTCATTCCTAATCCCTTAATACATATATAAAGAACCATGACCTGAAGTGGGAGGAAGGAGAAGGGGATTCTTTCTCACTAAGAAGCCCTTGGATTAAACAGACCAGGTTAATTGTGAGGTCAGTAGAACCCCCAAAGTGAGGGAATCAGGCTTTTTTCATACACTCTGGTTCATTACATCCCTACCCCTACCCCAAAATTCTGGGGGAAAATTATTTTAAAGCTCAGGGTAACAGAAAGATATTAAATACATAAAGAGGATCAAGTGTAGGACAGCTATTTATTTCCTCCTTGGAAAACAAATGCCTAAAACACAAAAAGCTCATAAATGCACAGTAACAAATGCACCATTATATAGTAACCCACCATGCCTATTTTATACTACTGAGGGATTGATTTGAATCATTTCATCATGAAATACTTTGTGGTTTTGCAGAAGAGATATTTCACTTTTGCTTTGGAACTGTACTATCTAAGCCATTCATTTAAGGTCCATATCTTCTGACTACCAAGATATACATGACAATCTCCTGTGGTAGTATTCTTCCTGCAGAAAACACTTCCTGCTGCCATATACCAGGGAACTCCTAAATTCTGAGAGTCACAAGGAAGACACCAGTGATGAAACTGGCGTCTCAGTATTGCTATCTGGTTACCTGTGCTGGGCCATCTAAACAGGCATCCAAAGAGACAATTATGACCTTGAGCCAGGCTCAAGTTCACCTAGATAAAGCATGTTCTGGTTGACGTGGGCAAGTGGACACCATAGCTTTTGGGGGTGAGAGGGAGGGAACAGTGATTCTCCGGAAGTCTGAGAGAGACTTTGAAGTGTCTCCCCCCACCCCCAAAAGAAGCAGGGATTGCTTTTCCTTTTAAGCCTACTGAGTGAATGACTTCTGTTCTTGGGCCAATTGTCTTTGGCACAGTTGGAGAGGTTTTGACCAGCCTGAGGTCATAGAGGCATAAGTGACAGAGGTGGTATTTGAGCCCAGATTATCTGACTCCAGAGCTTGTGCTCTCCCTCCTCTCCCTCCCTCCCATGTTGCCTCACCAAAGACCTCATTTTACAGATGTCGACATCGAAGTCCAGGAGGTAAAATAACTCGAGTTAAGAGTCCGACGTCAGCTCTTCTACTGCATCCCACTGCTTCAAATACCAAACCACAGTTTGACCTTGGACAGTCTCTATTTCTGCCTCTGTTTTATTCTTTTCCCATCATTTTCAGGCACATGGGATCTGTGTCAGCCAGTCAGTCAGTCAGTCAATACCTACTATGTGCCAGGGATGGTATTAAGCACTGCAGATACAAGGAAAAGTACAAGACAGTTCCTGCTTTTAAAATTATTTTAAAGTTGATAAATCATTTATTTTTTCCGTAATCATCATAAAAATGAGATCAGCATTAATCCTGAAAAGATTAACCACAGTGAAGGAAATTTCAGATCCTTTCAGCTTTATCCTTGTCATGCTCATGGGGCATCTTTTTCAAAGTTATTTGGAGGAGAAGTAGCTGAGAGAGCGGCAAGGAGAATGATGTACTCGGAGTCAGGAAGATGTGGGTTCAGATCTCTCCCCAGGCATCAACTGTTTATGTGACCCTGGGGAAGTCATTTACCTTTTCAGTGCCTTACGTCATTCTTCAAGACTATAAATTTTAGAAACAGGTACTGATCTGAATTGTAAAGGGAGTTTCTGAAATTACAGTTTGGAAAGAAAGGACAAGAAAATACTTGTCTTTTAGTGTTGTTGGGAGGCTTGTGAGATAATAAAGGTAAAGGATTTTGGGAACTTTAAAGTCACATATTAATATTAGTTGCTAAAGTGAGCTCATCCTCAGTTTAGGAATATCTCCTTTTCTTTCCTTTTCAATGTATCTTTTTTAAAAAATGCAATTTAATTTATTTTCTTGTTTATATCACTCATTTCCACGAGATTTTGAGTTACAACTTTTCTCCCCATTTTCCCCCTATCCAACACCTCAAAACAGCCATCCCATTGTATAGCCCTTCTCCCAATCTGTTCTCTCCTATGTCCTCTCCCATAGTCCCTCTGACTTTCTGGTGGAGCAGGATGGATCTCCCTACCACAGTGCCTGTATATCTTAATTTCCAGTTGGATGTAGTTAATAATAATAACAACAACATATATATCTATATATACATATATATTTTAAATATTTGATTATATAACTTTAAATTCTACATTCTTTCCCTTCCTCCCTTGTCACCCACTCCCACTGGCAGTACAAGCAATTCAATACAGGCTGTGTATGTGTAATTACGCAGAATATCTCCACAGTGGACATATTGTGAGAGACTGATTATATAGCCCTCCTTCCTATCCCACACCCCGCCCCTTGTTCTATTCTCTACCCTTGTAAAGCCAATCAGCAGTAGATTCCTGAGAGAATGCTACTGTGAACAGCCTTTAAGATTCGGATTACACAATATTAGTGAACAGTCTGTTTATTCCATTACAAAATCAGATTCAGTACAATGTTCACAGTTTCAACAGTTCAC
>CM053599.1:22347395-22364809 GCA_028646575.1 Pseudocheirus occidentalis | reverse complement strand
GTCTGGGGGAGGGTTGCTGGAAGCACACACTTCAGTAAAGGGACAGGGATAGGGTAGAGAACAGAACAAGGTGGGAAGGGATAGGAAGGAGGGACATATGATCAGACTGTCACAATATGTCCACTGTGAAGACGTTCTGTGTAATTACACATGCACAGACTGTATTGAATTGCTTGTCCTTCCAGTGGGGGTGGGTGACAAGGGAGGAACCGAAAGAATCTAGAATTGAAAGCTCTGAGATACATGCAACTAGGAATTAACATATACAGGGGCTGGAGTAGGGAGATCCTCCCTGCCCTACCAGAAAGTTAGAGAGGTGTTGGAGGAGGGCACAAAAGAGAGCAGATCAGAGGAGGGGCTTTACAGTGGGATCGCTGTTTTGGGGTTGGGGGTAGGGGAAAGACAGGGAGAAAATCTGTAAATCAAAAATCTCATGGAAATGAATAATGTAAACAAGAAAACAAAAATTTATATTAAAAAAAGAGAGGGAAAGGAGATAAGAGAAGAAAAAAAGTACCCACCAAAATACACATGTAAATGCTAAAGAAAATAAAATGGAATCTATCAGTTAAATAAAAAAAATAATAGCACCCTGGCTTTTTTTCAGTCCAAAAATTGGTTTGTTACATTTCATCATGTAATTGTCACGTGGTATAATTCTGTTTGTAATGCAGCTTAAAAAGTAAAAAGTGCAGCAATGTATTCAACAGTGGCATATGGATATGCATTTATCTCTTGTGTATTGTGAGCTGCAAGTCTAGAATTGTCAGCACAAATGCATTGTCAATATTCAATTTTAATGTATATTCATGAGTATTCCATGGATCCTAGTCTTGTACCAAAGGCCATTTAATAATAAATGGTTTTCGGGGCGGCTAGGTGGCGCAGTGAATAGAGCACCGGCCCTGGAGTCAGGAGTACCTGAGTTCAAATCCAGCCTCAGACACTTAACACACACACAAAAAAACTAGCCGTGTGACCTTGGGCAAGTCACTTAACCCCAACTTAAGCCCTCCAAAAAAAAATAATAAATGGTTTTCAAGTAATACTGCCACAGATTAAAAAAAAAACTTTACATAATGATTTGTAATCTACTTTTTTGCAAAAAAATTGGCATAAAATATGCAACAATTATGTGGTGAAATATGATATGGCATCCATTAAATATGTGAAATCATGCAAGACATAATTTCATATTTGCCATGTTTCAAAACAACAACAAAAGAGGGAAAAATTAAGTGAAAAATATGCTTCAATATGCCTCAGACTTCATTAGTTCTCCCTCTGTGGAGGTGGATAGCATTTTTTATCTTGAGCCCTTTGGGATTGTTTTGTACTATTGTATTGATCGGAGTAGCTAAGTCTTTCAGAGTTGACTATTTTTACAATATTGCTGTCACTATGCATAATATTCTCCTGGTTCTGTTCACTTCACTTTCTATCAGTTCATATGAGCCTTCTCAGGTTTCCCTGAAACCATCCCCTTCATCATTTCTTATAGCACAATAATAATAGCATGACCACAATCATATAACATAACTTGTTCAACCATTCCCTTAATGATGAGCATCCCCTCAATTTCCGGTTCTTTGCCACCACAAAAAGAACTATAATAAATATCTTTGTACATGTGGGTCCTCTTTTCCTTTGTATTGTAATTTTTTATAATATTGACTCAGCCCACCTATGAGCAATTAATATTTCCCCAATATTTAGATCTGAGTTTATTTGTGTGGAGTGTTTTGTAATTGTATTCTCATAACACATAGTCTTTGGTTTTGTCTTCACAGGTAGGTTCCCAAGTATTTTATATTGTTTGCGGTTATTATAAATGAAACTTCTCTCTCTCTTTCTTTGTGCTGAGTTTTATTGGCAATATATAAAAATTCAGATGATTTACGTGGATTTATTTTCTATCCTTCAACTTTGCTCAAGTTGTTAAATTAGCTGGTTTTTCAGTTGATTTTCTCAGCTTCTCTCAGTATACCATTATACTATCTTCAAAGAATGACAGTCTTCCTCTTTGCTTATTCTTATTCCTTCAATTTCTTTCTCTCGTTTTATTGCTATAACTAGAATTTCTAGTTCAATGTTGAATAAAAATGGTGATAATATATACCCTTGCTTCATCCATGATCTCATTGGGAAGACTTCTAGCTTATCCTCCTTACAATTATTTCTTTCTCTTAGTTTTAGATAGATATTACTTATGATTTTAAGAACAATTTCATGTGCTTTCTACTGTTTTTAATGGGAATGCATGTTGTACTTTTTAAAAAGCCTTTTCTGCATCTATTGATATAATCATGATTTTTTGTTGTTGTTATGCTTAATTATGCTTGCAGTTTTCCTAATATTAACCCAGCCCTGCATTCCTGATATAAATCCCCCTGCTCATAGGATATAGTCTTGGTGATATACTGTTGTAGTCTCCCTGCTAGTGTTTTATTTAAATATTTTGTATATTCACTGGACGCAGTCTTAATATGAAGTTAGCACAAAGGCATACTCCTGATTTGAGGTCCCTTGGAAACTGACCAAATAAGCTATCAACATTAGCTGTTACTCTTTTGTCCAGTGAGAATGTAGGAGGGATGAGCCATGAAGAAAAGCAGCTTATCTTGGGAGAGGGCAGTGTTGTGAGTGCTGTTATATTTGCTTGATGCCAATGAAGCCTAAGACCTGAGTACAAGAAAATAAGGTCCAAGTCAATTATGCTGGTTAGGGTTGTTTAAGGCTAACAGGAATGAACTTTGGGATGATTGTGTCTCACCTGATCCTTCAATAAATAGCTTTGACAATATAAGTCTCTATCAAAGTACCATCAACCTCTTCACTAGGATTCTGGGTCAGCCTGACCAGGGACAAGCTAACTCCTCAGTTTTCCCCCTCTCTGCATTTCAGTTTTTCAATCCTACTGTGAGGCTAGAAGCACAGTACCAGGCTTGTCCTAATTCGCAGCTACATGGACATTTAGGCAGTTGAGAACCATGCCAATCAATTAATTTATGTTGACTTTTCTAATCACCTGTTTTCATCAGAGGATTCTTTATTATTGTGCCTGGAATTATCCTCCAATTGTTACATACTTGTACAAACTCATGTGCTTTCTGTCTCTGTGATACTGGACCTTTGGCTGCCAGGAAACAATTACCTCTTTCCAGCCTCACCTGTCTGCTCTCTCATCCTTATCTCCCCCTGACTCATTATGTCTCATTCCATATCTTCCACCTTCTCTTGTACTCCATGGAACAGCATCTCCATAATCTAACGCTCTTTTCTCTTAAATCTGTTTTTCTCTCACTCCTTCCATCTTTTGGTACCTACTGAGACCTGGCTCCCTGCTAATAATATTTCCTCCTTTGCCACCATTTCCAGTACTGGCTTTATGTTCCTTCCTGACTCACTGTCATCTGGTAGAGACAGAATGCTCCTTGCTTCCAAGTACAACTTCCAGACTCTCTAAGCTTTGGCAATCTTTCTTTCAATCCAAATTTATTACCCAGTTTAGATTCTGGTATGCATTACCTACTGCCCACTCCCCATATTCTCCTTTCTTTACTGATGGATTCAGTGTCTGGCTCACAGTCTTTCTACTCTGAATCCTTTGATCTTTCTAAGAAACTGTAATAGACATGATTATGATCCCTCAAATATTCTATCTCCTCATTTCCTCAATTTTCACAATCATTTCCTTCAAAATGCTTCAGCTACACAAAAGGAGAGTCAGACTTTTTATCTTGCTATCACTCTCAAGTACCTCACTTCCATGTTCAAGAACTCTGAATTCTTTTATCTGATCATAATCTTTCATCTTTCTCTTTCTCCCTAAACCTTACTCATCTTCTTATGCTCTTGACTAAAGATCTGACATCATACTTCACGTCACATACATACTTCATGTAGGGTTCCCTTTCTTTTTTCCTCCTGATCTCAAATTCCCCTGATGTTACACCTCACTATCTTCTTCACTCCACCTTCTAGAAGGATGGTGGGATGGCTCTTCTGCTTGCCAAGGGCAATCCTGCTACATGTACCTTGATCCTATTCCTGTCTTCTATGGCTGATGGTCCTTGTAATCAGACCCACTCTCTCTAATCTTCAATCTTAATTTGTTTGCTCTTTCCTGCTACCTACCAACACATCTCCTCCATCCTGAAATGAAATGAAGCCAAACCAAACCCTCAACAGATCCTTCCACACTTACCAGGGATCCTGTCATCTCTCCTCCCCTACCCAGCTAAACCTGAAAAAGCTGCCTACAATTTGTGTCTTTATTTCCTCCCCTGTTTTTTTCTTCTACTGAACTCTTTGTAATATGGCTTTTGAATTTATCATTCAACTGAAACAGCTCTCCTAAAAGTTACCATTTATCGTTTTAATTGTCAAATCAAACTATCCTTTCTTGAATCTCATTCTTTTTAGCTCTCTGCAGCATTCGGCACAGTTGCCACCTTCTCATCTTGGATACTCTCTCCGCTCTGTGTTTTTGTGATTCACCACTTACCTGGGGCTCTTTCCACTGGTTTGACTGCCCTTTCTTTGTCTCTTTTGCTAGATCTTCAACCACATCATGCCCACTAATGGTCAATGTTCCCTAAGGCTCTGTTCTGGGGCCTCTTTTCTTTTCTCTCCATATTCTCTCATTTTGCTATCTCACCCACTTTCATGAATTCATTTAACATCTCTATACAGATGATTCTCAGGTCTATGAATTCAGCTCTAGTCCCTCTCTCCTGAGCTCCTGTCCTATATCAACAACTGATTTTTGGACATTTCAAATTGAAATGTCCCATAGGCATCTCAGCTCATTATGCCCAAGACATAATTCAGTAATTTCTCCCCAAATACTCCCTTCTTCCAAATTTCTGTATTATTCTTTTATACCAGGGGTCCTCAACCTGCGGGTTATCTTCAATTTAAATACATCCTGTATATCAGATATTTACATTATGATGCATAACAGTAGCAACATTACAGTTATGAAGTAGCAACGAAAATAATTTTATGGCTAGGGCTCACCACAACATGAGGAGCTGTATTAAAGGCTCACGGCTTTAGGAAGGTTAAGAACCACTGTTTTACACCCTTCCCATATTAAATCATTTGCCAAAATTTGGAACTCCACCCTTCCCCCACAACATCTCTCATTTACATCCACTTTTGTATCCACTCACAGCCCTCAGCCCAGTTCATAGAGCCTCATCATTTCTATGTTGTGCCACTGCAATAGCCTACTCATTGACCTGTCTGCATTGTCTTCCCTGACTTCTACCCATCTTTCCTCAGTTTCCAAAGGGACTATTTTCTGAAACATACAACTAAGCAAATTAGCTCCCCATGTATTAAAGTCCAGTTGTTCCCTTTTGGCTTCAGGGTCATTTCTGTACCCTTTTGCTTAGCATTGAAAGCTTATCACAGTCTGGGCTTTCCTGCCTTTCCACTCTCTTCTTTCATCCTACTTCCCTCACACACTCTGAGATACAGTCCTGCTGGCCTATTCACTGTACCTCAAACACATTTCATGTCCCATTTTCAGGCTTTGCAGCTGCTTTTCACCACCATGAATTCTCCTTCTCCCTTCCTCCGTCCATTGGAATCTCTGCCATCCTCCAATACCTCTCTTGGCCTTTCTTGGTCTCCCCAGATGTCAGGCCTCAACCCTCCAAGGTTGCATTCCAATTCATCTTGCATATTATTTACACATCTCAGCCATTAGAATGTAAGCTCCTTGAAAGCAGGGACAGTTTTTGTCTTTGCTCTTTCTTTGTACCTCCAGAACCTCGCACAATACCTAGACTAACCCAATGTAAGTGCTTCATCAGTGCTTGATGATCAGTTGATTGACAGTGTAGTTCTTTCCAGAGTCCTATCTGGCTAGTCTGTCAGGATAAAAGGGTCATCTTTAAGCGGATGACTGACAACCACTCTTTGGGGATATCTGTAGAAGAGACCTTTGGGCGAATCCCTCCCTCTCCCTGAGCCTCAGTTTGCTCAGATATTTGAAATGATCACCTCCTAATAAACAAAGTGCCATGGAGAGCTGAAAGCACCTCACAGAGATTTTCAGGTTTTTGGGTCAGTTATTAAGTAGACTAGATTCCAACTGGGATTTTTCCCAGTTTCTAGATTTTATTATTCTCTGAGAAAGGAAAAACCTTTTATTTAAGTTATTAAGAAGCATAAAGTAAATCAGAATCTTTATCATGAACATTTCCTAGATAATAAGAATTACAATAACAATGGTGATAATGGTAACTAATGCTTCTATGGAGCTCTAAGATTTACAAAGCCCTTTACCCATGATTGCATTTCTCAATGAATAATCAATAACCTCTAGACAAGACCAACAGAGGGCCCCAAAGCCTAACTTTTTTCC
The DNA here is from genome assembly GCA_028646575.1 of Pseudocheirus occidentalis. Classification (NCBI taxonomy): domain Eukaryota; kingdom Metazoa; phylum Chordata; class Mammalia; order Diprotodontia; family Pseudocheiridae; genus Pseudocheirus; species Pseudocheirus occidentalis. The sequence continues at coordinate 22,358,430 of CM053599.1, read as the reverse complement.
AGGACCCACCCTCAAACTCACTTTTAGGGGACCCCAGTCTCCACAAAGGATCACACAAGTTAGAGCCAACCCTCACACATTGTGTCTTAGCCCCATTCCAATTCAGGGCTATGAGCATGCCTAATCGGTTCTTTCTGAGTCCTGTCTTCCCAGGATGCCAGCAGCTACTCCAGGTTATGAGCAGTGAAATATTGCTACAATTACTTCCTTTTCCCTGATGAATTACCTACAGAGAACCAAAACTAGCCCCTAGACAACTCTCCCTCATTTCTATGCGCTCTCTAATGCCAGGGACTATAATTTTCTCATCCATAAAGCTAACCCAACTTTTTCCTTTAAAAATTTCTTTAAAATTTTTTATCCTTTCTAGTTTTAAAACCGGATTGCTCCCCAGGTAAGCTTCCTTAAATGTCACACATTGAATTATCGTCTCTGCCTTTTTGTAGAATTTGGTGGTTGACTGCATGTGGGATGATAGTGCTGAATGGTCTCTGCCTGGCTCACATTAGAATGACTCTACCTCTAACTCCAGTGGCCTCAAGTGAAATGAGTACAGGACTTTTCTCTTGAAGCTTGCTGTCCCTTTGGGAAGAGAACAAATGTGACAAAGTCTTTTTTTTCCTCTCTGAGGTGAAATTGAACCTGGAACACTCTCTTCTGGTAAGTGGCTCACAAAAAATGGCCGTTAGCCTGGGAAGTGAAGAGGTCATCTCTTCAGCTGCCTGCCTTTTGACCTCTGGAGAGTTTTCTTGTAGAAGTTTGTCAGAGATGACCATAAAGCCTAATTATCACTATTCGAACATGACTTAGAGGGAGAAGCAGGTAAAAGGGAAGATGCTGAAGAAAGGGGCTGTCCATTTTCCACTCCAAAGCCATAGAAACCGTACTGAAGTATAGGTGACCATGTCACCCCCTTGACTCAGTGAACAGCAATGGACTCTTATTACTGCCAACATCAAATGTCAGATTTTATGTTTGGAATTTAAAGCGCTTCATAGCTTGGTCCCTTCTTACCTTTATGGGCTTCTTAAAATTTACTCCCCTTCATAGATTCTGTGTTCTAGGGACATTTGCCATTCTTGCTGTTCCATGAATAAGATACTCTGTCTCCTAATACCGGGCCCTTTCTTTGACTATCCCCCAGGCCTGGCATGCTCTCCCTCTTCACCTCTGTCTCCTACCTCTTCTGGCTTCTTTAAAGACTCAACTCAAAGCCCACCTTCTTCAAAAGGCCTTTCCTAGTGCCTCCTCTTCCCACCTCTCTGAGATTGCCTCCATTTATATGATATCCGTCTCTGTCTTTGTCTCTACCTCTGTTTCTGTATCTTGCCATACATCTCTCTATCTGTGTGTGTGTGTATAATTATTTTTAAAAATTGTTTATTTTGTTCTGAACTTAAGAAATAAACAAAACATTTCCCTGACAAATTAGAACAGAAAAAAGATTGTGCATGAAACTATAAAGAAATGAAAGTGTTGGTCAGATGTGACCTTTATATATTTATATTCCCATATCTCTCTGTCTATCTCTCCCTCTCTCTCTGTCTCTCTGTCTCTGTCTCTGTCTCTCCTATTTAATATATATATACACACATATATATGTGTGTGTATATATGTATATACATACATACATACATACATATATATATATACATATATAAAATTATTTTCATGTTGTCTCTTCCACTAGAATGTGGGTTTCTTGAGAGTAGGGACTCTCTTTTGATCTTTAAATATGTCCCCACTGCATAACCCAGTACCTGTACAGTAGGCACATAATAAATACTTGTTCACTGATTAAAATAACAGGGGAAGTTTTTCATAGATAGGACTTCAGAAATCAATATCTTCCTTAGTTTAAGGAGAAAAAACATATTCTTGGAAGTTAAGTAATATACTATCCTGGTGGAGTTAGTACATTGAGACAACTACCCAGATGAATTAGATTTTTTATATATCTATATACATACATAAATATTATATATATTTGTCCATTGTATATTGGTTGGCCATGTGAAAGAAATAGTTGAGATAATAGGTTTTTAGATTTGGAAGGGACTTTTAAATGAATGAATGAAATAAATTACACAGTTTGTATTAAGTTCCTTTTATGTCCCAGGTACTACATTAAGTATTGAGTATTCAAATACAAGGAAGCAAGGTAGTTTCCAGCCTCAAGAAGCTTTTTTGTTGTTCAGTCATTTGTCAGTCATGTCTGATTCTCTCTAACCCCTTTGGACAAAGTTACTAGAGTGGTTGTCCATTTCCTTCTCCAGTTCATTTTACAAATGAAGAAACTCTAGCAAACAGGCTTAAGTGACTTGCCCAAGGTCACACAGTTAGTAAATGTCTTAAAAAATAAATAAAATATTTCCATAACAAAGTAGAACAGAAAAAAGATTGTGCATGAAATTATAAAGAAATGAAAGTGTTGGTCAGATGTGATCTTTATATATTTACATTCCCATCTACCTATCTATCTATCTATCTATCTATCTATCTATCTATCTATCTATCTATCTATCCGTCTGTCTGTCTATGTATCTGTATGTATGTATGTATCTGGCTGTCTATCTATCTATCTATCTTTTATATATCTTTATTACTATTCATTAATACTCATTAAAGATCAGTCTTCCTGATTCCAGGCCTGGAATTCTGTCTGCTGTACCACCTAGTTCACATTCTAATATAACAGATCTGCGCATCCCACAGCCAACATCCACATTTGGGTAGAAGGTGGATATTGAAGATGGTCATTTGTGTAAGTGGCATGATTCAGAAATGGCCTTAGAGCTCATCTAGCCTTCTCCCTTCTTTTAAGCCTGAGAAAGTAATAATAACTTTCATTCCTCTAGTGCACATTTATCAGTGTTTCACTCACAACCTTTTATGAGGCATGCATCACAAACAAGATGTAAGAGGAAGTGTTCCAATGGTACTTCAGCAAAGACCTAAGGAAGGACCTATGCACCTGTTTTGTAAGATAAAGGCACTCAAATATAAAGGGGAAAATCTTCAGAAGGAAGATAGATGTTCCAAATTCTAGAAAGACTGAGAAGCTTAAATATCTTAATATCACAAAAAGTCAAACAAGACAATGAACTTAGCTTTGGGGATAGATTATATTATACTCTTTCCCCTACCCACTCATCTACATGATATCCCAAAGGAGTGTGGGAGGTAAAAATGATGAATTGAAACTAACCACTGCATGGCAACATGGAATGGCTTACTGAGAGAGGATGTTTTAGAAATAGGAAGAATTTGTCAATTAGAGATGTAAATTTTCTCTTATCTGTTGCCTGAAGGTGACAAACCACCTTAGGAGAGGGTCAAAGGGAGGAACGTTAAGTTTATCCTTAGCTAAGCATTGTTTTCCTTGCTGAAGGAACTCTGTAGCCCTCCAACTGAAAAGAACATAGCAACACTCTAGCCAAAGAGAGTATAAGGCCACCTAGTCAAGCCGATGGTTGAAAGTGGGAAAGAATAAAACTGCAGCTGCCCATCTTCAGGAGAGAGTGAGCCCAGAAAACAAGGAGATTGACTCATCTAGCAGAGGTACTATACCCTGAAAAGTGCACAGTGGCTGAACAACCTACCCAATTCAGCTTGACAGTAGCTGCTCACTAGCAGAGTAACTCGAATGACTCTTTTTGTCAGCCACTGTCCAGTGGGAGTGTGACCCAGTCCAGCAGCAGTGAAGGCTGGGGAGGAGCCAGTCAAACAACTTACCCAGCTGAAGCCAGACACAGATTGGCCCATGCAGCCAAGACACTTCATTTTGTGAGCAGCAAGGCAAACATCATGAAGACCCTCTAGAGAAAGAAAGAACATTGAAGCCCAGCAGTTATATAGTTGTGTAGTCAGGCATGTTCCCTCCATTTATGCATCCCTTCTATTGTACTGAAAGTTAATGTCCACTCTTCCTTGCTTATTATATTCTGGGCATATTTATCAAAGAATGTATTGTTGGTGTTGAGGAATATATTGTTCTTGCTACGACATTTGAGTAAATAGCTACTACAAAACTGAGTCTACTGGATTACTGTTAAGGAGAAGCCCACTGGTGGGGGCTGATGATTTAGTGTTTAGGAGGATAGTCACTCACAGGATTGAAGTCTTGAAATTATAGCAGTCATAACTTTGTGGAACAAATCTACCAGTGGAAATACGAATTGGTTAAGGGAGTCCTGAGAGAATTACAATGATTATCCCCATGTTATGTACAAGGATAAATAAGAAAACTAATACAGTGGGATTCAAAATGACTAATTGAGAAATGGAAGACTTGGAAAAATACAGTAGAATCAGTATAAGTTCATTGATTTGGGGCTCAGTGTATCTATGCTCCCCCCCCATGATGAAATACTGTAGGTTTGAATATTATATAAGAATGGTAGAGACAAGAATGGCAGGAGACTAACTCTGCTTTTTTTATGTCTGGATTTCTTAAGTCAATCCTCTGACCTACTTTCTGAGGAGCAATCACAGGAAGAAAAAAATCAGTTAATAAGATATTTCTTGCCAGTCTTTCGAGTTCTCTCTTGGTGGTGGTGGTGGTGGGGAGGAGAATGTCGTATCTTTATAGGAGGTGACTACTAAAGATATTGTTAGCTCTTAGCATATGAGAAAATGCTAAGCAGAAACCAATCAGTCAATGAATAAATCAAATCATAAGCAGCATTCAAACCCTAAGGATACAAAGCAAAAGCAAAAGCAATCCCTGCCTTCCAATAGCTTCTATTTTGTAGCATGAGACACCATGTATAAAATAGGTATGTTGTTATTTGTACTTTACTGTCAAAGAAGTTCAAGTATATATGAGATACATTTAAAGTAGATGGAAGATAACTAGAGAAGGGAAGACATTAACAGTTGGAATACAGGATAGGAGAAAATCAAGAAAGGTCTCCAAAATTTGACTAGGGAAGGGAAATGGGTGGCATTGTGTTAACCTAAAAACAGTGTGCTAGAGACATTTATCACATATTTGTAAATACCTAAGGTAAGACAAATTTGTATTATTATTATATTTTATATTTTTTGGTTTTTGGAGGGGGGAAAACAGGTCAATTGGGTTTAAGTGACTTGCCCAAGGTAACATAGCTACTAAGTGTTAAATTATTATTATTTTTAAATGGGGAGGTGCTACAAATGGGGAAGGAAGCAGACACTTTCATTGAAGATAGAAGGCTATATTGCTAGTTGTCTTTCATTGTTTTGCTTTGTTAGACGAGATCTCTCATGGGATGAGGGTAATCTATAAATGTTTGCACAGTAATGTAAAAACAAAACATCAATGAAACTTAAAACAAAGCCCTTTTACACACATCTGTTCTGCTGATCTTTACAAAAACCCTATGAAATGTATCACGTATTATTACCCACACTGGACAGAGAAGGAACCAAGGGGCAGAGAGGTCAGGTGACTTGCCTGGTCACAGGGTTACGCTGGGCTGTTTTTAGAACGCAAGCTTCTCAATCCTAGTTCATTGTTCTGCGCCACCCACTGGTTCCCCCATGTCAACCATCCTTGAATCAATAAAGCAGGAAAACTGTGCTTCTCAGCAGGAATTATTAGACTATGGTCTATCAAACTTTCTCTCTGACCTTTGTGAGTTTGCATGTTGAGCTTGGCTTGTGAGATTTGAACCATTAGGAGAGAGACAGTGTGGTCGCTCTTTTTCTGGAGATGTTGGTTATTATTTATATGTATGTATGCATGTAAACATGTACTGTATATACAATATACATGAGTATACTATGTGCATATACATGCACCTAAATTTGTAAATATGTACACACATATCTACACATATATTCTTATATATGTTGGGCATATACATATGTATTTACAAGCATATATACATGTATATATGCATATGTGGCTCACACACAAACACATGTATATGTATTAATGCATTGCATGCAAACATACATGTGGATATATAGCCTGGACACAGACACACTACACACGTAGCATGTATACATACATGTGTATTGTGTGGGCATATTTATTTCCATGTTTATCTATGTATATTGTGTGTATGTATAGACCTCTTGGGCATATTTATGTGCCTGCATGTCTATGTATGAATGTACACACATATATACTTATCAATATACTTATACTATATTATTTTAAAAATCTCAGTACAGTTTTAAACTTTGAGCAAATAGCTCAATATCAGTATGTTGGACCTGTGTTTTCATGTCTCTAGGGGGACACAGTGTGGAAACTTCCCTAATGTGTTATGGCATCTCCTGTGCAACTCAGAGCCTTAGGGAGGCATCTGGAGCATCATGCATTTAATGACTTGTCTATGGTTATGTCTTAGAGTATGTCTCTTGAACTCAGCCCTCATGCTGGCCTTCTTCCACTCCTGCACGCAAAATCTAAACAGCAGGTTCCACCCTGCTCCCTCATCCCATATAACTGCTTCATGACTATGGAATATGCTTAGCAAAAGTCAGCAGGGGAAGGAAACACAATGACTGGTCCTGTGATCACCAGGCAATCTAATGGAGTCTCAACCTGGCTTATACCATAAGGGACATTCAACAAGAGAAAAGTCTTTGAGACTCATCATTTCCTGCTTTCAATGATGTTTACCTTGCTAATATTTTATCATAATTTCCTCTTTGAGATCAGCAGGAACAGCTCCGAATTCCTGACTTTCTTGGATAGGATTGATTCTAGTAATTACCCATGGAACAGGCATTTCCATGTTCTGCCTCGGGAATGAATAAAAACACAAACAACTTGGATGTGTCACAGTGGGCTCAGGGCACAGCCCAGGATTTTGCCCAGGAAGTAGTAAGATCAGGGATGCTCAGTTTGACATCAGTGTCAAGGAGTTAATAACCCAAGTGCTCTTAATTTCCCTATTATGGATCTATGGTTCATGAATTTACCTAAATACTTTAAGAAATAGTATCACCAGACTATACTAGTTGTTTTGTTTCAATTCTGCATGCTACATTTTATTTTTTATTGATACCTTTTAGTTTTGGATTATATTTATTCTATCCCTCTTTTCTCCAACCCAGTAAGGTCTCCCTTGTAAAAAGATTAAACAAGAAAGAGAGAGGGGGAAAAAAAGCTCAGTAAAACCAATCAGCGCATAAGCCACATTTAATAGTATATATGATATTCTCAGAAGTATTTTGCTAAATATTTAAGTTCTTCCAACATATGCACAGCACACTTTAAGGTTTAATCTGCTTTATTAACATTTTCCCATCACTTTTTAAAATTTACACAATGAATAAAATAATAAATCAAATCCTTGTTTGTAGCATTTGCTGATTTCTAAGGTGCAAATGCTGGTACTGAAAATTTAACAATCAGTTCCTGAGAGGCTGTAGGAAGTAGCTCCAGTATACCTCCTGAATATTCTCCTTTCAGAGTCTTCGTCCTCTTTAAGGAAGAGAGATAGGTAGCTTTCCTCCGTTGTTCTCTGGGTCAAAGCTTGGTCATTATAAATATATACATTTTACTTTAGATTTGATGTTTTTTCTATGTACATTTGTCATGATATATATTGTTTTACTGGCTCTGCTTACTTCCTCTCTGCATCAGTTCACATAAATTTTCCATTGCCTTTCTAAATTCTTCACATTTGTCATTTATTTTAGCACATTTTTTTTTGCATTCAGTTGCCACTTTTTAATCATTCTCCAGCAGATGAGAATCTACCAGCTTTGTGACCCCGGACAATCCAGTTGATCTTTCAGTGTTCTTAAGCAACTCTTAAGACTGAGTTGCAGGGAAGGTCCCAATCTGCTCTGGTAGAAGGTATTTCCTCTTGTTGGAGTTTTCTATAGTAAAGAAATGACAGAAACAGTTCTAGTCCTTATTCATTCACGTACAAGAATCTGTTAATCCATCCCCCAATTTGTGGGTACCCATTTGGTTTCTAGTTCTTTGCTGCAACAAGAAGAAAAAAGTGAAATTAATACTTTAGTATATATAGAACCTTCCTTTGTGTCTTTCATCTCCTTCATACGTGCTATAATGACAAACAAAGAAGTACTTAGCAATTTTTTTCAGCTACTTAAGTATTTATGACCTTGTTTGAGCTCCTTGTGATTTGAAGGTGGGAGGAACTTGCTGATGCAACAGGAAGGGGTGGAAGAGGAAGTAGAACCACCATATATAAGGAGGAGCACAACTGGGATAGAGCAGAACTGAGAGGGGGATGTTCATGGAGTCCAGGCACTCTGTTTGTATTTTCTGTTGTTTTTGTGATATTTTGTACAGAAGTCCTGAGACCTTACTGGAAGCCTGAAAGAGGATTTTCTTGTTGTCTATTTACAGAAGTCCTGGAAGAGGGTTTCAAATGTCCTAGGACCATACTGATGATTTGTATTGAGTTCTCAGACCTTTTTTGTGGGTCTGTGTTGATTTCACAGGCAGATAGTGAATTGATGATGGTGCTGGCAATGTGTATGAATATTATTGTGGCTCTGTCAAGCTTTGTCTTCCCAGAAACAGGAACTGTGAAGGACTTGAGATGGACTGGACACTGTGAACTTCAGTGTGGAATGGGAACTGGACGAGGAACTGGACAAGGAGCTGAGACCTGTCTGCCTGTGAATCCAGGTGACAGTTGGGTAGATTTAGGTAGGAGATGGACCCATGGAAGAAGAACCATGAAATTTGGGAACCAGCCTCATGCAAAGATGAAAAGTCCTTTTCTTAGGTACTTAGTACTGACTGACAAAATCATGACTTACTATGATCTAGGGGTGGAAGAATTTCATACTCTGTACCTTGTACCCCTTAAGGATGATTGATTTAAGGATTATTAGAAACTAATCTCCAATCAAGAAGAAAGAAGACTTTTTGACTGAGAGATTAAGACAAAGTGATCCAGGGGTGGGAAAATTTAGACCTTTGTACTGTGTCCCTTAAGGAGGCTTGCTCCTTGAGGATGATTGGGTTAAGGACTTACTGAATAATATCTTTTGTTTAAAACTATGTGGCCTCTTTAAGTGAAAACTATGCTGCCACTTTAGTGATAAGTTGTTATGTTATAACATTGTGAATGTTGTACTTTGGTTTATGTGAACATTTTGCTTTAGTTTACTGCTGAATAAATAGAGAGTTCACTATACTATGTGATCAGAACCTTAGAGCTATTCACAGCAGCAAATCCTCTGGAAAGCTGCTCATGCTTGGTTTTACATATGCCTTACATATGCCATAGAAGTGGAGTCAAAGGCCCTTTGAGACATTTTTGGGGAACAGCTCAAAACTGCATTCCACAATAGATGGACTGGACCAATTTGTAGTTCCACCAAGAGTATATTAGTGCTCCTGTCTTCTCACAGACCCTGTAACACTGACTGTTTTAATCTTTTGCCATCATTGTCAATTTGTTGCCTAAAATGTCAATCCCAGAGTTTACATGCACATTTCTGTAATTATTAGTGATTCAAAGCAATATGTTATAGGGTTGTTAATAGTCTGCGATTATTATTTTCAGAACTGTTTGTACCATGGCTCTTTACATATCAGAGCTTACCCTGTGCTAGGTACTGGGTATTCACCCTGCCCCCCCCTTCACCCCCTTGCCAAAGGCAAAGACAGCGCATGTCCTTAGGGAGCTCATGAACAATGAGGAAAATGAGATATAAACAACTATTTACTAACAAGGTATACAGAGGATAAATTTGAGATAATCTCAATGGAAGGCTCATGTATGATGAGGAAAGTCTTCTGCCAGAAGAAGAGATTTTAGTTAAACTTGAAGCAAATCAAGAAGTGGAGACATGGAAAGAGAAGATTCTAGGTATGGCCAATGAAGAGGCATAGAGGTAGGAGATTGTTGGGTTCAGGGAGGCTTGTATCACTGGATCACAGAGTATATGGAAGGGAATAAGGTGTAAGAAGAGTGGAAAGGTAGCAGTAAGGGAACATTTATTAAGTGCCTCTTATATGACAGTGCTAAGTACTTTACAAATAGTATCTCCTTTGGGTCAGGTTATGAAAGGCTTTAAAAGCTAAACAGATGATTTTATTTTTCATCCTTGAGGTAATAGGAAAGCACTGGAGTTTTTGAATGGGGGGAAGTGATGTAGTCAGACATTCATTTTAGGAAGATCAAATTGATATCTGGAGGATGGACTGGAGCTCAAAGAGACTTGAAGAAGGCAGATCCACCAAGCATTAGGTGATGATGGTGTTTTTGGTGACAATGTCAGAGCAAAAGTTTTTGAATTTCATTTAATCAAAACTAAAAAAGAAAAAAAATAATTGGTTCTTGCCCTCAAGGAGCTTATATTCTGAATGGGAAGACAACATGAACATAAATTGGTAAATTAAAACTACTTGTGGAGTGGAAAGGGCTTTAAGATTTTACTAGTCAGTGGTCACAGATGACTTTGTGTTAACCCAACAACAACATGCTTAAGACATTTTATCCCAGGTAAATAGAGTCTTAGGGTAGGTCAGTACCCAGCAACTCCAGAAAAATAAGGGCCATACTGTCTATTGGAGAATCCAGTTCTCCAAGTTAAGGCCCACCCTTGTGTATCTGTAAAGATCAGAGTCAAAGTCTGGAAAACCAATCCATAATTCTCATTGGGAATCAATTTTGCTGATTGATTTCCTCATTGGTAAATCAGACACTTCTTTCTGTTGAGATGTGAGGATCACTTGGTGGGGCCAATCAAGCAAGGAACAGAGAGGACTTTGACCTTTTGTGATTTCTTCTGTCCCTTATTTGAGTCTTGCCTCTTGTCTTGCTGACACTGAACTCTTGTTGACTTTGTGAGAGGCCTCCTTTATTCTGTTCCTTTAAGTTTTTTTTTTTACAAATATTTTGTGCAGTTCTGGGGACAAATCAGTTTCTCTTTGGACTTCTTGATCATTCTTTTTTTCTTAAAATTTATTTTCTTGGTTATATCATTCATTTCTACAAGGTTTTGAGTTACAAATTTTCTCCCCTTTTTGCCCCTACCCCCCAGCCCAGAACATTGATCCCACCGTAAGGCCCCTCCCACAATCTGTTCCCTTTTATGCCCC
>CM053599.1:22306316-22346895 GCA_028646575.1 Pseudocheirus occidentalis | reverse complement strand
CAATATGTCCACTATGAAGATGTCCTGTATAATCACACATCCATAGCCTGTATTGAATTGATTGTCCTTCCAGTGGGGGTGGGTGACAAGGGAGGAATCGAAAGAATCTAGAATTTAAAGCTCTGCAATATTGGCAACTAGGAATTAAGATATACAGGGGCTGGGGTAGGGAGACCCTACCTGCCCTACCAGAAAGTAAGAAAGCAGATTAGGGGAGGGGCTTTACAGTGGGATTTCTCTTTTAGGGTTGGGGTAGGGGAAAGGCCGGGAGAAAATTTGTAATTCAAAAATCTCATGAAAATGAATGATGTAAACCAGAAACAAATAAAACAAATAAGTTAACTGAGAAAAAAAGAGAAAAAGGAAATTCTCAAGGAAAATTGCCCTGATATTCTAGAATTGGAGGGCAAAATAGAAACTGAAAGAATTCGTCAATCACCTCTTGAAAAAGATCCCCAAAAGAAACTACTAGGAATATTATAGTCAGGTTACAGAGTTCCTTGATCAAGGAGAAAAATATTACTAGCCGCCAAGAAGAAACAATTTGAATATTGTGGAAACACCATCAAGATAACACAAGATCTAGCAGCTTCTACATTAAGGGATCTAAGGACTTGGAATATGATATTCTTGTGGTCAAAGGAGCTAGGATTAAAACCAAGTATCACCTACCCAGCAAAACTCAGCACAATGTTTCAGAGGAAAATATGATCATTCAATGAAATAGAGGATTTTCAAGCATTCTTGATGAAAAAATCAGAGTTGAATACAAAATTTGACATTCAAATACAAGATGCAAGAGAAGCATGAGAAGGCAAACATGGAAAAGAAATCATAAGGAACTTATAAAAGTTGAACTATTTACATGCCGACATGGAAAAATGATAATTGTAACTTATGAAACTTTTCTCAGTATGAGGGTATTTGAAGGGAGTATAAATGTATATATATATATGTATACACACATATATACATCTATTAGGAGGGCATATGTGTGTATTAATACATATGTGAGTATGTGAATATATGTGTACAGGTATACATAGACAGAAGGCACAGGATCAATTGAAGAGGAAGGGATGGTATTTAAAAAATAAAATTAAGAGGTGAGAGAGGAATATAATGAGAGGAAATAGGGAGAGACAGAATAGGGTAAATTATTTGATGTAAAAATGGCAAAAGAAAACTGTTACAATGGAGGGGAAGAACAGGAAGGCAAAAGGGAATGGGTCAACCTTACTCTCATTGAATTTGGATTAAGGAGGGAATAACATATACACTAAATTGGGTATCTTACCCTATACCAAACTAGGGGGAAAGGGGACAAGAGGGAGATGATAGAAGGGAGGGCAAATTGGGGGGAGGGTAGTTAGAAGTACACACTTTTGAAAAGGGACCATGAAATGGTCAAAGTAGAAAAAAGAACAAGTGGGGGGAGGGATAGGATGGAGGGAAATACAGTCAGTCTTTCACAATATATCCACTATGGAAATGTTTTGTGTAACTACACATGTACAACCTATATTGAATCGCTTATCTTCCTAGTAATGGTGGGTGAAAAGGGAAGAAAGGAAAGAATCTGGAATTCAAAGTTTTAAAATCAAATGTTTAAAAATTTATTATTATTATTATTATTATTATTATTATTATTTTTACATGCACTGGGAAATAAGATATACAGGCAACAAGATATGGAGATCCATCTTGCCCTACTGGAAAGATGGAAGGGGAATGGGGGAGGATATAGGAGAGAGCAGATTAGGGGAGGGAATATTCAGTGGGATTGCTGTTCTGGAGTGGTGGGTAGGGGAACGATGGGGAGAAAATTTGTAACTCAAAACCTTTTGGAAAGGAATGCTGTAAACTAAAAATAAACATAAAATTAAAAAAGAAGTGAGCTCTTCTTATTTTGACCTTTCATTATACTTTGCATCTTTTCTATAGATTCAGTTACATAATATCTTGTATAATATTTATGTACTTTCCATCTCCATGGTCTATGTAATGGGGAAGGGAAAAGATTAGTGGCTATGAACACACTTTGAGCCTGTCTGGAGCAGAAGCAAGAAAAAACCATATCCTTTGTGTTAAGGATGGGGCTATGGGCCTTGGGTAGAAACCAACGGGGTTAAATAGGTCAGAGGTTCTCTGTGCCTAAGAGAGAGAAAAGAACAAGGAAGTACATATTGCTGGTCTTTGGCCTTTCCAGGACCTCTTCCAAGGTCCAAGGACTACCCATGTTTCTGGGGAGTTAAAGGAAGGTAGTTCCCCAAAGGAACGTTCTTCACTTAGGCTGGTGGGTGAATATTTCCAGGGTCCTTTTGTTGTTGTGGTTCAGTTGTTTTTCAGTTGTGTCTGACTCTTTGTGACCTTATTTGGGATTTTCTTGGCAAATATATTGGAATGATTTTCCATTTCCTTCTCCAGCTCATTTTATAGATGAGGAAACAGACAAAAAGGGTTAAGTGGCTTACCCAGGGTCACAGAGTTGGTTAGTGTCTGAGGCAGGATTTGAACTTAAGAAAATAAATCTTTCTGACTCCAGGTTCAGCACTCTATGCACTATGGTGCCACCTAGCGGTCCCCTCTGAGTATTTTATTATCTAACAAAACCGTTCTAAGTTCTGAAACCTTAGTAGGCTGAGTGCTTGTGAGGGAAGCTGGTGATATCCTTCATAGAAATATCAGCTACTGAAGTTCCCATCTTCCACTTGGGGAAGGGCAGTGCATCAGATAAGTCACCAGAGTAAAGTGAGACCCAACATCTCAATAGAAAACTTCCAACAAGAGCACCATTTCTATGGCCCATAATTCATCATATAGAGTAGCACGCACACATTGCATTTGACAGGTGCTCATAACTGTTGACTGATTAACTGAATACAAAATGGCCATTGCTCTTGTAATCTCAGATGTTCTAAGAGAGAGACAATGGCTCTGATGACTTCCTGCCTCACCTGTCCTTAATCCTTCACCCCCTCCCTGAGGCTATGCCTTTTACACATTAGTCAGAGGAAGGATAGCTTTATTCAGCACCCAAAGCTTTTTTGTTTCTCTTCCAGTGACATCATAGTATTCTTACCAGCAAGAACTAATCTTGGGTTAATGATATTTTAATTTTCTCAGAGGAATAATGAAATTTAGGCTCCATTGCTATTCCCTAAATGAGGAGGTATGGACACAGTGAGAAAGAGTACACTGGCTAACTGGATGTCAAGGTAAACCTCTGGCAGAACAGGGCTAGGTCGTGAATCCAGATGTTCAAGACATAAATAGCCATCTGGAGAAACTTGACCTTATAGGATAGGGTTTTTTATACTAGGAAAGTTGATTGAGAGCTGGAAAGCAACCACTGGGGTCATTGAGTTGAACTCTTTCATTTTCCAGATGGGGAAACTGAGTTTTAGAGAGAGTATTCGACTTTCCAAAGGTTATACCAATAGTAAGAAGCAGAGTTGGGGATTGAATCCATCATCAATCACCTGACTACCAACCTAGCACCTTTTTCTTGGAAGTACATAGCTCAATAACCTTGGGTTTCATTCCAACATGATAGAATGGAAAGAAACTGACTTCAGAGGTCACCCAGGCTCTAAATTACATTTGCATTTAATAGATGAGGAAACTAAGGCTGGTGATATGGCCAAGGTCTTAGAACCACATTATGGTCAAGTTAGGACTATAATTCACAGATCCGTCAATTTAGAACTACAAGGAATCTCACAGCCCAATAAGTATAACCCTCTTGTTTTAGAGAGGAGGACAGTGTGGTTTGGGGTCATTAAGTAAGTTGTCCACATTGTGTCAGAGGAGAGATTTGAATCCAGGCCTTCCTGACTTCAAGTCCAACACTCTACCTTCTTTTTATGAGCAGCCTTGCTCTCATTCTGTCCTATCCCATGTCATGCATTCCATTGTACAAACAAATACAAGACATTTCTGGGCAATAAAAATACAAAGGTGAAAAGGCACCCAGATCCAGACTTTGAGAGATTTACAGTCTCACCCAGGTCTTCTGACATGGAAAGAACCCTGGTTATGGACTCAGAGAATATGGATTCAAATCCTGCCTGTGATGCTTATTAGCTGTGAGAATCATGAGTAAATCACTTAGACTCCTTGTATTTCAGTTTCCTCAACTGTGATTGGGGGGATTGAATTAGACAGCCTCTAGCATCCTTTGCATCTCTAGGCCTGAGCCAATGATTCTATGTTCCCATGACTCCCAGGGTTATGCCTCAGCTACTCTATCCCACCTTCATACTAGGGTCCTGGTATCCAGGAGTACAAGGCATAGAACATGGTCAAGTAAATTTAGGAGCTTTGTTGGTGACAGAGAGATCTTAGGTAGGAGAAAAAAGAAAATCCTACCTACACTTCCCCTGCCTCTATCCCACTCATGTGGTTTCTCACCAGATAAGTCATGTCAATTGAGAGTGGAATAAGTAAAAATATTTCTTGGTTTAACCCCAAGAGTGTAACCCCTGCCATTTTGTCTGGTCAATGACCACATATAACTCGATCACTATTCCTCTCCAAACCCTCTCATCCCAGGCTAAAAGATGAACAAAAACTGATAAAATTCTGATAGGGACCTGGACCAGACAATCCTGGATCATCACAGAATGCCAGAACTTCATAGTGGTTTCTTCTGGATTCTGTTCTCTCATGGCTAGCATTCTTATTTTAGAAAGCAGGGTTCAGTGGGGAAAAGCAGACATGTGGAGGCAAATTAGGCATGAATGCTTGATGAAAGCCTAACCCCATGACCATACTTCTAAGTGTCTCTACTCCTCATAGGATATTTTGAAGACTCAAAATATCCTCCTTGGAGACATTTGGGCTGGGAAAAGTGTCAGAGAAATTGAACTCCTCTAGATCAAGTGTATCTGATTTGCTTGCCTTGCCCTGATTCTCCCACTTTTAATTTCTCTGTTGATTTTAATTAATCTCTCCATAGGCCCCCCCAAGTTCCAGGAGCCTTTTCTTCAAAGAGAGAGTTTTTTTTGGTAAGACAGATGATGCTTCCAAGCCTTTCTAGTCTCTTTCTGCTGCAGTGGCTATGACATGATCTAATCACTCCCCTGATATCAAGACCTAGAGTTAATTTAAGAGTGGCTAAGGCTGTTTCTGACATTAATAATTAATAACAACATATAATAAGTGACACTTATAAAGTATGTTTAAGTTTGTAAAGCACTTTATATATGATCTTATACAATCTTTAAAAAAACTGTGGTGAATGTTAGTGTTAGCCTATTTTCTGAATGAGGGAGCTGAGGCTCTCAGAGAGGTTAAGTGACTTGCCTAATGTCAAACAGCAAGTAAGTATCTCAACTGAAATCTAAGCCTTTCTATTCCTGACTCCAAGTTCAGCTTGCATTTACTATAACACCTTGTTAATTCTCATCTAGTTTTATTCTGTAAGGATATTTAAGTGACATTACTAAAGCAATATGGCATGGTATATAAAGAATTGACCTTAGAGTTGGGAAGACTCAGGTTTCAGTCTCATCTGTGACAGATAGTGGCTCAGTAACACCAGGCACTTAAGTAATTTAGCCTCTCCATGCTCTAGGCTAGATGTGGCAAATACACTCTCTCAACATTCCCAAGCCTAGGCAGAATGAGATTAAAATGCAATTGGGAAATATTTAACAAAATACAATAAAGCACAGATAATAGTAATATGTGGTTTTCTAAGTCAATCTATGCCCCACAGGGATCCTTATGTATGGTCTCTGTGGCACTCGTTTCTATTTGGATTCTCCAAAGACTGTTGGCCCGCATGGGTAGAGAGAGTTCCTCACTGGGAGCTCCCTACCCAAATGAAACCATAGACCAGTCCCTATTTAGATGACATATTTACATAACGAAAAAATCTACTAAAATGCTAGATGTGCTAAAAATTTTGCAGAAAACACGGGTTTAAATCTTTCCTCTGATTTCTTTTTGCTAGAGTGACTTTGGAGAAGTCAATGATCTCCTCAGGCCTTGGTGTCTTCAACTGTCAAATGGATACAAAGGCGATGACAGTTCCTTCTGGCTCCTGTGAGCATCAAGGAAAACATTCAGGGTCCTTGGAATCATAGAATTTCAAAACCTGAAGGGATTTTTGTTCCTGCCAGTCCCAGGATCATAGAACCAAGAAATATATATATTAAAAATAAAAGAAAAATAAAAAAAG
This sequence comes from Pseudocheirus occidentalis, assembly GCA_028646575.1. NCBI lineage: Eukaryota > Metazoa > Chordata > Mammalia > Diprotodontia > Pseudocheiridae > Pseudocheirus > Pseudocheirus occidentalis. The sequence continues at coordinate 22,340,708 of CM053599.1, read as the reverse complement.
AACCATGAATCACTTTAAAGACTCCCTGGTCCATATGCCTCATCTTCCAGTGGAAAAATGGAGGCCTGGAATGGATAAATGACTTCCCTAAGGCCTAGTTCCACTTAGAACAACTAGAATGATTCCTATGGGCAGTACCAGGCTGGCCTTGAGGCCCCAACCTCATATTTGCTCATTCTTCATTCTAATACATGTTGTGTGTCTGGGTTCAGTATGAAGACAGGGCAGGACCTAGGTTGGGTAAGCCATTTAACCTCCTTTCTTAACCTCCTCTGTTTCTTCCTCTATAAAATGAGGGAGTTGGACTGGTTTCTGAGAGCTTTTACAATTCTAGGTCCCCAATCCTGTCAAACTCTAAGCTTCTAAGTATGTAAAATGAGAGAATGAGACCATAGGGCCTCTGAAGACCCTTTAAAATTTGGGATCCTAAAAACAGAACTTAAGCTCCTTGAAGACAGACTGTCTTTTAAATTTGTATTTCCAGGGCCTGGCTGGCAAGGTCTGAATGATTTAATCAATCAGTCATTAAATACCTGCTGTGGATCAGGCACTGTGCCTTAGCACTGGGGATAATAGAGAGGCAAAAGATAGTTTGTGCCCTCAAGAGACTTCCAATCTAATAAGCAACAACATGCAAACAGATATATACAAAGCAAGTTATATACAGGATAAAAAAAGAATAATTAAAAGAGAGAAAGTGTAGGAATTAAGAGGGATTAGGGAAGGCTTCCCGTAGAAGGTGGGATTTTAGTTGGAACCAGAAAACATGTTTTAAACTGGACTGAGAGTCCAAATACTGGAACTCTGAGACTCCTGTTAGGGTCTGGTTAGGCTCCAGTGCACTGAAGGGAACTTAATCAACAGGCTGCCTGCCTTTCCCTTTTCCCTGCTCTCAATCCCCTCCCTCCCCATCACTTCTTTCTAAAAGAGTATTTAAAGCTTGAATCATGATCTCATACTTAGACCCATCTTGAGACCAGAAAAGAAAGAAAATTAGGGGGTTGTAAAATCAGTCCTGGTTCTGTCAAGCTTACACAATTACAAGGATGCTCCAGGACCATCTGCAGGAAAGCTAGGCTGTGCACAATTACAAGAGAGATTTCTTGGTCAAATTGACATCTGGACTTTGGCTGAGAGTGTGCATTATTTTACACAGTGAAGATGTGGAAGGGCCATTGTGATAACAAGGAGGCTTGCCTGTGGTTGGGTACAAAATGCCAGAGTGTTAGTATGCCTAGCTTCTTGGTTTGACTTCACTGTGCATGACCTTGGGAATACTTGGGATAACCTGATCAGTTATCTCATTTGTAAAATGAGGTGGGTAGCCTAACTGAACTCTAAGGTCCTTCCAACCCTAAGCTATTAAAGTTACAGGGCACAGTCTAATGTTGCAGTTTTGAGGCTAGCTTGGCATCTGTCAAGTGACAGATTTGGGCTTGCACTGAATCATCTGCAATGGGCTTCTCTTCCATTTGTGGTCAAGGGAATTTTCTTTTTTAAAAAATTCTTTTTAAAAATCGAAATTTGGATACAAGATAATGGATATTTTATACACACTTGTGTATATGTACATGCATATGTGTATGTGTATGTGTATATGTATGTGTATGTGTGTATTGATATGTATATATACACATACACAAAGATACACACACATATATATTTATATATGTATAACATATAATATGAAACTATTGCAGTTACATACTAATTGATTTCTTTGCTTCCTGTCTCTTGCTTCTCCAATCTGTCCTTTATACCCATGGGGTCAAACTCAAATAGAAATGGGGCCACCAGTCCATAACAAGAATTGCCATGGGAAGCACACTCATTTAGTTTTAAAATATAATATTATCTAATTTCATTGTATTTTATTTACTCTATGAAATATTCCCCAATTACATTGTAGTCTGGTTCCTGTGGCACCCCAAAAGGTTGGGGACATTTGACAGCTCTGTTTTACATAACTGCCAAATCACTCTTTCTATCACCACAGTGATCCCTGGCTCAAGATTCTTCCAAGGCTCCCTAATGCCTCTAGGATAATCTGTAAACCCTGTAGCTTGGCCATTTAAAGCCCTCCACAGTCTGGCTTCTGCCTACCTTTTCAGACTAGTTTCATGTTGTTCTCCTTCGTGAATTCCATTAACCAGTCAAACTGGCCTTTGGGGCTTTATCCTGAGCACTGAATTCCATTTCTGTGTCTTTGCAAAGTCCTTCTGCTAGTACGCTTTCCTCACCCGTTCCACCCCAAATCCCCAGATCTCTTCAAGCCTCAGCTCTGACTACATATCCTAGGGGAAGTCACTCCTGACCCTCCGTACAGTTCTTTCCTCCTCAATTGATCTTGCGCTCACTTTTCTATCTTCATATTGTACATAAGCCCACTACTGCTGGAAGCCTGTTTCTTGGAGCTTGTGGTTGTTCTTCATTTTCTCTCTGCACCCCTCCTCCAAGACCTAACAGTGTTTTGCACCAGTTGGCAATCAATGCTCATTGAATGAATGAGATATTTTGTAGGTACTTAACTGTGTATTTGTCGTGCCCACTGTCCCTCCCTTCTTGCAGTAGAGTGTCAAGAATTACATCCTTTCATTGCTTCCATTTTATGTCCCTAGTGATCAGCACAGTATAAGGAGCACGATAAATGTTTAATAAATGTCTATTGTTGTTGTGTTCCATTTTTTTGAGCCACTGCCCTCATTAAACAACAAAAATAAGCTAACAAAAACAGGTTAATAACTGAACACTCAATTTCACAGAAGAGTTTTTACAATCAAAGTATTTCCTGTATTGCCAAAACTGTTTCCTCTTTTGGGAGGAGGAGTGACATTATAACTGGCCGGCTAACTAGGCTGTGTAGAGAGTTGATGAGGATGGTACAGATTTAAGGAAAAAAGCCCCCACAATTATTTTAGGTCTGAATTATCCAGAACGGCTAAAGACAAGAGTCTAATAAATTACATCATCTCAGCTCTGTTCACCCCTTCCCTGTTGTACTATGTAGACACAATTTCTGACTCTACACTGGAGATTGTATCAGTTCCTTAGACCTCCTGGTGCCATTTAATAAGGTATTAATTCAGAAAGAGTTTAAGGCATCTTCTGGTTATAATGTGATTTATATTTCCCGAAACTAAGTTAAGGAGCCTGGGGGCAATTGTCTAGTCTCCTAGAGGTTCAGCTACCTTCTGGTGTTAGGTTTATAAAATACTGCATCAGAACAGAAAGTGAACATTCTCTGTATGGAGAATGCCGTAGCTTTTGGTGAAACTGAGTGGAAAATCTTTCCAAGTTGTACCTCTAATCATGCTAGCAAAGAAGGCTGACAGGTCTCTGGCTTTCTAATTTTATGGATGACAAAACAGGGAGAGAAAGAATTTGAACTCAGGTCCTCTGATTCCAAATTAGCCCTCTTTCCCTATAACTCAGGAGAGACTGACACAATAGAGTATTCTTGGAAACCAGGATATTGTTGGGGCTAGACACTGCCTTCAGACTTCCACCAGTAAAGGGAGAAAGAAGCGTGGCTTAACACTGTGGATTTCCAATGACAGATGGATCTGACATGGCACAGAACCATCCCCATAAGGAAGTTTTTTTTCTTTTTCTTTTTACAGAAGGCTTTACACCTTTGACAAATTAGCAATTGATCAAAAATAAGGTGGCAGCACCCTTCATCACCATCTCCTACTGCTTGGGTGTCCTCTAGCCATTGTGACATGCCATTTCATTTGGTGATTTTTGGTGTCCAGATTTCTTGGAGTAAATCCGACATTAGAGTAATACTCAAGAGCAAGATCATGAAATCTTCAAAACCCAATTTACTCTCTGTTTGCTCCTCAAGCTCAGAAAGGATCTCTTTGTACTTGGGTTTGTTTTCTTGTCCCTGTGAGAATAACAAATAAAAAGTTCTCAGAGCATTGTTGACACCCCATGTTTGTAGGTGTTCATAGATTTTCCATTTTTTTCTAAATTAATCTACTTGGTTCTAGGATTAGTGCTTAGAAAATATTCATATGAATTTGCAGTTTTGGGTTCAAGAATAGTTTTTCCCCACCCCCACCAGATAAGATTGCCAAGAACTCTGAAATATAATTGTGAAGAGAAAATACATATGCTTTGGGAGACCTTCCACATTCAATTGGCTCATAAATCAAATCCAAACACACAGTTCACATAAACAGAAAGATCGACGGTACCAATACGAATCACATTATTAATGGAGGGTCTCTTTGTATCAGACTACAACTTGTGAATAATCTTCCCTGCTAACACTGCAAGCATTAAGGTCATTGCACTCAGTATCCTAACTCTTTGTGCCCTCATTTATCATCTTTGGCTTAATCACCAAATGCTCACCCACATGCTAATTGTCAAAAATAATCATGATAATGATGGAAGGATATCTCTTGAAAGCCCCTGAGAGAATATAGCTTCTGTACACAGGGTAAATCCATGTTTCTTGATTCCAGTCAGCAGCCAGGTCATTGTCATTCTACTTTCACACATTGTCCCTACTTGTCCCTTTCTCTCTAGTCACATTCTAAATTCCAGCCAAGCTGCTCTGCAGGCTGTTCCTTGTACAATTTCCCATCCCATTACCTTTGTCCAGACTATCCCACATAGCTGGCATGTACTCCATTGAGAGAAATGACTATTAACAACTGATAATTTGGGGAGATTCAGATTTCCTCTTTCTTTAAATCCTCATTTCAAGACCTCCATCTCTGAAGGTTGAACTGACCTTTTTCTTTATCCAGACCCCACACTGGTGGGGCAGCAATTATGCTCTATTCAAGTTTGGGTGGGAATAAATTCTTTGAATAGATTGCCCAAGACTGGGGGTAACTTAAGAAATAGATGATGTAATTCAGGTCTAACCCCTCACCGTAATATTCATTCTCTCATTAATTGCTTATCAATCAGAATTGATTGCCACCTTTGGAAACACCCAAGGGTGTGGAACACCAATGGACATATAAGCCATGAGCCCACTGCCATGATTGTCTTTGGTCAAAGAAAGGGATTTCCAAATAACCATCCTTTTATTAAATACTGGCATTATTAATGAAATGATTAAATTACCCAGAAACTATGTCTTCTGAACCTTTTTAAACACCACAACCTCTTCAGCACCACTTACTTTGGGTTCCCTAGTGCCTTTCAAGATTCGGTTCAGGGGATTTCTCTTACTTAAAGCCTTTCCTGACCCCTCAGTTGTCTACAGTTTATTCTTACAATTATGGTTTTATTTTGTATATGATTCCTATTTGCTGCTTTAGATTTAACAGTCTGTATGATCCTGGAAGGCCTGGGTTATTTCATTTTCTTAGGTCCAATGCCAAACACAATGCTTTGTACTTAGTCGATGCCAAATAAATCTTTATTGAATGGATGGATGAAATAGACATGATCATCTTTCTCCTCTAAGACCATGGGTCCCCACAACAATGTAGCCCTATTTGACTGAATGGTGACATGGTGGTTCTTTCTATATTGTGGGAAAATATCCTATAGACTTGGTAAAAAAACTTTAGCAGAAAATAAAAGTACAAAACAATGCAGTACAAAATTCAATCAGTTTCATCAACAGCCCAAGATAGACTGGCTGCCTGACATGATGAAGACGATGTTTGGTTGAGTTTTTGACTGAAATGACAGGTGTTGGGGCTTTCTTTGGAAATGCTGGTTTTTTCAAGCAATGAGCCAGTGGGGTGCCCTACTCACCTGTCTGATCAGAGAAGCATATCTTTTACACTTCCTTCACGACCTATTTTGTGAAGTCCTATGGAGAACTGGTTGAGGTACCTAGTGTGATGGTAATTCCTGCTCTTTATAATTCTATACATTCTCATGTTTTATATTGGAATATGAAGAGGATTAGAGGATGGAAGATGGGAGAAGAGGATGATTTGCCAAACCCAATCCAATTTCACTTTTACATGAAGATGAGTGGTGGTGAGTTCGATTGCTTTTATAGGGATGTTTGCTTCTGGGATTTAGTCCATAGGTGGTTCCTATTAGCTTGTATTTCCTTCTTTCTTCCTTCTTGCTTGTAGAGAACAGGTACTTTCAATCAAATAGGACATAACAAGACACCTTAGACATTTTCACCAATACCACCAAGGAGGCCCAGGAGAAAATGAGTCCCCTAGAGTCCATTGAAATAAAGTTTCCTCATTTGGAAGGTAGGTCCAACATAACAGGTGGCATCATTAAATTGGGGACTGTGTATATTTATTTATATGAAATGGGAGTGGTCATAAACTTTCTGTTTATCCCACACTAAGGACAGACTACCTACAAATCCAAAGACTCTTGACTCAAAGACTCTTGGAAGGGACATCAGAAGTCATTGAGTCGAATCCATATCTAAACAGGAATTGCCCTCACATCACTAACAAGTGGTCATCCAGCCTTTGCACGAAGCTGCCTGATAACCAGGAACTCATTCTTACACAGAGTAAGTGTAAGTACCATTGGACTACTCTAATGGTTTTCTCTTATACTAAACTTAAGCTTGCCTCTCTGCAATTTATCCACACTATTTATGGGATCATAGATTTAGAAATGGAAAGAACCTCAGAGTCCAAACTCCTCATTTAGGCACCACAATTTGGAAAGGACACTAACGCACTAGAGCAGTTCTTAAACTGGGAGCCTATGAAATAGGATGGGGGAAAACTACATCTTCATTTTCATTAACTGAGATTTAGCATTTCCTTCAAATATTTAAAAACATCATTCTGAGGAGGGGTCTATAGTATTCACCAAACTGCCAAAGAGGTATAGTCATGAAAAATTAAGAAACCCTAAATTAGAGGGTGAATGAAAAAATGAAAAAAATGAATGATGAAAAAAATGAATCCAAGAGAAGTGAAGTGATTCGCCCAAGGTCATGCAGGTAACAGAGCTTTGAACCAATACCCCAGAGAGACAGTGCTCTTCTGGATCTAGCATGCTGTCTCTGCTCCTTTTTCTGTCCTTTAGAGACAAGCAGAATAAATCCATGTCCCACATGACAGCCCGTCAAGTTGTTGAAGACAGCAATCAGATCTCCCTTGCCTTTGTTTCTCCAGACCAACCATCCCAAGCTACTTCAACAGATTCTTACATGACATTGTTTCCCAACCTCTCATTATGCTGGTTGCTTTCTTCTGGATTAGGGTTTCTTAATTTTTCATGACGATACCTCTTCGGCAGTTTGGTGAATTCTATAGACCCCTCCTCAGAATGATGTTTTTAAATATTTGAAGGAAATGCTAAACCTCAGTTAATGAAAATGAAGATGTAATTTTCCCCCATCCTATTTCATAGGCTCCCAGTTTAAGAACTGCTCTAGTGCGTTACTGTCCTTTCCAAATTGTGGTGCCTAGGAAGTGAAACAAAACTGCACATGTGGTCTGTCCAGGATGGAGGACAGTTGGACTATCACCTTCTTTATTCAAACCCCACCATCTACATCAGTGATTCTCAGTCTTCCTAAAGCCATGACCCTTTAATACAGTTCCTCATGTTGTAGTGACCCCCAATTATAAAATTATTTCCGTTGATACTTCATAACTGTAATTTTGCTACTGTTATGAATCGTAATGTAAATGTCTGATATGCAGGACGTATTTTCATTGTTAAAAACTGAACATAACCCACAGGTTGAGAACCTCTGAATTCTACATGAAGCCATTCCTATCCCATCAACTACTTTTATCTTCACTGAACTATTTTGTGTTTATTATGCATGGTGTGTGTGTGTGTGTATGTGTATGTATTTGGGTATACCCATGTGTGTTCACATTTTGATAGAATAAGTTCCTGAAGAGCAGGATCCATTTCTTTGTACCCATTGATTCCTTGGTATATATTTTCTATGTACTTAATTATATGTATTCTATCTCACTCATTAGAATGTGAACTCCTTCATGGCCAGCATGCAAATTTGTTCTGCTTGACTGTACATATTTGTTATGAGGTGTTTGTTTTGGGGGGGAATCAAGAGGGAGAGAAAATATATGATTGCTAATTGAAATAATAATAATAATAATAATAATAATAATAATAATAATAATAATAATAATAAAAAAGTGAGCTGCTTCAGAGAAGGGAAAATGTTTTTGCCTTGTTCTTGTACCCACAAACTAGCATAGTTGCCTGTCATGCAGCAAGAAGTTTATAAATGCTTGTTGACTGATTGACTGACTAGGAGTTTAATAAATAATGAATTGATTATTCTGCTTAATGCAGCCTAAGGTCGGCATAACTTCTTTGGCTGTCATGTCACAAGATTTATGTGTATCGAGGTTGTAATCCCCTACAATGGTCAATCTTTTCTCACCATGACCTACTGTCTATCTACCCTGCCTTCATCCTGAACCTGTGCAGCTGATATTTTTGAATCCAAGGCTAGGACTTTTAAGTAATTCTAACTCAATTCCATCTCTCTGGATTCCACTACTAATGCTGGCCTTCATTTTAAATAGTTCCTGTTTAAATTTCTTGACCATCCCAATCTGCTATCTTGGATCTCTAAAGATGGTGGTGAATACCAATGAGGCAACCTGGCCAACTGCCTTCTATTATATTGTCTTGTTTTAATAGGTCCCTAAGGATTTGACAGAATATCACATAAATGGCTGACTGTGACTCACTGGAAACAGACACCCACTGGACCCAGAATTAAGCAAAAAATTTAAAGGGCAAATATTAAAAGACACGTCCTTTAAGGAAAACCACCCAAGAGATAACACTTTCTGTTTACTGGTGGAAAGTTTACCCCAAAGTAGTTATTCTTTTTACTCTCTTACTATATATAGGGGTTCTGTGAGGCAAAAGAAAAGCAAATCTTGATTTAAGATAACGAATGACCCTCCAGCCAAGCTGTAGTTGTGACTCAGACACTGCCTGTTCACTTGAATCTCCTTACCTGGATGAAATTCACAAACTGGGTCTTCAGTAAGTTTTTGGCGACAGATTTACTGAGTTTGCCATCTGGGTCAGAAGAGTTATTATAAATCAGAGCTGCAGTAGCAAAGGCTTTCTCCAAGTCTGAGCCTTTCCCCAGAGCTATAAAAGAGATTACATGCAAAGCTGTGTTACATGATGGAAAATGAGATCTAGAGACATAAAATCTATCCTTTCTTTTCTTTTTCTTTTTTTGCTGTGCTTGCTTCTTTTATTTTTTCTGCAATTGCAAGTAATTTTTTTTAACATTCTTTAAAATTTTTTGAGTTCCAAATTCTCTGTCTACCTTCTTCCCCCCTCCTTGAGAAGGCAAGCAATTTGTTTATGCATGTGCAGTCAAGTGTAACACATTTCTCTACTAGCCATGTTACAAAAGAAAACACAGACCAAAAAAACCCCAAGAAAAATAAAGAAAAAAATTCAAAATGTATTCTCTGATCCACATCCAGACTTCTTCAGTTCTTTCAAAGCTAAGTCATTCATAGTTAATTATCATATAATATTGTTCTGGTATAAAATGTTCTCCTGATTCTTCTCATTTCACTTTATATCAGTTCATATAAGTCCAGTTTTTTTCAAACCATCTTGCTTGTTATTTCTTATAGCACAATAATATTTCATTATAATTATATGCCACAACTTTTTCAGCCATTCCCAAATTGATGTGAATTTCTAATTCTTTGCCCCCCAAAGGAGCTGTTATAAACATTTTTACACACATAGATTCTTTTTCTTTTCCTTAGATCTCTTTGAGATATAAATCTAGTAGTGATATTTCTGGGTTAAAGGCTATGCACAGTTTCATAGCCCTTTGGACATAGTTCAAAATTGCTCTTCAAAATGATTGAATCTGTTCACAACTCTATGAAGAATGGATTAGTGTCCCATTTTCCCCACCATAGTCCTTCTAGCATTTGTAATTTTCTCTCTCTCTGCCTTCCTGCCTTCCTTCCTGCCTTCCTCTCTTTCTTCCTTCCTCTCTTCTCCCCCTCTCTCTTTTTCTTTCTTTCTTTCTGTTTGGTATGAGGTGGTATGTCAATCTTGTTTTAATTTGCATTTCTCTAATCAATAGTGATTTAGAGAATTTTTCAAATTAATATAGATAATTTTTATTTCTTTTTCTGAAAATTATCTATTCATATGCTTTGATAATTTATTAACTGGAGAATGACTTGTATTCTTACAAATTTGACTCAGTTCTTTATATATTTGAAAAACAAATACTTTATAAGAAAAAAATTACTGTAAATCCCTCCCTCCCCCCCCACAGTTCCCATGCTTTCTTTCTAATATTGATTCCATTGATTTTGTTTTGGAAAAACTTTTTAATACAATGTAATCAAACTTATCCATATTATATGCCATAATGTTCTCTATCTCTTGTTTGGTCAAAAATTATTCTCTTATCCATAGATATGACAGGTAAAAATTTCCACACTTTCTAGATTTTCTTATGTCTAAGTCACATAATCATTTTGAGTTTATCTTGGTATACATTGTGAAATACTGGTCTATAATGGTTTCTGCCAAACTGCTTTCCAGTTTTCTAAGTAATTTTTGTCAATTAATGAGTTCTTGTCCACAAAACTTGGATCTTTGGATTTATCAAACACTAGGCTATGATGATCACAGTCTACTGTATATTGTGTGCTTAATCTATTCGGCTGATCTGCTGCTCTATTACTTAGATAGTACCAGATTGTTTTGGTGATTACTGGTTCATAATACAGTTTGAGATCTTGTATGGCTAAGTCACCTTTTCCCACATTCCCCCACCCCATTGATATTCTTGATATTCTTGACCTTTTGTTCTTCCAGATAAATTTTGTTATTATTTTTTCTAGCTCTATAGAATAATTGTTGCATATTTTGATTGGTATGGCACTAAATAAGTTAATTAATTTAGGTAGTATTGTCATTTTTATTATATTGGTTTGGTCTACCCATGAATAATGAATATTTCTCCAGTTGCTTAGATCTGACTTTATTTGTGTGAAAAGTATTTTGTAACAGTGTTTATATAGTCTTTAGGTTTGTTGTGGCAGGGAAACTCCTAACTATTTTATATTGTCTGCAATTATCTTAAAAGAAATTTCTCATTTTATCTCTTACTGTTGGACTTTGTTGGTAATATACAAAAATGCTAGTGATTTATGTGGATTTATTTTATACCCTGCAACTTTTCTGAAGCTGTTAATTATTTCAGTTAGGTTTTAGTTGATTCCCTAAGTATACCATTGTATCATCTACAAAGAGTGATAGTTTTATTTCCTCATTGCCTGTTCTAATTCCTTCAATTTCTTTTTGTTCTATTACTGTTATAGCTAGCATTTTTAGCACAATATTTAATAATAGTGATGATAATGGACATCCTTGCTACACTGCTGTCTTATTGTGAAAATTTCTAGATTATCTTTGTTTTAGATAATGCTTGCTGATGTCCTTTAATTGATACTACTTATCATTTGAAGGAAAGTTCTATTTATTCCTATGCTTCCTAGTTTTATTTAAATAAGAATGTGTTATATTTTGTCAAAAGTTTTTTTTACCTCTATTGAGATAATCATATTATTTTTGTTGTTTTTGTTATTGACATGGTCAATTATGCTGATAGTTTTCCTAATATTGAACCAGCCTTGCATTCCTTGCATAAATCACATCTGCTCATAAGGTATGATCTCTGTGATATATTGCTATTATCTCTTTGCTGTTCCTTTATGTACAATTTTTGCATTAATATTCATTAGGGAAATTGGTCCATAGTTTTTTTTCCCCCTCTGTTTTTGTTCTTCCTGGTTTAGGTATCAGCACAATATTTGTGTTTGAAAAAAAAGAAATTTGGTAGGTCTTCTTTGCCTATTTTCCCAAATAGTTAATATAGTATTGAAATTATTTGTTCTTTAAATATTTGGTAGAATTAACTTGTGAATCCATCTGGTTCTAGTGAGTTTTTCTTAAGGAGCTTATTGATGGCTTGTTTACTTTCTTTTTCTAAGATACTGTTATTTAAGTATTCGATTTCCTCTTCCATTATTTTGGACAATGTATATGCTTGTAACCGTTCATTTCACTTAGGTTGCTAGATTTTTCAGCATATAATTCATCAAAATAACTTCTAATAATTGTTTAAATTTCCTCTTTATTGGTGATGAATTAATTACTTTTATTTTTGATACTGTAATTTAGATTTTCTCTTTCCTTTTTTAATTAAATTAACCAATGGATTCTTTATATTTTTTCATCAAATATGTTTCTAGTTTTATTTACTTGTTCAATGATTTTCTTACTTTCATTTTTATTAATATCTCCTTTGGTTTTCAGGATTTCTGATTTAGTGTTTTACTAGAGATTTAAATTTTTCCTTTTCTAGTTTTTTTCTTAGTTGCATGCCGGATTCATTGATCTGCTTTTCCTTTTCAGAAACATAAAATTTCCCCTAAGTACTGCTTTGGTTGCATCTCATAAATTTTGGTACATTGTCTCATTGTTGTCATTCTCTTTGGTGAAATTATTGACTGTTTCTATGTTTTGTTCTTTGACCTACTCATTCTTCAGAATTAGATAATTTGTTTTCCAGTTCATTTTTAATCTATATTCCCATAGCCCTTTATTGAACATAATTTTTTATTGCAGTATGGTGTAAAAAGGATGCATTTTTTTCTGCTTTTCTGCCTTTGGTTATGAGGTTTTTATGCCCTAATATATTGTCAATTTTTGTGAAGGTGCCATGTATAGCTAAGAAAAAGGTATATACCTTTTTATTCCCATTCAATTTTCTCCAGAAGTATGTCATATCTAAATTTCTGAAATTCTGTTCATCACTTTAACTCTTTTTTTGGTTTATTTTGTGGTTAGATTTATCTAGTTCTGAGAGGGGAATGTTGAAGTCCCACACTAGTATAGTTTAACTATTTCCTTCTATAACTCATTTAACATTCTCTTTAAGAATTTGAATGCTAAGCCATTTAGTGCATGAATGTTTAGTATTGATATTGCTTTATTGTCAATGGTATCTTTTAGAAATATGTAGTTTCCCTCCTTATCTCTTTTAATTAGTACCATTTTAGTTTTTGCTTTATCTGAGATTGCTACTCCTGCATTTTGTTTTTTTACTTCAGCTGAAACACAATAGAGTCTGCTCCAGCCCCTTACTTTTATTCTGTGTGTCTATCTGTTTCAAATGTGTTTCTTGTAAACAAACTATTGTAGGATTCTTAACCCACTTTGCTATCCTCTTCCATTTTATGGATAAGTTTTTCCCATTCCCACTCAGTTATGATTATTAATTGCATATTTCCTTCCATCCTATTTTTCCCTGTTTATCTTTTTCTCTCTCTTTTTATCCCATCACTACTCAAAAGTATATTTTGCTTCTGACCACTACCTCCCTTCTTCTGCACCCCTTCTATCATCCTTCCCTTTTATCTTATTCCTTTCCCCTCATACTTTGCTGCCAGGTAAAATAGAGATTTCTATACACAACTGAGTATGTAAGTTACTCACTCTTTGAGCCAATTCCAATGAGAGTAAAGTTCCAGCATTGCCCACTACCCCTTCCATCTTCTTGTCCACTGTATAAACTCTTTCTTTTGCACCTCTTTTATGTGAGATAATTAAGAATAATCTGTTCTAAAGGAGCAGGGGAGGAGATGGGGGTGCACTGTAGTAGTGATGTGGTTTCCTGGGAAGTAACATGCAGGACCGGACCTTCATTGGTCCTTCGTAATTCACTTGATGGGTATGAGAGGGCACAGTGATGAGAATGTTTTACTAACTCCTTCCATACAAATCTGCACTCTGTGAATGGCTGATGAGAAAGCAGCACTGTTCATGTATCAATTAATTAAGCAATCAGAATTTATTTAGAGCTACTATGTGCCATGCACTGTGGATACAAAGACAAAGAATTCTTGCTCTCAGGGAGCTAATATTATTTTATGGAAGATAGTAAGAATATCTATGTCTATATCTATATCTATATGTGTGTGTGTGTGTACCTAGAATAAGTATAAAGAGAATAAATACCAATAAATATAAGAAAAGTCAATAAATATATTAGGATGTCAGTTCTTTGAGATTAGGGACTACTTGCTTTTCTATATGTATTCTCAACATTTTGAATAGTTCTTTGTATACAGTAGCTCTTAATTAATGCTTTTACTCTCATTTATTCATACAATATTGTTGGGGGAGGGAAATGAAAATTATAAAATCCAGAACATCAGGATCCCAACTTAGGTCCTTCTGCTTTAAATCCTGGGCTCTTATCACTACGTTGTTGGCTCTTTTTCTCCCTACAGTATAATTCTTGTGATGCCACACACGGCATATTATGATGACAGTGAATGGAACATGTGCCAGGGAGATACTAGTGACAGCTGGGACCTGAAAGCTGCAGCTTTAGAATGCCTGGCTTTTGGCTTTGGGTCTCATTCCCTTGTGCCATGGTGGGCTACCCACGGTCACCTCTGCTAGTGCAGGGTCATGTACATAGTGGGCATGTACTACAGTCAGGGAATGAAGAAAAGGGAAACACTAGAGTTGGAGTAGCCACATTGAATTGCCTAAGCTCAGTGTGTTACTGTGGAAATACAACTCTGGATTCAGACAGGTGGAGAAAATGGGCTGAAATTTTAATTGTGCCAATTTTTAGCTGTGTGACCTGGGGCAGAATGCTTAACTTCTCTGACCTCAGGTTGTTCATGTATAAAATTATGAATTTGAACTCAAGGGCTTTTATGGTCCTTCTAGTTCAAAATCTGTGGTTCTATACGTGACACTGTACCAATCATATTTCTGAGCCTCAGTTTCCCCATCTGTAAAGTCAAAGATGAAACTTGATGGCCTCTAAGGCCCCTTGCAGCTCTAAACCTATGATCCTACCTGTGACCTAGCACATGCCCCATCACCTTTCTGGGTCTCATTATATCAGTGAAGATGGCCTCGATGCTCCCATATCAATCTAAGTCTTAGATCTGAATTTCCCATTCCTGTAGTAGAGTTCCCAGAGTTAGGCGTATGTGGCCTTGCTGGTTCCCCTTGACCTTCAGTGGATGGGCATGTGTATTGAGACGACTGATTGCTCCTATAGGTGCTGTCTCATGAGAAAGTCTAGCCTATTCACCTTTAACCTTTAAATCCCTAGCTTCTTAGCCTCTCTCTAGGCTCTGCCACGACTATGATCCTAATGTTAATGTGTCCTCTGCCCTCCCTTGGCTATGTTCAATACTCTTATTTTTGGGGTGATGCCCATGACATAGTGAATGACCTTTCTATATTCTCAGTCAAAATGCATCGGGCTTGAAAGGTATATTTCTGAAGGTATTAATGAAGAACTACACCTGCCAATGCCTCCCAAAAGAAAAGAATTTGACTCTTCATGTGTTTAATTCTTAAACTTTAGTATGTATAGAATGTCTGTAGCCCTGAGTCTGCCTGGCTGAGAGATGAGCTGTGCTTTATAAATAGATCAGCCTTTAAGAAGCAGACAGCTTCAGGGAAAAAAAAATCACTTCTTTGAGGTAAACATGCTCTCTAATTGGCCTAGCAAGCCTCTTGTTTTGACCTGTTTTTAGGACTGAGAAGCTTGCTTGCTTTCATACCACTTGCAAAAAATAATGAGGCATAGTGATCTAAGACCTGGGCATGTTAGAACTTGATAAGACCTTAGTGATCACAGGTTTGAAAACCCTCATTTACAAATGAGGAAGATGAGACCTGGAGAGACTCAATGATATAAGATCATGACCTTCTAGTGAGAAAGGGCCTTAAACATTATCTTGTTCAGCCTTCTCCTTTGAGCCTTTCAGATTTTGAGTGGTTTGTTGAAGGCCAAAAGGGGCCTAGAGACCTAGTTCCATCACTGAGTTCTATAGATGAAGAATTTGGGCTCTGGAGAAACTGAGGCCTGGGTTCTTTCTCTGATGGTATAGAGAATAACTCATACATGCTTGACTATTACAGGTTAATCAGTCAATCAACAAGTACTTATTAAAGACCTACTATGTGCCAAGCACTGTGCTACGCTAAGCCCTGTGGACACAAAGAAAGGAAAGACAGTCCCTGCCCTCAAGGAGCTCCCAGTCTAATGGAGGAGATGGTCAGCAAACAGTTCCACGCCAACAAGATGAAGCAGAGCTATGTGCCGGAGGAAAGTTGCCGGCACCAAGGAGAAGGCGGGCAGATTTCCCACCAAAGCCAGGTAGCTGTTGTCTGTGTCTTCACTTACGTTCACCACAGCAGGGCTACTCATCACGTCGGGGAGCTTCCTTCATTTCTTTGGACAGTTTAAAGATACTAATGAAGCATACTGTGCCCCCTGATTATATGACTTTCAATCAAGAAATCAACGAGTATTTGATAAGTACCTACTATGCGGCAGGGATGTTGTTAGGTGTTGGGGATACAAGACCAAAGGATAAAACAATTTCCATTCTCGAGAAGCTTTGGAAGACAACATGTACAAGCATATAGAAAATTTTCTTACAATGAATGTGATATGGTTTATGGAGGAAGGGCAATAGAAGACGGGGTGATCAGCTTGAGTTTGACTTCATCATGAGCACAGTAAGGTAGGGGGGAGTAATGAGAAAAGGGGAATGGAAAAGGGATAAATATTTACATAGCATCTATTGTGACACTGTTCTAAGTGCTTTACAAATATTATTTGAGTCTCACAATAACCCTGTGAGGTAGATACTTTGATGAAACTGAGGCAAACATCACCTAAGTGACTTACGTAGGGTTCTCTAGCTAGGAAGTGTCTGAAGCTCTATAATTCAATGCTTAAACTGTGGGTTGTGACCCCATATGGGGTTGTAAAAATTTGGCAACACTAAAAAGTTTCTGTACGAGCAATGATAAAAAATTAATGAAAAATCAAACACATAATGAATCCAAGGTGTTTCTGGCAGCATCTGGCAACTTCACTATTTCCTTGGTTCTGAACGCAAAGTATACGCACTTTGCACTGCACTGCATACACTGTCAGGCAATGCAATGCTGACAAACTGATGGAGCTTAAAAAAGGATCTTTAGTGGAACAAATTTAAGAAACCCTGTTCTGTATGAATTCAATTTTTCCTGACTCCAGGCACTACCCCATCTAGCTGCCTTCAGAGGTGAGGAGAGCGAATATTTTGAGAATGAGCAATGGTCAGTACAACAGCTTGAAGATGAGAGATGGAGGGTCATATGTGATGACCAGCAAGAAGGCAGTTTGAATTGCAGAGACTTGTTTGAGGTTTCAGAGTTAGTAAATGGGGGTGTGAAAAGTCAAACTCAGAAATGTGATTGATGGTCTGGTGCTTTCCCAACACACCAATTATTCAGTCACAAATGGCATTTTTGACTTCTTTAGATGAGGGACAAGTAATCATTAGAGCGCAGGACAGTGTGTTTGGACTCTGTCCATGGGAAGGATTTGCAGAAAATCAATTATTTTGGAAGATTTGTATTTGTTCCTAAATTATGACTGGAAAAGTTTTACTGTGGTTCAGTTGTGCCCTACTCTTGGTGAGTTTGTATGGGGTTTTCTTAACAAAAATGCTGGAGTGTTTCGCCATTTCCTTCTCCAGTGGATTAAGGTAGACAGAGGTTAAGAGACTTGCCCAGGGTCACACAGCCAGTGATTGAGGTTAGATGTGAATTCAGGTCTTCCTGACTCTAGGCCATGTTTTCTATCCACAAAGTCATCTACTAACTTCAACTGGAAAACTTAGAGGTATACGTATATAGGAGCATGAAAGTGTGATTTGTCCAACACACTAAGGATATTTGAATCAGATTGGATTCCAAGGATGGGGAGCTTCTGATATGAGGATCCCCACATTCCAAAGTCCTGAGGCAGCATTTCCTGAATGGTTAAGTTTGATGCATTCTGAATTTGAATTATGATTTTGGTAAACTCAACATATCTCCTCCTACCTCATGACTAGCTAAATTTCCTCTTGTTGCAAACAGAATGGACAAGGGTACTGTCAATTAAGCAAAAGCAAGAATCACATTGCTGGGGTTCAGGTGGCACTTGACATTTTGTGGAAATGTTTGGTCGCCTCTCTAGAGGGGTTATCAGAGTAGGTTGCAATGCAGATGCACTGCTCAGACATACTATTGATCTTGAGAGTCAGCATAGTCTAGTGGGAAGAATGCTGAATTTTGAATAAAGAAAACCTGAGCTATTTGGCTTTTGCCAACTACCTACGTGACCCTGGGCAAGTCATTTAGTCTCTGTGGGACCCATCCGTGAAATGGGAATATAGAATTCAGACTTATAGGATTATTGAGAGGCTCAAATGAAAGTGTCCTGCAAACCTTGTGGTCCCATGTACTTAACTACTAACATGAAGAGGCTGGACAAAGGGACCTCTCTCTTCAGCAGCTCGAGGCCAAGGACTGTTTTTGCCTCTCTGTATCCCTAGAACATAGCACAACATCTGTCACAGTCAACATTTATTCAATTCTTATTGATGATTGATTTTATGATTCTATGTATTTTTATCCAAGATGGCATAGGTTGTGTAAACCTAACTGGACAATGCAACTTATTCTCAAGTGATTTCTGCGGGTTTATTTTGGTCCTTCATGGGCTTGTCAATATTTAAATTCTTCCATATCTTTTTTCCCACTGATCTTGTTCTTCTACTCTAAAAGGGAACAAAAGAAAGGAGAGAAATCCATAGGCTACAGAAGGATGAGAGAGACAGAAAATTTGGCTCAGCCAGAGGGAGGCTCTCAACCATGACTTCCATTCCATGCCATCCATTCTATGAGATAATATTTTTAAAAAGCACTTAGCACAATGCCTGCTACATAGGGGGTACTATCTAAATGCTCATTTCTCTCCCTATCCATTCTGTTCCATTCTAGTCTCTAAGTGCTAGGCTCCATGTTGGGGATATGGAATATACAAAGATAGAAATAAAACAATCTGTCTTCAGGGAGTTTACATTCTCCTGGAGGGAGGGTGCTGACAAAATATGTCCATAGAAATTCCTCTGTTTTAAATTTTCACATTGTTTCTGCTAGTTTTATTGTTGATATGATCAATGATAATGATGGTTTTCCTAATATTGAATCATCCTTGCATTCCTGGAATAAATCCTACCTGATCAAAATGTATTATTCTTGCCATAAGCTGCTATAGTCTTTTCTCTGTTTTAAATTTCCAGATGATTCAAAGAGGTGCATTCTGCTTGTTGTAGGATTCCCTGGCATTAGGTGCTGGATTCCCAATGCCATCTGTGGAGGTAGCATTGTGGATGCAGGAAGCTGGAGACACAGAGCACCTATTATGGCATGCCCAGGTGCCTCACCCCCTTCTTGGTGGCCAGAGACTTGGCCTGGGGGAGATCAGCTTGAAAGGAGATTAAAAACATTCCTTCCTTTGGCTCCAATTGTCCAGCACCTTATGGGCTTATTGGTGAGCGGAACTCTGACAGAAATCTCATGTAACAGGTTACCTGCTGATTTATCTATTAAAGCACCCAGTATGTAGGGTGTGAGAGATATCATCACAGAGTGCCACAGTAGGCTGAATGTGGAGGATGGAATACCTGGGTCCAGCTCCTGGGAAGTCCCATTTGACCCCTCAGTGCCCCAGTCAGCTATGAAAATCTCTAAATGACAGAGGAAATCCTGATCTGCAAGGTAAATGGAGTTTCCACACTGAAAGTTTTCTTTAACCAATAAAATCATAGATTTGGGCCAAAAAGGGCACAGTGTTTGGCATACGTAGTAGGTGCCTAGTAAATGGTTGTTGATTTTCTGATTCATTGCAACATGTAATAGATACAAACATGGAAAAATGGAATCCCGACTTTATGTGATGGGACCGTTGCACATGTAACCATGAGATGGGAATTGTACCTGTGATTCTATTGATACAGGGCACTCCCAGGTGAGGAAATTCCTTCTACAAATGCAAGTTGTCACCCGCTCTACCACTTCTAGTCTTAGAGAGTTGCTGAGAGCATGAGGAAATGGAGTGACTTGTCCAGGGTCACACAACCAATGTGTGCTAGAAATGGGACTTGACCTCAACATCAGAAAGGAAAGAAATGAGCATTAAGCACCTACTATGTGCCAGGCACTGGGCTAAGTGCTTTACAAATATTTTCCATTTGATTGTTCCAACATCCCTGGGAGGCAGGTTTTATTATCCTCTCCTTCTTACAGCTGAGAAAACTGAGGAACACAAATGTTAAATGATTTGCCCATTTAGTAGTAACACTAGTAAGTGACAGAGGCAGGATTTGAACTCTGGTCCAGCTCCAGCATGTTATTCACTATACCCCCTACCTGCCTCAGGTTATAAAGTGTGCAGGAAGGTCAGACAAAATGGCTTGAGGAAGCGGTAAGTCATTTCTGCTCGGAGGAATCAAGCCAGACCTCAGGGAAGTGTCTTGGATGAAGGGAAGAAGGATAATGGACGAAGGTGGGGCAGGGTGGATGCTGTTCCTGATGTGAGGGGCAGCACCAGAAGCTTTGGAGGCACAACTGCTCACCCTTAAAAATGAAGTCCCAATACAAGCAGCATCCAGGACTTCGTCATAGGTCTGAATGTCAAGATGACAGGTGTTTGTGAGCAGAAAGTTTGAGGCAAGTACCATACAGTACAGTGTAAAGACTATTAGCTCAGGTGTCATGAGACCTGAATTCAAATGCTACCTCTGGGCAAGTCACCCAGCGTCCTCCTTTTTGTAATAGAAGGGGGCTGGACTACATGGCCACAGACGTCCCTTCCAATTCTGTTTGAAAGCTCAAAAGAAATCTGATGGAACATGAAGAAAGACAACATTCAATCAGTTCTTGATAGCACACCATGACCCATTAGAAGAGCTTATGTATCTTTTCCTTATACAGACATAGGAGGGGCAGTGATAACCCCTTTATGGAAATTTTACCTGTACGACTGAATTCCAACCAAACATAAGTGATGTGAAAGTGTCTTGCTCCATTTAGTAGATTTGAATTGATTGTAAGGAATCAATCATGGGATTATAGAATATTAGAACTGAAAGGGGCCTTAGAAGACTTTGAATTTGATCTGAGAAAACTGAGACCCAGAGAAACCCAATGAGAATACACGGACTTGTGCTGAGACCACACAGCTCATTATTGACAGAAGCAGGACTAGATCCTAGGGCTCTGGTCTCCCATTCCAGGGCTGGCCTTGTTGGATTAGCTCAGGATTTCACATGTAGCATTCTTGACAACACTGTCCCAGATGCTGGGTGCTCCAGAGAGGCACTTGTGCATTACTCTAATTTCTGGCACAGCATCATACTCTTTCAAGTCAGAGAGGATGTTTTATTAATCACACTTGTTTTCATCTCTGCATCTTACCTTTCACAGAAGACAGTTGTTTAGATATTGGAATGCTGTCAATGAGAATGAAAGCAACATTAAGGTGCAGAAAGATTTAACTTTGCCACAAAAAGAAGCAAACAAAATAGTCCCAAACAAACCTGTCAACAAATTTCTACCTTCTTTCTTGTAAACTACGCTATGACCATGGCCAATTTAATTTTTTCTTTTTGCAAAAAAACTACAGTGCAAACCAGAAACCTCCCATTCCTGAAGTCTCTGTTAAAGACAGTCCCCAAAAGGATAGGAGAGAGAAATGATTCCTTTTTCTCCCACTGTGTAATCAGCGGACATATTTTACATATTTGAATAGTCTGAAATAATTTCTCCTTGTCATGGGTCAGCTGAGATGGCTTGTTTATCTTACAGTAGATTTTATCTGGAAAATCATTAACAAAGTTATTCAGCTTTAAATATTTCCCAAGAGGTGAGTTACACTAACTTGGGTTAAGCAGTTCATTCTCAGTTAATGGAGAAAAAAAAGGTTTTTTTAAAAAAATTCTTTTTGAGGTCAAAGTTGCAAGATGGTACTTGTGCACTTTCAATTCAATTTAAAGGTGGATTACTCTGGTTAAAAGGCTCCAGGCTTGGAATCCACAAGCTTGGAGGCCTTTGACATTATTAACTCTTGGTGTTGGAGTAGCAGGTCAGAATGAAAATGGAAGTCAAATGGGACCACTGACCTTTTCAGCATCGTTGGAGGCAGGTAGGTTGCTGTAGGGGATGCCAAAGGATGGGCTTCCCCTCCGGAGCAGGGCTTTTGATCCTTGGTGCTCACAGTGCATCCACACATTCTCCAGTCTTGTTGTCCCTGATCATCCCTAGGCAACAGTGACTAAGAGAAGCTGATACAAGTGTGAGTGCTGTGTATACTGTGGAAGAATAGAGGACTGTGGAATGAGCATGCAATTACTGAGAAGGCAACTTTCAAGCAATCTAAATAAATTCACAACCCACCAACTTGCACAATGAATTGGGGGCAGTGTTGGAGACAAGTAGATTAATAAAGCCTGTCTGAGAATATGGTGGCACATTATAAATACACTACACATCAAGGACACAACATGGTATAATGGATGGAGAAGTGGTCTGGGAGTCAGGAAGCACTGGGGTCGACAGTATCCAGTGTTATCCTGGAGCTGGCTTTGACCAGTGGGATAGCTCCAATTATTCTGTGTGCTTATTTATTCCTTGTGCTTAATACTGGCTATACAATGACAAAAGCGATTTCACAAATAGTCCCTGCCCTCAGGGAGGTTACATTTGAATGGAGGAGACAATCTGAAGACAAAAGTATATGCAGAATATATTTAAAATGAATACAAGGTAGTTTTTGGGGGGAGCCCTTGCTAGTTGCTGAGGAAACAAGGAAGGGGTGAGAAGATATGAAGGAGTTGAGACCTACACAGATGGAGAGAATGTCCACCTCAGGCTTAATACATTTTCCTCCTCTTTCCACATTCTATGGCACAGCCAAACTAGCCTTCTTCCTCTTCTTCCCAGGGTGTTCTATCTCCCATCGCTGTGTCTTTGCCCACACTGTCCCTTATGCCTAGAATGCCCTTTGTCCTAGTCTTTGACTCTGAAGATGCCTAGATTCCTCCAAAGCTGTTTCTGAGCCACTTCATATGGTGGATGACCTTTCTTATTTTCCTCTCTCCTAGTTCCCTCATTAGCACAATCTTTCTGTCTCTATATCTTTGTCCATCTGTCTGTCTTTTTCTGTCTCATCTCTCTTCCTCTGTCTCTTTCATCTCTATTTTTTCTGTCTCTTTCTCCCTCTTGAAATCATTCTATTTTACTTTGTATTTCCTTAGTTGTAAAGAAGTCCCTTCCCTCTTTTCTGCCCCATGTTGGTGTCACCTGCACACAGCAGGGGCTTAATAAGTGTTTGCTAAACTGTTTAATTAAGTAGCAAGTCTGTCCTGTAAGCAATAGGGGACAGTGGAGATCGTACTGCTGGGCACCATGGCTTAAGAAGGACAGAGACTAAGTAGAATTTTCTGAGGAGGGCAATCAGCACAGAGAAAGGCACAGAGTCCGTGTCCTATAAGGAAATGGGACCATTTAGCCCAGAGAAAAGTAGGCTGGGGGGAGGGGGAGAAGGAGTGAGTGAATGAGGGCTGTCTTCAAGTACTTGAACACTGTTATAATAAAAAGGAATCAGACTGGCTTCATTTGGCTCCAAAGGACAGAGCTAGAAGTAGTGGAGGGAAACTGAGTCAAGGTGGATTTAAGTTTGAAGTCAGGGAAGGGAAAATGCATAGGCATTTATGTTGTATTTACTATATGCCTGGCACTAGGTTAAGGGCCGTTACAAATATTTGATCCTCACAACAGCCCCAAAGTAGGTATTATCATTCCCATTTTATAGATGAAGAAACTGTAGCAATCTAAGGTGAAGTGGTTGCCCAGGGTCCCACAGCTAGTAAGTGTCTGAGGCTGGATTTGAATTCAGGTCCTCCTGACTCTAGATCCAGCTTTCCATTTTATGCCACTAGCTGCCTCCTGATGGCAGAAAAATTCAAATAATTAGAGTTGTCCCCAGACGTGCCTGGCTGCCTCCACGGGTGGTGGGTTTCACTCCTTGGAGGTCCTGAAGTGGAGGTGACCACCGATTAAATATGGTATATTGGGAATTCCTTTGGAGTGTGGATTGGACAAGGCAGCCTGAGAGATCTCTAACTCTGAAATTGTCATTTGATGAGTGGAGAAGAATTGGGTTGAAATCTTGCCTCGGATACTTATTAGCACTGTTAACCCTGGCAAAATTATCCAATCCCTTTGAGTTCCAGTTTCCACAACTGTACAATCAGCCACATAGTAGTACCTACATTGCAGGGTTGCTGTGAAGATCAGTTAGGATCATAGGTGTGCATTGTGTCTGGAGTTAGAGACTCAAATGTGGCCCATGGCACTTACCACTCACATGACCTTGGCCTTGGGCTCCTCACCTGTAAAAGGAGGCAGCTGGGCTAAAGGTTTCCAAGGCTTCTTGTCACTCCAGATCTATGATCCCACCAACCTTCTCAAGCACCTTGTAAACCTTTAAATGTTGCATAAATGTGAGCTGATAAACTTCTGGTTGGCAGAATTCATCACAGGTACAATGTGGGTGTTTTTACCCTGAATGAGTCCCCTATTTTCTGGCCCTTGGAGTGAGAATAGGTGGGCCTGTGCTAATAATAACTCCCATTTCCACAGCAGTGTGTCATTCCAACATGCTTTACATACATTATCACATGCACTGGGTGGGTGGTGAGGAGGTTCTGTACAGATGCCCAGGATGTCCTCCTGCTCTGTTCTACTGGCCAGTTCCTCCTCCGCTTGGGCAGGGAAATATATTCATTTTGCCTCTTGAGAAGCAGACTTAGCCATACTGCATTTACATATTTTATGCAAGAGTTCTACATCATTTTTTAATGATGAGACAGCTGTTTTGAATTTGTTGTCCTGAAGCCACTGGGCATCATGATCAATGGAAGGGGATTGAGGGACTAGAGTCCACTACCCTGGTCCGAGCTTTGGTTAAAGGACGTGGATCCCCAGTCTAGCCAGATTGTGACTCTGTAGCCCATGAAGTATGAAGTAGCCACTCCTATTATCTGAATTTTACAGATGAGGAAACTGAGGTTCAGAAAAGTGAAATAAATGACTTTTAGAGGGTCATCAAGCTATTAAGTGTCAGAGGTAAGATTTGATACTGTTTTCTGTGTCCAGGTCCAGTATCCTATTCACTAAGCGAGTCATCTCTGGATGATTCCTAAAAATAGCAGTGTCTAGATTCTTGTTTAATTTACTGTGTTAATTGATAGGATGATAAGCATTATTTACATATATATGTATATGTTGGTCTGTCTGTCTGCAATTACGCATGTTTTACTCATAAATGAGGCCCCCTTTCCTCCTAAAGGTACTTTTTATCGTCCAAAGGTGCTAAGAAGCCCTAAAACAAAGTTCAGAAACATCTGAGTAACTCTCAAATGGAAAAGTAAAAGCTCCCTTCCCCCTTATTTTTGAGATAATTACAATCTAAGGAGAGTAAAAGTGACTAAGTATCCTTATTCATCAGCATTAAGAAATTGAACTAGCCCAAGATCAGGAAGGCATGTCAGTGCCCCAGGTCAAATGTTGGTCTCCTTGTATGCCATGGGCCGTAGAGTCACAGTCAAAATGTGGCTCATGGTGGTAGCTAACTTGGAAGAAAGAGTATTCATTTTTGCGAAAAAAGATTAAATACAGCTGTTAGTATCAATTAAAGATTAAAGTATGTTTTAAAGTTAGTATGGATTATATTATATATTATAATATGTTATTATATAATGCTGATTATATAATAATATATTAAATTTAGTATGGATTAAAGATTAAACACAGTTGTTAGTATGGAATTTTTTAGTTTCTAAGGGGAATTATATCTAGAGTTATAGAAAGAATTCATTTCATTCATTGAGTCCCCTAATAAGATTTAAGAGCTGAGGATTATATGTTATCTATCCTTTGTATCTCCCCAGCATTAGCTTTTTTTCTTGTTGTTGATTCCATCTACATTGTTGTGGTGACTGTACATATTATTCTCTTGGTTCTACTTACTTCACACTGTATCATTTCATATAAGTCTTCCTATGCTTCTTTGAATCCTTCACAGTCATTTTTATTATTATTATTATTATTATTATTTGCTTTTTTGGAGGGGGGAAGGCAGGGCAGTTGGGGTTAAATGACTTGCCCAAGGTCACACGGCTTATAAGTGTTAAGTGTCTGACGTTGGATTTGAATTCAGGTCCTCTTGACTCCTGGGCCAGTGCTCTACTCACTGTACCACCTAGCTGCCCCAACAGTCATGTTTTTTTTGAAGAGGATCAATGACATCATGGGGCTATGTATTGACTTGTGTGTGAATTGCATTTAAGTGGAGCAGATCTCTACAAAGCTGTCAATCTTACTCTCTTTTCCAGAATCATCAAAGTCTAGTGGAAGGACAAAAATGAAGGTGACAGGCAATGGCTCAGGATGCCGTGGATAACCTTGACATCTTTGACATCTGACTAAGGTCTAAGTGCTTCACAGTTCCTGCTTTGGCTGCCTTCACAGTCGTTGGAACAAATTGTTCTCAGCCCATTTCACTGGGGGAAGTCTTTTACAAGCTTGGGATAGACACACCCTAACCTCACCAGTAGGTTTAAGGCAGTGGTTCTCAACCTTCCTAATGCCTCAAGCCTTTAATAGAGTTCCTCATGTTGTGGTGACCCCCAACCATAAAATTATTGTCATTGCTATTTCATAACTGTAATTTTGCTACTGTTGTGAATTGTAATGTAAATATCTGACATGCAGGATGTATTTTCATTGTTACAAATTGAGCATAAACCACAGGTTGAGAACCGCTGGTTTAAGGCCTGTTGGCTACCATCAACCTGGCTTAGCCCATCTGCTGAGATGATTTTACTGGGGCATGGAATGCCTGCTGCACATGCCACAGCTTTTTGGAGTCACAAGTGAGAGCTAGATGGTAGATAGACACCAAAGTTGGAGGAATAGTCCTGAAAAGGGCTTACCAAGTCTTCATATCAGAGGTGCTAATAATTATGTTTTGGAGGTTGTGATTTAACTCATAGTAATACATAGTTCGCAGAAAAATAATATTTCAAAGTTTGCAGAAATGTTTGAATACAGTTATTTGACTTTCACATCAACTCTATGAGGCAGACTTGTGTGATAGATGAGGAGAACGAGGCTGAGGAGATTGGAGGCCTGCTCAATTTCCCAGTGCTATTAGGTGGCAGAACCAAGGCTCAAACCCAAATTTTTGTTCCTTTCCATGTACCAACAGACTTGATTTATGATAGCTGTAAGCTTTAATAGTAGGATAATTATCAAATGTGAAATTAGGAAGGGACTTTAGAGAATATAATCCATAGAAAAAGAAATTGCGAGTCAGAAAGTGACTTCTGCAAGGTTACACAGGGATCTAGTGGCCGAGTTGAGATTAGAAAACAGGTCTACAGAATCTTACTCAACTACTGCTTTCCCAGCAGTAACAAACTGGATTGGCAGCACTGTACCATACCTTGAGGCAGGTTTTCCATGGGGCATGAGTTGTGTCTATGGGCTCATCATTTTTTAAAAATCAAAGACTTAAAATTCAAAATGAGTGAAAATGTGTCTTCTACATTGAATGTTTGAAATTGGACAGAAATAAACAACAGAGTTGTAAATAGAAGTAACCAGTCTTGAGACCAAGAAAGACATAAATACTGCAGTGAATTCTGTCTTGAGGAATTCTAATTTCCATATTTGTGCTATGTTTTCTTCTGAGATTTTTGCCTAGGAAAACTTAAAAGTATCAAAGTTCATTCCACTGCCTAGTACCTGTCACCATGATTAATTGTTGCACAGTACACTACTTCAAGAAAAGCCCACTACTCATTTTGAAATTGGCTGATTCCTGTTTATATTTTAAGAAGCACAGATTATATAAAAATGATACCCAAATGAGGGCTTCTTAATGGTATACCCATTACCATCCATCACCATCCCTCACATTGGATCTGTCAGTATTCCCATTCCTTCATATACCCCAAAATTTGCCCTCCTTGGTTGCACAATCTTCCTTATTATGTTTTATGGCAAGATGAGGTGAGACTTTGTCATTGAATGGGAAAGTTTCGAACTTCCCTACTTTTGTCAAGTACACCAGTATCCCTCCAGTTGGCCCGGTTTGTAACCTTGGTTTCTTTCTCGATGACTCATTCTCCTTCACTCTACATATCATATCAATTGTCGAGACTTGTTGATTCTACATCCACAATATCTTTCACACATGACCCTTCATCTCCATTCTTGTAACCACCACCTCAGTTCTAGGCCTCAGCTCATTGGATTCTTGCAATAGCCTCCAAATTGGTCTCTCTACCTTGATTCTCTCACTTTTCCAATACACCCTTTATTTGGCCATCAGAGTGATTTTCTTAAAGTATAAGCCCAGCCATGTCACTTCTTTCTCATTAAGCTATGGTCACTCTCTATTACTTTGTATCAAATATAGACTTGTCACTTTAGCATTTACAGCCTTTACCAACTTGGCTCCAACTTACCTCATCAAGTTCTTGTTAACTGCTCTATATTCCCATCAGACTCGTGCTTTTTGTTCTTTGGTCCTGACACAATCTTCCATCTCTGTGACTTTGTACAGGGTGGCCACTTTAGCCTATTAGAATCCCTACTTTCCTTAGAAGTTTAGCATAAGCACCACCTCTTAAAAGTCATCCCTCTCCCCCAGCAGCTAGTGGGTCCCTTCTCCATAATTACCAATACATCTATCCTCATACACTTATCTGTATATTTATAAACTCCTTAAGGACAGGCTTTATTTCATTTTTGTGTTTTATCCCCAGTACTTCAGACAATAGTAGGTATCTAATACATATTTGTTTACTGAGTGATGGTTTCCCAGGTATTAGCTGTCCCAGAAGCCTATTGTAATTAATATCCCCCAAATGATGTGATCACAGAACACTATGGTGTTAGAAGAATTGGAAATTCAGGGAACCTAAAAGACAATGGAAGGTTGCGAGATGAGCAGAAGTAGATTGAAGCATATTACCAAGGTAGATGTGTATAAGAAGTGTAAAAGATATCATGCCATTGTATTAACAAGCACCCGAGCACACCCAGGATGGTCTGCTAATGCAGGTTCTTTGATCTGCTTTTCTAAAGGACAGACAGCTTCAAAGAGATCAATAATCTTACTTTAATTAAAATGTATAAGTCACTCACTAGTTCAGAAGAAAGGTTGGCATCCCGAATATGGAGAAAATACAAGCAGAGAAGGTCATTCACTAGTTCAGGGGAAGGGTCAGCACCCTGTATGAGGAGAAAATACAAGCAGATAAACATAAATTAGCACAGAGATCCAATAGACAGGACTCCTCTTGTCTAAACAAAGTAAGAGATACATAATTACCAGACCAGAGAGCGCCAACATCTGGGTTCAGGCACATCCAGGGGGCTCCTTAAAAACTGTTACCAGAGCCTCAGCCTGCCAAATCATAAAGAAATATTCTTCCCATAAGTGAACTCCAAAATAATATATCAACCTTCTGGCATATATAGTTTTCAACTAATAGGCTCAGAGTCAGAAACTATCACAACCTGTGTGACTCAGCACAGCTACAAATTATCAGGATTCAAAGGAGATTGATCCTTCAGATGTTTACAATTTAAACCGAGCTCCAGAAAGAAAAACAACAAAAATCCCATCTTGCATGTGCTTACGACCGCCTCCATAATCTCCAGCACTATCACCTCCACCATGACCACCACCATGACCTACTGCACCACCACGACCTACTGCACCACCATGACCACCACCACTGTAGCCATCATCATCATTTCATCATCATGAGCATCTTCCTCTTCTTCCTCCTCCTCATCACAGCTAGCATTTTTTATTGTGTTTCAAGGTGAAAAGTGCTTTACAAACATTTCTCTTTTAATCCTTACAACATCTATGTGAGGTAGGTACCATTATTTCCCCCTTTTTTATAGATAAGGAAACTGGAGTTGAAAGAGGCCAAGTGCCTTGCTCGGCTTCACATAGCTAGTGACATCTGAGCCAGAATTTGATCCCACGTCCATCTGACTCTCAGCCCATCACTCTATCTGATATATAAGGCCAGAAAGAAACGAGGGCCAGATAGGTAGCAAGATTAAGGGATAATAGATGCACAGGCCATTACAATGGTGTTTACGTTATATCATTAGAAGAAGAGGGAGACGATGGATCCTTTATGGGAAAATGGGGATGTGATCGATCCATTACGGTCGAAATATGGAAAAATCAGGGTCAGAGGGCCACAATGTTTAAATGAGCCATTTTCCACAGGATGAGATATAGGTAGATCCCAGATTAGCGGGAACAATGAGTCTGCTGAAATGGTGACATTATTTGAATTCACACCGCACATTTCCATTAGGCTATTGTCAGATTCGTATACATATTACTTCAAAGAGTGTTA
The DNA here is from genome assembly GCA_028646575.1 of Pseudocheirus occidentalis. Classification (NCBI taxonomy): domain Eukaryota; kingdom Metazoa; phylum Chordata; class Mammalia; order Diprotodontia; family Pseudocheiridae; genus Pseudocheirus; species Pseudocheirus occidentalis. The sequence continues at coordinate 22,310,361 of CM053599.1, read as the reverse complement.
ATTTGAAAACATATCCAATATTCGAGGGGATTCATTATTTTCACAAACCAATCAATGGATAAAAAATTATTAAGTGCCTACCATGTGCGAAGCATTGTGCCAATCAGGACCTAGCTGTAGGTCACCGAAGAGGAGGAACAAACAGTACACATACATTGAGAATACCGGACAAGGATGTGGGCAGCACCGTCACTGGGGAATGGGACCCTTCCCTAATTTGTCTGTTGTGTGAGTCTGTGTATCTCTCCTGGCATCGGTCTTTTTAGAACTTGTATGAAAGGGACTCCTTTTATATGAGATGAGCCCCCAGTTAGTCTGATGAGACTCACATAAGTAGGTGGAGCTTTGGTGCTATCTCTTTCAGGTACACCATTTAGGGAAGACGATAGAATTCTCACATACTGGTTGACAAGTTAAAAATCAGTTCACTAATTGTTTTGTTTCCATGGTACCCAACAACCAATTTGAGTGACTTACCCAGCAAATTGTCTTGCAGTTATTTTATAGACCAGGAGTTCTTAAACTGAGGTCCATGAACATTTTTTTAAAATTTGTTACTGCATTTTAATATAATTGCTTTCCTTTGTCATCAGGTATTTTATTTTATGCATTTAAAATGTTATTCTGAGAAGGGGTTCATAGGCTTCCCTTGACTAACTTCCTAAGGGATACAAAACATGCACACACACATGCTCTTTCTCTCTCTCTCTCTCTCACACACACACACACATACACACACACATACCATTAAGAACCACTGACATTGCGAAAACATTTCTTTTTATTTTTTCTCTGTTGTTTAAAATTGAAATGTTAGCAGGCAGGGCTGGATATTCTACACACAAATAATCTGGACATATCCTAAGATATCTAGTCATTGGAGTCACAGATAGAGGAGGAGGTATGGTGTAGTGGATAGAGTGCTGGGGTTGAAGTTAGGAAGACTCTTCTTCCTGAGTTCAAATCTGGTCTCAGGCACTTACTGGCTGTGTGACCCTGGCCAAATCACTTAATCCTGTTTGCCTCAGTTTAATCATGTGTAAAATAGACTGGAGAAGGAAATGACAAAGCACTCTAGTATCTTTACCAAGAAAACCCCCAAAGGAGTCATGAAGAGTTGGACATGACTGAAATGACTGAACAACAATGATGTCCTTGCTGTCCAGTGCATTTAAATTCAAATCAATTAGAATAAACATTTATTGAAGTTCTATCATGCTTTTAATGCTCAGCTATGTGCCATTTCTTTCTTCTCTAAGGGAAGAAAGGGAAATGAAAAAGAAAAAATCCAAATTCTCCCATTGGAAGCTTGACCAGGAAGTCAAAGGAATTTATTTGTGGTTGTTTGCTACCACCACCACTGCTGCTAGTACTACTACTACTACTGCTACTACTGCTACTCTTACAGCTCTACTACTACTACTACTACGACTACTACTACTACTACTACTGCTACTACTACTACTACGACTACCACTACTACTACTATTACTACTATCACTGTATTACTAAGTTACTATTTGTTGTTCTTGACAAGCCCAGTGCTCTCTCTTCTTTGATACCTAGCTGACTTTATCCTATCACTATTACTATATTTATACAACTCTAGAGTTTGCAAAGCACTTTGTGTATGTATGTATGTATGTATGTGTGTATATATATATATATATATATGTATGTATGTATATTCCATTTGAGTCTCACAACCTTGTGAAGCAGGGTGTATTCATTCCCGTTTCATGTCATGGCATCACCTCCCTGATGTCAGGGTCTTCTTCAAGAATGAAGAACCAACAACAACAGCAGCTGAGGAGATTGAAGATCAGAGAGATGAAAAGATTTGCCCACAGTCCCCCAGCTAAGTGAATGTCAGAGGTCAGATGTAGACTTCGCTCTCCTGATCCCAAGTCCGGCTGGCCGTACTTGCCTTCACATGGCATCTATGCTAGAGAGTGCATGTGTTTCCCATCTGATCCCGTTGGTGTCCATATTATGGATGTACTTTCCAAATGACCCGTTTGATTCTTCTAGGAAAAATACTGGTTGTTATCTCTAGAAGCTAATATTTATTTTATCTTTTGTTTTTTGTTTTTGCTTTTTCTATTGACTTGTTTACTTTTAGTTTACAAGATTCAGTTCCAGAATCACTTGAGTTTCAGATTTTTCTCCCCTTCCTCCCCATTCCCCACCCCCACCATGGTAGAAGCTAATATTTACTTTGAGTTGGCTTTGAGTTGCAGGAGAGAGTGCTACATCATTATTCTTGGATGTGTTCAACCAGTGGAAAGAAAGAGATAAGAGCAGAAATTTATATAGATAACATTAATGCTGACCTGAAGAAATGTTGAGAATGAAGACTGTAATAGCATTACTTGAAAGTGCTAAATAAGCCAACAACTGATGTTAAGGCTTGGAATTCAATGCTGAAATTCAATCCTTGCAGCTTGAATGGCCAAGCTGTCTGTGTTTCAACAAAACTCTTCCTAGCAATAATCCACAAGACCCTCTTTTTGTTTTTAGTTTCTTGAGGAAAGGTTGTTGGCCAAGAGCCCCAATGAGGTGTAACTGTGGTAAAAGGGACCGTTTGTGACCCTACTGCCTGGGGAATGGAAAGCAGACTGCACCATCTCTTGGAGCTCTATCAGCTACTGTCACTTGGCAGGGCACATGACCTCAGAGGGCTATATAAATGTAGATGATGATGGTGTTTGGTGGTGTTGACCAGGACACATGGCATTTTATGTCTTCTTTCCATGCTTTTGCACAAGCTGTGCTCCATGCCTGGAATACCCTCCCTTTTCATATCTACCTCTTAGAATCCTGAGCTTCCTTCAAATCCAGTTCAACTGCAGCCTTCTCAAAGAAGGCTTTCCCAATCTCCTCCTCCATGCACCAACCCTCTCCCCCGCCCCACCCTCGCCCATCTCATCTCCCATACCTTCTCCACCTGCCATTGAAGTTACCTTGGTGGGGTGGCTGGGTGGTGCAGTGAATAGAGCACCGGCCCTGGAGTCAGGAGGACCTGAGTTCATATCCAGCCTTAGACACTTAACACAAAAACTAGCATGTGACCTTGGGCAAGTTGTTTAACCCCAATTGTCCTCAAAAAAAATTACTGTGTGTGTGTGTGTGTGTGTGTGTGTGTACATTATGGTCAGATGACAATGATGCCTGAGGTCTAGAGGGCATAACAGATGAGCCTCATAGTCATCAATCAATCAATTAACAAATAGTGATTAACTGCTCCAGAATATGCCAGATTCCCTGGTAGGTGCTGGGGATATGACCAATGTGACACTTCACCAGAAAGGTGGTAATTGGTGATTACTTTCTCATAAGCTGTTACATCAGCAGTGCTTCGCATGGTGCCTGGTAGATAGTAAGCACTTCATATAGGCTTTTTCATTCATTCATTTTTTTTCCTTCAATAAAATGGAAGCTACTAAGGGCAGGCACAATGGCTCAGTGGAGAGAGTACTGGGCCTGGAGTCAGAAGGACCTGAATTCAAATCCAACCTCAGACATGTATTGATTGTGTGACCCTGGGTAAGTCATTTAACTTCCATTTGTCTTAATTCACTGGAGAAGGAAGTGGCACACCAATCCATTATTTTTGCCAAGAAAATCCCATGAATACCTTGATCCCTGGAGTCACAAAGAGTAAGGCATGACTAAATGAATGAACAGTAGGTGCTTAATAAATGCTTTCTGAATTGAATTTCCCTTTATGTACAATATGATATGAAAAGCAAGGCACTATTCAGAGGATAATAAGCCGCTTTTTGCCAAAATCAACTTTTTAACTGACTTGGATTTGTATTCTCAGTGCCTAGGGCAGTGCTCGACACATAACAAGGGTCGGATCAATGTTTGCTCTGTCTTCTCTCTCTCTCTCACTCTCTCTGTCTCTCTCCATCCATCCATCCATCCATCCATCCATCCATCCATCCATCCATCCATCCATCCATCCATCTATACACCTATCTATCCATCTATCTATCTATCTATCTATCTATCTATCTATCTATCTATCTATCTATCTATC
>CM053599.1:22293329-22305816 GCA_028646575.1 Pseudocheirus occidentalis | reverse complement strand
TCTATCTATCCATCCATCTATCTATCCATCCATCCATCTATCCATCCATCTATCCATCCATCCATCTATCTATCTATCTATCTATCTATCTATCTATCTATCTATCTATCTATCTATCTATCTATCTATCTATCCATCCATCCATCCATCCATCCATCCATCCATCCATCCATCTATCTATCTATCTATCTATCTATCTATCTATCTATCTATCTATCTATCTATCTATCTATTTATCTATCTCTATCTAGTAAAAATAACATCTACTTTCCTCTTAGAAGGCCTTCTTTACATTCTATTTTCTCTCTAAAGTACATTTTGAGAAGATGACAGGGATTGCTAGATGTTTGTCTCTATTTGAAGTGAAGTTCCTATGTTGTAGATATAAATAATGATGTTATGAGCTGGGAAGGGAGGTGCTGGCTGAGTTCAGCTGCTCTGTCTCTGACTGGCCATCATACTGGGGGGGGAGACAAGACAGATTATGGATCTGGCCCCACTAACAAGGCTCCTCAATCTCACAAAAGGTGCTCAATTTGGAGTTTCCACTGATTTCTCATAAGGGGTTTGCTGTTGCATTTTTTTCTGGTAACTTGGACCCAACTTTTGGAAATGTTAGAGATGTATTTCATTTGTTCAAATGAGGAGCTTCCCTGGGTATTCTGTTCTCTTTTAATGACTCAGAATGAGAACAGAAGGAATTGCTTTTAGAGAGTATTTGATCTTTCCCCACATGTCAGAATGTGCCTAACCCCCACATCTTTATCATGTACATCCCGGAACTTCCCAGGGGCTCATTTGAGGGAAATACATCATGCAGTCACTGATTGCTTCTCCTCAGATGAAGCCTTTATTTGATTTTATTTCAATTAGCAAGCATTTAATTTATCTCCTACCTAGCTCGTGTTCAAAAAAGAAAAGCAGAATCTTTGTAACAAATATATGTAGCTGAGTAAAAGAAATTACCATATTGTCTTAAACTGCATTTTCAGAAATGTGAGCTTCATAGACATTACTTCAAGGCAAAGTTGTAATTAGCATGGAGAGAACCAGGTGTTCATCCCAGGAAAAAATATTTGGAGGGGGACCCTTCCTCCTCACTCTAACCTTTCTCTTATGCCTTGACCCATAGTCCTCCACTGGACTGTAGCTTAAACACTGCCTGGGTCATTTCTCCTAAACCCTGGCACCCCTTTTGCTATGAAACCTTCTCCTGGGGTCTGTCTTTCCTACAACCCCTGTGAGGGTAATAGCACGATGTCTTTAGTAGAGAGCAGAAACACAATAACCAGCAAAATAGAGTATGCTAACATCACCAGAGGACCCTAGCAGTGCTGTAGCTTTGAAGGCAGGAGGCAACAGGCCATGCACGTGCTCTCTTCTTTAAATGTGTGTCCTTACTCATGGTGCCCTGATATGTGATCCCTGTACATGTTTGCTCTCACCACTGATGGTGTTTGTATTTGTGGGAGAAGGTTGCCCAGGTTTATAGGAGGATAATTATTACTCTGGTACTTTTCTAACCATGATTTTTTATTAAATTATTTTATTTTGAACTAATTATGTCTTTTGACTAACTAGTAAAAGTGGAGACATTGGTAGGGATTTGTAAACTATGATTTTAAGGATCTATCAACCTATAAAGTACTTTAAACATTCTGGGGACCCACATGAGAGGCAGTATGTTTCTCAGGGACCTCTGATCAAGAGCAGAATGTTTATCCCAAGGGCTAATAAAAATGTCTTTACATAGAAGCCTGTTAACCTAGTCCAAAGAGTTTTTGGCTGAGAAGGCATAGGAAGGGAGGAAATATCCTATGTATATTGGCTATATACATAATAAGAGGAAATTAACAAGAGGAAATTCTCTCTTGGCCTGATGGTTATTAACAATGAGGTACTGGTACCATGGATGGAAATGATGGGAACCTTCAGGGAAAGCCACCTAGAATTTGTTAGAGAGAAGGAAAGAAAAACTGGACATAGTGTACCACGACCTCTAGATGTGGGAGATCAGATTTTAAGTTCAGAGCTAGGATAGGGAAAATTCTACAAGGCAAGACTGACCAGAACATTCATTACTTCAAGGAATACATCAGTAAATAAGATACTTCCACTGGCAGTACAGACATTGAGGCTGACTCTGGCTCCTCTGTTTATTTGCCAAGCTGGTGCTCTGGTGGTTGATGGCTGAGGATTTTGTGGAAATTGTCCATCAGTGGAATTTATGGAGCAGCCATCACACCGGGTTGCATAACCCTGGAAAGTTAGCATGTCTGAATTCAGTCCTTGCTCTGCTATGGACTTGCTGTGTGATCTTTGGCATATCTCTGGGCCTCAGTCTCCTGAGCTGGGATTTGAAGGAGAGTTTGGCCTGAATAACCTATGGAGCACCTCACCCCTTAATATTCCATAGTTCTAACTGTTTCTCAGCAGAAACATGGGCTACTACAGAATAGTAATCCATTTTGGTCTGGGGAAAAGACCCGTGCTTTCCTAACAATAATAGCTAGTATTTATAGAATGCAATAGGGTTTGCAAATTGCTTTACATATAATCTCTCACTTGACCCTGCAAACCACCTTGTATAGTTGTTATCATCCTTACTTTGAAGATGTAGAAACTGAGGCTGAGAGAGGACAAATCACTTGCTCAAGGTCACATAGTTAGCAACGAAGATAGAATCTGAACTTAGGTTGTCCTGTCTTCAAGTCCATCACTCTAAACATCATTGTTTCACAGGACTAATTAAGGTGGAAACCCATAGGTTAAGAAGCTCCACCAAATCCCACTCCAATGCTTAATCATTATATAAGGGTGATCTGCAGTTTTCAAAGGAAATTCTGGGAGAGCACAGATCATATCTATCGAGGAATGACTGGGGGTAGACCTAAGAAAGTGCTATATGTCTGTTGCCTGAAGACCAGTCTAGCTAAGTTCAAGAAAGACAATCACTAGTTTGGCATCAAGGACATGACAATTTTGTAAAGGTTATCTATTAAGTAAGAGAGGGATTGCTATCTGTGCTAGTAGATAGAATATCCACCCTGAAGAAATTACAGATCCTTGAAGTGCTAAAGCAAAGTATTGAAATTTATGTAGAAAAACCCAAATCCTGGTTGAAACTTTTCCTAGAATTATGCCCATGAATTAGAGCATAAGAATTACCATTTAGGGAAAGGTGAGTGAAAAATTCTAAGGAGAAATATGTAATCACTCATGTATATATATGAATATGAATATATGTATATTCATATACACATATATATATATATGTATATATATATGTGTGTGTATACACTGGAAGGAAATAGGTAAAATAAAAGAAACTGTTGAGTTATATAGCAAGAGACATTTGCTGTTTTATTTCTTGGAGGTACCATAGGAGTAAAAGATAAAAACAGGGTTGATTGGGATGCCTTTTTTCATCAGTACACACGTGAGACTTTTGAGACAATCAATGGCCCATGTAATCTAATTCACAGCTTGTGTAAGCTAGAAGTAATGAAGAAGGGGTCAAGTGATAAAAATACGAAAAAAAATAGGAGCTGAATGTCTTATTCTGGCTCAGACATTAAGTCTTTTACACTCATTACAAGCCACCTCAGGGGTAATGTGTGTTGCTAACTCTGGTATCAAGAATGGAACATGGCCCATCTAAAGGAAAGATACAATCCAACTTATAACATTGGTCATAGAAACATAAGGCTTTAGGGAAAGAGCCAAAGGTCACCCTGGTTTTGTGTCTTTATCTTTTTATAACTGGTGTATATTATTCACATGGGTGAATGGGTCTTATGAATCAGGGAATTAGTGACACACTTTGAAATGTCAGCTGCACAATATCCTGATGGACTCTATATCAGGAGTTCTTAACTCGTGTGTGTGTGTGTGTGTGTATGTGTGTGTGTGTGTATGGAACCCATTTGGCAGCCTGGTGAAGCCTATGGATTCTTTCTCAAAACACTACATAAAATAAATGATTACAAAGGAAATGGTTATTGAAATACTCACATGTATGTATGTATATATGCCTATGTGTATGCACATGTATGAATATATATACATATCTCTATATATGCATGTAAAAAATTCATGGATCCCAGATTAAGAACCCCAGTTCTAAAGAGTGTTCCTTTAGTCAAAAATGAATATCAATTAATAGTCCACAAAAAAGGGATTATATTGGGTAGAAAATTAGATATTAGTTGAACTGGCACTTTTATTTGGATTGTCTAAAGTCCATTTAATGGATCCATAGACCTTGGCTACATCTTCACATATTAAGAAAAACCTAGTGTATAGAACTGGGGAAGTAATTGATCTGAATTTCTTTTTCTGTTTAGATCATATATTAATCATATGGAATTAGTTCTGGGCAAAGTGGGCAAAATATGACAATCAGAATGGTAAAGGGCTTCAAGTTCATCCCATACAAAGAATGGTTGAAAGACCTTCTGGAGACAACAGTGGTGGTGGGGGTGGAAGGGTATGATAGCTACCTTCTTGCATTTGAAGGTCTGGCATGTGGAAATGGGAGCAGAATGGGAGCAGTATGGCCTCAGACAATAGAACTAGAAGGAAGTTTCAAAGAAGGAAATTTTGGATTGACATAGAGACAAACTTTCTAATGGTCAGGGATATTCTGAGGTAGAAGGGGCTGCTGTAGGAGGTGGTAGGTATTCCCTAATGAAAAGTCTTTACTTGCTGGCTGACTCGTTGAGCATGTTACTGTAGAGGGAACTCTGATTCTGGCAAGTCCAATTCAATGGTCCATGGGATTTTTTTTCCTATTCTAACATGCTATTATTTTGTTTTGTATATGGTACCATAAAGAAACTATACATAATTGTGCTTCTAGTTTTTGGTTAAAATATTCAGGGCCATTTGGTAGGTATTTTGCTGAGTGTCTGATTCAGGGTGGGTGGGAACCTCTGAGCCTGAGGCCACAAGTGGCCCTCTAGGTCCTCAAGTGCTGCCCCTTTGACTCAATCCAGACTCCACATATTTCCTACCCTGTGTTAATTGGTGTGACTTTAGAAGTATGGCAGTAACCATTGTCATTACCATTTGCTCTTTTACATGTGGACACAGCCTTAGTTTGCATGTTGTAGTTGTGCTGTATGTTGTGCTTGGAATAGTGGGTGTCATCACTGTTGCATCACTGTGGGGAATTACAAATGTTTAATACACCCTCCACCAAAAGGTATCAACAACTCCTTGTAACTGATATTCTGAAAGAAGTTGCCCAAGGATAATGAGAGGTTGAATGACTCCACAGATTTGTGTGTGTGTGTGTGTGTGTGTGTGTGTTTGTGTATGTATGTATGTGAAAGAGAGAGAGAAAGACAGAGAGAGAGAGACAGAGAGAGAGAGAGAGACAAATACAGAGAGACAGAGAGAGAGCTGTGATTCCATCAGCATAAGGAATTTCCAGTTTTGAGACTCTACCAATGCAGGTCAGCAACTTCCTAATTTAGCATCTTGGAAAATTGCTCTGGGCCTTGAGAAGTTGCAGTTTAGGTGCATAACCACAGGACTGAGAAATTCTGGTAGACTTCATGGAGTAACTGAAGCAATGAACTAGAACTCCGGGTACCTGGGTTCTACTTTGACTTCTGCCATTTCCCAGTATTTGTGGGATTCTGGGCAAGTTGCTTAATTTCTCTAAGCCTCACTTCCTTCGACTGTACAAATCTGCATAAGCAACTTTTCCTCGCTGCCTCACAGGTTTGCTACATGGACCAAATGAGACAATGTCAGTGAGATGCCCTGAGATGCATAAGCACCATGCAAATATAACTGATTATGTGGATGTCAATGACTAAGCCCCTTCCCCTTCAGCCCCTTGCCAGCTGCTACTTCCTTCATTCTGCTCTCTGAAGTGAATCAAGCTAGGATGATCTCTGTGCATTAGAGTCTGCTAAAGTGCCTGCCTAGAGCGAACAGCTGCTGAGAGCAATGAGGGTCAAGTAGTCCTCCAAGGCCTTACGCTACTACTCCACGGATGCAGATGCAAGCCATCTATGACTTCAATAGGTAAGGTTTACAGAGTTGCCTGAGGCTCTGAGGGGTTAATTTGCTGACTCTGTCACATAGTAGCATGGTGCCTCCCACTCGATTGGGAGCCAGAGGGTCTATCTATATTGGAATCCCAGTGTTGGACAAATCTTTGAACCTCTATGGGACTCAATTTCCTCTGTAAAATGAAGCTGTTGGATGGATGAACTTTGAGGTCCTTATCAGCTCTAAATTTGGGATATCTGAATTGTCAGGATTTTAACCCATGTTTTCCTTGAACCCACTCCAGGTCCAGTGCACTAGCTTTTACAAAACACTGTCTCTCTTGAGTCAAGTGATGTTAAGTTGAATTTTGATATATAAAATTTTAAGCTGATGTATATGCTAAGTTCATATACCTTGGGAGAGACACTTAGTGACTTTCTTTAGATGAAATTTCCTTTTTTTCTCTTGAAATTAAAAATCTGATCCCAGATGAGAAAAAAATTCTAGCTGGATTATAATTCCTTTTGCAAGTATACCATAAAATATAGAATCATCATTTTCCTTTGACATAGCCAGGCATGGCTTTTCATTGGTCAAAGTCCAGAATGTTCTTTTGTAAAAATAAGACAGGTAAAAAATAACTTCTGGTAATTGGACCTGGTACAGTAGAGGGAGTGCAAAACACCAGTCTACTCTCCATTTGAACAATGAAAGTAGGAAGAAATAGAAATTAGCCAGTCACAGTGGGAGCAAGGCACTGGAGGGAGGGTAGGGAAGCATCCCACTGCCAAACAATAGCATGTATGAGGTCATAAAGAAAAAGAGTCGCTAGACTAGTGGACTCATTTTCTCTTCAAAGTGTGTTATAAACATTTCTTTGAAACCCCATCCCATAGCACAGTGCCCGGCACAAAGTAAGTATGTAAGTGATGCTTATTGATGCAACTGACCAATGAAGCAAGGTGATGGCAAGAGTCTGGAAACACTGGACATTTTACCAGAGTGTTCTCATTATAGAATGTGGGAATAATTTGATTTAAACAGATTTGTATGCAATAACTTTATTAGAGTCAAATAGATATCACAATATTCATTCACCAAGTAGCCACAAATTGGTTACAATTATCATGTAAGATGTAACATGATTAAAATGCTTCCAACATTGCAGACCATCTAGTGATAACATATCTTGGTAACACTCTTGTGTAGGAATGTAGATACTTGCTTTTGCTAATCTTGTTTTGTTGTGGGTTTCCAAATACTTTAGATTCCAGAGATGAAGACTGCCATATTCTTTATCATGAATGAGGCAAAAGGAGACTTTGTGAGTTATTCTTTTTGCCCTGGAGGAGAGCTCATTTAGGAAAAAACAAGTTGCTCCTGACCTCTCTAATCTATTGATGGTGCCCAAGCAAGAACTGCTAACTGGAGGAGTGTAGGTGAGACTCGGGAATTTTTGACAACTAGCTAGGTAGAATGATCATGTTTAAGTATAGCTAGTCCTGGGAGTCACGATTAGTTTACAACAGTACATACAATCCAGGGAGACCTATTCTTAGCTAGAGTTACCAACAATCTTCACCTTCATCAACCTATTGACAGAAATACCTCCTGAATTACAGGAATCACAGGCTACTTGGTCCTTATCATCTGTGACTTACATGAACAAATTCACAAAAAGCCAGTGCACATTACAATGGGCAAAACTACTGAGTTTACATAGAAGGTATACATATTGGTCAAGTACAGCACATACTCTCGAATGCTCCTTAGTTGGGAACATATCTTTGTTACAATACTTTAAGCACTCGATTAGAACCAAAGAGCCAAATTCACAAAGTATACACAACAGGCAGTCCATTTTCTTAAATATACAATTAGTAGAGTCAGGGTGCAATTGGGGAATTTCTATAAACACAGTTCAAACATTCAGTTTGGGAGAAAATGCCAATTCATGCACTAAATTTTATCATCAAAGAAAACAAAAAGGTAGAGTTGTCTAAAGTAACTTACAAAGATTCACAGACTGGCAGTGTTGTAAACTTAGCAGTAATATAGCATGCATTTTGTGATTCACACCAAGTCATTGCTTAGAAATCATATTAAAATTTTGTTTCCCATTGAAGTGGATAAGAAAACTCGATACTATTTTATTTTCCAAATATGACAGACTCAAGACTTTGGGCTACAAAATTCTCCTACTACCTTGGTACACATACAAAACTACTGTAAAATTATTTGTACATATAAGAAGACACTGTCCAATTACCACCTATGCTAAATAATAGATCATCTCAACTAGTCTCAAAGTGCCATTTATTACAATCTAGGGCCTTCCTTGTTTAACAAGAGCTACAGAGCTCTGATTTGCATTAAACACTTTCTATATTAATATTTAATTCCAGCTCTTAATAAAAAGAAAATCCTTGTGCCATTGAATTGTATCATGGTATGCGGTCTCCATAAGATATCACACTCTGCCATGTTAAATCTGATTGGCAAAGGAAGTGGGGCCACTAGGCTGCTGGCCAAATTCCTCAGCAGGTGGGCCCAGATTTGCCGCCTGGTTATACCCTCCACTTGGCCCATAGCTGTCTCGGTTGTATCCTCCATGGCCATAGCTGCTGGACTGCTTCTCCATTGGCTCTGAGAAATGCCTCTGGCCTGAGGAATGCCATCCAGTCTCCTTGAAAACAAACCAAATGTTTCCTGCCCAGAGAACAAAATTCAAGAAGCCAAAGACCTGGAGAAGAGAATATTATATTACTAGGATGCCTTTGATAATTGAAAGCCCAGAGTTCCCACCTGAAGAGACAATGTTGTGCAATGGTGCATCCCCTGGATCTGGGGTCAGAGAACCTAGGTTCAAATACTGACTCTGTATTTCCTGAGCAACCCACTTTTACTTCTATGGGACTCAATTCCCACTTCTGCTAAGATGAAGTAGTTGGATTAGATTATTCTCTAAGTATAAATATATGATACAATCTGGTACATACCCAGAGTCCAAGAGAAAAGCAAAGGAAGAGAAACTATGTAAAAATCGGTCTCTGGAAAATGTCCTTTCAACACAAAAGGACGTGTCAGAGAATCATGCACACTCTCTCTTTTTAGACTCCAAATATTGCTAAATCTACCTCAAAAAGAATTTCAGCTCATAACAGTATAGTGCTGGAAGGGACCCCAGTGATAATTTGATCCAATTGGCTCCTTTTATAGATGAGGAAACTGTGTTCAATTGGTTCCCCAGAGTCACTCAGCTTGTTAGAGACAGAGCTGGGATTAGAACCTGGGGCTCTGGCCCTTAGCTACATGGTCTTTTCACATTACCTTTTATCATTGGAATTTCATTTTGGCATCATTATTTTAGTTTTGGTATCTGCTCATTATCCTCAATATTTTTGTGTTACAATTCATTTTCTGCTTGCTTTCTGTTCTCTGAATATGGCTACTCCATCTCCCATCTCTATCTCTGCATAGACAGACTGAATTTCATGACTGGAGTGCTGTCTTCCTCCCTCCCCTTTCACCTCCTGGAAGTCTTCAAGACTGAACTGCAATGCCACTCCTTTTAAAAGACTTTCCCAATCTTTCCCCCCCCCCCACACCTCAGTTATTGATTCTGCCCTTCCCTACTCATAACTGTGGATATAGTTTTCATATATATTTACTTATCTAGGAACATTTTCTAATCTTTCCAGTAGAATGACAGTTCCTTGAGGTTAGGGATTGTCCCTCTGCTTTCTTTATATTTTCAGGGTCTAGCTCTGTGCCTGGCACACAGTAAGTGCTCAGTAATTTCTTGTTGATTAAATGATTGATACTTTCCATCTCTCTCTTCCAAAGATGTTATTATCATTATTGCTTTGGACAGGACCTGTGACTTCATTAGTGTAAAGGACTCCTGATGAGGAAAGTTTCTCTACCAATGTAGGTTAGCCCACTGTTCTGAAATTGATGGTGTTTTAAAGTTGTCTGCAGGCATTAAGGGATGAGGACTTGAACCCAGGTCTTTGTGATTGTAGGACTTGACTGTCTATTCATTATGTCAAGCTGCCTGTTATTCTAATACTGCCAAAATACCTCTTTGTCTCTGTCTATGTCTCTTTGTCTTTCTGTGTGTATGTGTATCTATCTGTCTCTCTCCAAATATAATACAGTTATCATGACCCAATTTTCATCCAACTTAGAAGCAAAGAGTCATTAGACAGTAGACTGGACACTTTCTTTGGTGAGTAAGTCTCAGGTCTCCCAAGGGCATAAAATGGTTCACAAGGAAACTAACATGGATATGTGAGATCTAGATGGAAACTCCTGCTCTTCCCAAGAGGGTGTTGATGATTTAGAAGGTAGATGCTACTTCACTGTTTCAGTCCTAGTCATGTGCTCAGTGTTCTGCTGGGAGCTAACAAACTGTTTCCTAAGTTAGGTTGAAAACAAACATCTCATTTTCTACTTTTTTTCCCAAGATGTGAAGAGTTACTTCAAGAGTAAGGCACAAGGAAATAGGAACACGTTTAGCATAAAAGTCTCCTTTTGAGGCTTAATGGATCCATTTATCATTTCTCATTTTCCTGCCCAAACAGATCTCTAGGAGGACAGTTATATTGAAACAGAAAGTGATGGGGAAGGACATTTGACCATTAGAAAAAAAAACACATATGACCAACACCCTTGTCAAGGACCTTATCATCTCTTGCCTGGTCCACTGCAATAACTTGCTAATTGACTGCTTTACCCCCAGACTCTCTTCTCCAAAACATCTGTCACTCAGCTGACAAATTAATATTCTTAAAACTCAGAGGTAATCTTGTCATTCTCCCTGCTCAATAGTCTTGGAGGTAACTTATTGTCCCTAGGATAAAATATAAACTCCTCTGGCATTTAAAGCAATGGACAAAATGAAACCTACATTTCTAGACTGATTTCACCTGACTCCTCATGTATTCTACAATTCAGTCAAACTGAGCATATTTGTTGTACCTTGCACATGATATTAATGCTAGTTCCTACCCACAACCCTCTGCAAGAGCTTACCTATCCCTCTATGCTTAGTATGCTCTCCCTCCTCCCCACCACTTCTAGGAATCCCTAGCTCCTTTAGGTTACAGGTCCAATGCCATTTCCTACAGGAAGCCTTTCTTGACCAGCCCCAGCCCAGTTTTTGATGTTCTGAGTCCTGAAATAATTACTTCGCATTAACTTATTCATTTCCCTCCCATTAGAATGTAAACTTGTTGAGGACAAGATTTCTCTCTCTCTCTCTCTCTCTCTCTCTCTCTCTCTCTCTCTGTCCCTCTCTCTCTTTCTTTCTGTCTTTCTGTCTTTCTTTCTGTCTTTTTTGTCTCAGTCTCAGTGCCCTTGGTACTGTGTTTTGCACAAAATAGCATTTAACATATAGCTGTTGAATTAAATTGACCTATTAAATTTCTTCTATCAAAATGAAAAATACAGCACAGAGATTTATATTCTGAATAATGGTCAGTTTATTCACATCATTTGTATGCATCCAACCAACCAATAAACATTTATTAAGGACTAATTTTGGGTAAGGTGCTGTTCTAGGTGCTGAAGATGTTCAGCACCCAGAAGATCACCTTACCTAAAATTAGTCCTTAATAAATGTTTATTAGTTGGTTGACATGCTGTAGAATTCCATATTTGAAGTCATGGGACCTGAGTTTGAATCTTGGTTCTGGAGAAAGTGATTCCAAACAACCAATCACTTAATCAATAAGCATTTATTAACCACCCATGACATGTCCAACACTGAGCTAGGTGTAGAAATACCAATACAAAGAAGAACAATTTCTACTACAAAGGTCATTACATTCTAATGGAGAAGACAATAAATATGATTAATTAGTCACATTAATTGGCAACTGCTACATTTTCCCCTGAATACAATGGATATTATTTTAGGAAGAATGTGAAAAATTACTCAATGAAGCTCATTTGGGAATATTGAGGTTATTAGCGTAAAAGGTGCTTGGTTGTTTTTCTCTATACAAAAAGATCTCTGGCTCTCTTGCTTCCTACTCCCCCAAGCAAGCCATTCATTTACCCCAGTATAATAGAACAGATTAACAAGGATTATAGTAGACCATTTCTACTTTTACGTACTGCTTGTAAGAGAGCTTCAGTATCTAGGTGGTGTGGTGGAAAGCTGGCTCTAATTTGGGCTTGGAGTCAGGAAGACTCATGTTTGTGAGTTCAAATCTGGCCTCAGATACTTACAAGCTGTATGACCCTGGGCAAGTCACTTAACCTCATTTGCCTCAGTTTTCTCATCTGTAAAATGAGTTGGAGAATGAAATGGCAAAGTACCTCAGTATCTTTGCCAAGAAAACTCCAAAAAGGGTCAGGTCATGAGTCAAATACAACAGAAATGACTGAATAACAAAAACATCAGCTATATACCTGACATTTCTTAAACCCTAAACTTTCCCCTATTCATTCTGTTGTGTGTGTGTGTGTGTGT